>JAWWEX010000300.1:2227365-2241018 GCA_035583215.1 Arremon brunneinucha
GCTTTTGGCCCAAAAATTTACACCCTTAGAAGAGCTTAACCATGTAATTAAGATAAGATTTGACAATAACTTCCATATCTTAAACCAAGGAATTACTTCAGATTATCCTTCCTTGGCACCCTTGGAAAGAGCTGAAGTCCATTTTATATTTTTACATTTTATTGATTTCACAGGAAAGCACCTTTCCAAGTGGAATAAATGCAGTGGCACTGGCCAGAGCTCTCCCAGAGCCCTGTGGCAGCAAAGGCAGCACTTTGGGGCCAGTGTGAGCTGCTGGAAAAGCAGGATGTGGAACACTGCTGTCAGCAGGAACTTACGCTGCGTGACCTCCATCTCCGGGAAGTAGAAGAAGCGCTCGTTGCACATGTTGCCCTCACAGCAACAGAAAAACACCTCAGGGCTGTCCTTCTTCTCTATGCAGTCATTCCTGCAGGAGAAAAGAGGGAAAAGTTCATTTATTTTGTGCTAGGTTATCTTTGTTAAAAAAAAATAAAATGTGCCCAGCTTGTAAATTTCCAAGTTGAACTTCGTTAAACCGACCGTGACCAAAGTAACAGTTAAACTAATGAGATAAATTGAATTTTGATATTTGGCACTGCAATGAAATTTTATTAAAGCAGACACACATTTTTGTCATTTTAAAGACAAAGTTAAAGAAAACACCAACAGATTGAGGAACAGCTCACAAGCTAGATTTAAACAGGACAAGCAAGTGATCAAACAAGGCTGGAGATAAGCGAGAAGGAGAATTTTAAAATTTTATTGTATTTGTAGAAAGTATAAAGTTTCTACAATCTCCTCTGCCTACATTATGCTCAGGGACAGGGCTTATTTTATTCCCTGAATTAACTGCAGGAATGGCTTTTTTATTAATATTCTGCTAACAAATAAGCTGAAACTATTCCCATTAGGAAAGAAAAAGCAGGAGCCAACCTGACAGCAGAACTGGAAAAGGCTGAAGAAATATTACAGGATTTTAAACACAGCTGAAGACGGTCAGGGAGGTTTTGGGCTCATTTTCAAAACTTGGGGTTATTCCCTAGAGCCAGCCCTGGCTGTCACCCTGCCCTGTGACTTCCAGGAAACATTTTCTCTTTGATGTGCTGAATGTGCTGCTGTTTGCAGCCACCCCCACAGCTCCCAGAGATAAGATTTGGGCTCTCTGGACAAACACAGCACTGCCTGTCATTAGCACAAGTCACTTAATGAGGACTTGCTCAGCTTCCAGCTCCTTCCTTACTGTCCTTCCTGTGTTTCATTTCTTCTTCCAATTTCTTTTCTTTGCTCAAAGAGAATTTATTCTCACGATTTTAGGATTTTTTTTAGATTGTGGGACTGAGCTTTAAACTGCCATTAAAGCAGAAAACAGCCTGGGCTGGGGGACAACTTGATTTGGGAGAAAGGATGCAAGGCTTTCTTCTAAAAATTCAACTTTAAAGAAATACAAAGTAAGATTTCTGTAAAAATTACTAAAATAATTCCTCAATACTTTTTAATGGATCTATTTCTTAATTCTCTGCATTCCCAAATAATAAATGTTTTGGGCCAATAAAACCCAGTAGAGTATTTAAAAAGCTGCAACACCATTGCTTAAGAGAGTCATGACCTTTATTCAGTCAGCATCTAACAAACCCCAAGTCCTGCTGTTACTGCTTGTGGGTTCTTTCTGGACCATCTGTTATCAACAAAATAACTGGAAATTTAGAATATTCTTAGAGCTGCCATTGAGCTTATTAATAAACTGCCAAAATACTTCCATGATCTGGTAAATTGCAGACACAAAGTGCTGACTTTCCAACTCTAAAGACTTTGGAAAAATCAACGAGAGGATTTTGCATCCTGGTTGCAATAATTATATTTGCACTGTTTGGCAATAACAAGGCACTACAGGATCTATTATAAATGGACTAAAAAGAAGGTAAAACATGTTATTCTGCAAATAAGACAATGCACTCACGTGGAATCTGGTCCCTAAATACAAGTGAGCATCTGAAAATAAGATAATTATTCCCAGACTCTCTGGTTGTGGAGGGGATGACGTAGAAATTACGGAGAGGCAAAAGAGTTTGCAGTGACAAATCAATTGCAAAAATTCCTAGGAAAACTCACCTGTCATAACAATTGATGTCATCCAGCCAGCAGCCTTGCTTCACGATTTCAATTGATCCAGAAATATTTTTCCATGTGGCAAAGCAGTGTCTCCTTTTATCTTTGTCACCATAGCAGGGCTCGATCCCGCTGCGGTTGGTCTTGTCCTTCTCCCAGTTGGCGTTGTAGTAGATGCACTCCTGTGTTTCTGACCTGCCCAGGATGGCACCTGCAGGGATGGGAAGCACAACTCAATGGAATTCTGCAGGATCAGGCACAGGTTGTATAAAAATATCATTTACTGCACGTAGCAATGTGCCCTCTCTCCCCCCTTTTTAATAAAGAGAGAAAACACGCAAAGTTCAGCAGCGTTCCAAGTGTTGAAACATAAAACAAAGATCTTCTGTGAAGTCAAACAGTGACTTGCATAACTTAGCAAGATTTGCAGAAATGAAGAACAAGTCATGGCAATACTTCTCCATGAATAGCAATAGCAGAGAAAATTTAGAATGCTGAGCAGGGAAGATTTAATTAAAATATTCCCCAAACCAGGAGCTTTAGCCAGGAAAATTCACCAAAAGGCATTTGTGCTTCTTATCTTGTTACAGGAGCCAGAAGAGCAGGGAGTTCATCTCTGAAACCCCAAAAAGCCAAGAAGTGTTTGGGGGCAAGTGTTACAGAATCCCAGAATGGTGTGGGCTGGAAAGGACCTTAAAGAGCATTTAGGGCCCATCTAGGAACTTTCTGGATTCTGGTGGAGATCCCTTCAGAGTTAATGGGATGAAAAGCACCCATTAGGTGCTTCTGCAAAGGTGAAGGGTTGTTGGGAAGCAAGACTGTTAACAGAAGCCAGGCAGGGAGTAAGAACTGCCTTTTATTTCTGTTTTTTTCTCTTGTCAGACACTGCCCAGAGCGTGCCATCAATCTCCATGGGAGCTCCACCATTCCTCATGTATCAAAACCATGGGAACATGGAGATGGAGGAGCTGGAGAACCAGAGGATCCACTGAGGAAGGCTCAGGAGGATGCCAAAGCACTTTGCCTGTATTTATCTGCACATTGAGAATTTTTAAGACATTCCATTGCCCAGCACACTGAAGACCAGACTGGAAGAGAAAAGGTTTCCCTCAGCAGTTTTTGACGTATTTATTTGCATCACTCACTACTTCCTTTATCCACAAGAAATGTGACCCAGCAGCCATTCCTGAGGAGAATGAGGATTATTCCCACCTGAGCCTTGGGAGAGCAGCACAGGGAGCCAGAGCTGAGCCCATCCTGAGCACCCCACCTTGCTGTGCCCGTGTTCCCAAAATAGGCAGGAGCTGGAGGATCAATGGGAGAGGGGCAGGAGCCAGCTGGGAACGCCGTGAGGGGCAGCCTGGGAACCATTAAATTCCTTGTGCTGCCACGGCCTGACCTTTACAGCTCTCAGCTATGGCAAGAAACAGATGAGGCAACAGATTGAACAATTTGGTTCTGTCAGTGCAATAAAGCAGAAGTCCTGGATTTCTCTCACACGTGCCATTGCTTTTCTCCTGCTGCCAAGCCCAGCTTTGAAGGACCACAGACAAGCTGAAATTTATAAAATTCAGCAACTGCAGCAAAACTAACTTTGCATAAATATTCTCTTTGTTCCAGTCTTTTTTCTAGTCAGGTTTTCTTACATATCTATTTTTTAATCCATTAATGCTGCAGTCAGTGACTGGCAGCAGTCACTGTTGGTTTAATGACCTTGGATCTGGCTGGGGTTTCTCACCTGAGCAGGCACCTGCAATGGGTCTGGCCAGGCTTGGGCAGAGCAGGAGAGTCCTGGATTAATCCTTCAAAGCAGAAAAGCAGGGATGTGGTGGAAGCAAGGCAAGAAGAGAAGGGGAACCACACAAAGAAGGCAGCCCTGAGCCCATCTGCTTCCAAGCAGCTCTGCCACCCCCTCCACAGGGACGGAGCTCCCAGGGGACAAGGGCAGCTGGCATTTTCCATAAAGTGAATTTATCAGGCAGAGCAGGTCTCTAATGGAACTGCTGTGTCCATTCTGAGTGCACAGGGAACTGCCAGGTCCTCAGAAACCAATTCCTGAATCTCAAAAAGCAAAATGGTGCTGCTGAAAGAAACCAAACTCCAGCAGTGGATGGAACATGGGGTCTGAAAGCTTGGGGGGAAAACACAATGGGAAAGCAAAGGGCATTAAACACAGGATTGAGTTTAGTTTGGGCACATTAAGATCCCACTGGATATCTGTGCATTCCCATCCCAGTGCTGCCCTATCCCTCACACTCTGTCCATCCACCACAGCTGCACTGGGGGAACAAAACCAACATTTGAACTTCTGAACCACTCTTAATACAGGAAACAGCAGAACTGGGAGCAATTCCATCAGGCAGCTCAAGAGCAGCCTGGAAAACCTCACCCCAGGAGGAGCTGGAAGCACTGGCTGCCATTTCTCAAACAGAGAGACTGAATGACTGAAAAAATCTACCAGTTTTTAATTAAAAAGGGCCAAACTGCACAGCTCCTAAGGACTGACATGGCCTTAATTCAGGAAGGATCACTGGGAAAAGGGGCTGGATGGAACAGGAATTGTCTCTTACAGGTATCACCAAAAACAGGACAGAAACTCCTGGGAGTTCATCATCCAGCCTCACCCACCAAACCCAACACCGAGCAGCACAAGCCATGGTCTGTGCTGCAGGAATGTTTCCTGATTCTTCATCTGAGATGTGAGAATGATCATGTCCCTCCCTTCCCAGGGAAGACTTCAACACTTCCCACGTCCTCCCCTCGCTCCAAGCCCTGCTTGGCTGCGTGATTAGTTGGTGACACCACGGAAAGACACAAAGGGCAAAGGGAGCTCAATCTGTGATCTCTCGCTGCTTTATGAAATGTAACAACATTTTCAAGCTGAAGTCATGAAAATTGATGAAAAGCCTGCAAAGATTAGTTTAATGGTGCCAAGGACACTTTTTTTTTTGCTATTCCCTAGAAAATGTACAATATATAAAAGAACTGAAGGGTGAGGTTCAGTCTGGCAGATACCTCTGCCTGTAACAAAAGGTTACTTGAATTGTGTTATATTGGAGATGAATTTGAACTCTTTAAGTACTGAAATACAAGGAATGGAGCAGTTTATTAGAATAAACCAGCAGAGCACCACAGGGACTGAGTGACTTACAGACAGAATGGCCCATTCACCAAAATACCAGAATTGTAACACGCTGTTCCAGAGGAGCAGAAAGGGACAGAAAATGCAGCATAAATAGAATTAACACCTTACACAAAAACCCTTCAGCTGCTGCACAGGTACCTTTTACAAGTGCTTGCCCATGTGTGTTATTCTATTTGTTTCCACAGCGATCTCAAACACTTCCTAGCCCCACAAATATATCTAAGAACAGACTACAAATATAGACTAAAAAAGCCCAGCTTTGATGTTCCTGCAGCAGGAAGCAGGGTTTTATCATCCTCTATTTTTTCTGATAACACCCAGGGGAATGTTTCTCAAAGGAAGAAGAAAGAAGTTATTTCCAACCTAATAAAGCAAAGTGAGTTCCAAGAGAAAGGATTCTGTCCTCCTTTTCCAAGCCACGGTGTCCCCAAACTGATTTTGTTGATTTTGAGACTAATATTAGTGCCATTACCACTGTTCTCAATGCTCCCAGGTCACACAAGGACTGTACTTCAGCTGAGCCGAGCCAAAGCACATTCATTAAATCCAAACACAGCAGCAATTAACTCAGGCAAGGCAAGAACTGCAAAAAAGATAAACAAGGCAGTGAGGGAACAAATCACCTGCACTGCTGCCACCCTGCCCAGTGAATATTCCAAATTTAAAGATTAACCTGATGGTCCACAAAGCTGCTTTCTTTTTCTAAAATAGTCTTTAAAAATCAATGAGTTTGCAACTTGAACAAAGGAAAACTTGGTAAGCTTTAGTGTAGTTTTGTACAGCAAGAGCTGCATTTTTCTGCAGGATTGGAGTGGGGGGAGCAACAGGAAATCTGTATTTGCTAAGATATCTCATCATATACTTGGAAAATATTTCAATTTTTTTGCAGTTCACACCTTTTCAAAATGGAAAATTTGTAAGGATGAGCCTGCCATGGAAGTATGAAATTCTGTAGCTGAGATAACACTTCTGAAAAAGAAGGAGAGAAGAATAAAGTGCTGGAAAACTGAAGGATGCTCAAGCCAAAGGCTCTACAGCAGAGTGGAAACCATGGAGGGTGATGTCACCTAAAACAGGGACCAGAACTGAGAGTGAGGAGGGGGAAGGTGAGAGGAATAATATCTGTATTGTTAAAAACCCCTTGCAGTTTGCTTGGTGGTCAGTAACCAAAAAAAAACATTTTTTTTATTCTGAGTCTTCTGGACTTACAGTATGGAAAATAAATCAGCTGCTCTAACCACTTGATGATGTTATTTTACATATATAGATATATCTTGGGTTTATTTGCATGGTGCATTTGCTGAAGGAAAAAAAAAAAAAGCTGGGATTATTTTTCCAAAGTGTTCCCTCCCAGCAGTTTGTGCCACTGATAGAAGAAATTAATAATGCTGTAATGGGATTTTGTAAAGAACTTCCATTTTCTGCCTTCTACTTCCAAATATGTTATTTAAGCCTGGATTTCAGGAAGTGGGAAAACCCCCAGATCTCTGTGGCCAAGTTTTCCAGAATGCTTTCAGAGCAAAGCACGTGGCAGAAAATGGAGAAAAAGCCTCAGTGGCCATCTCTGCTCTTTAGGCAGAAATTAAAGTGGCACCAAGAGCTGTCAGTCCCGAGATAAAGATTGCCATCCTCTGGGAACCTCCAGAGCCTTGGAGTGAAGTGTTATTTCTCACACTCCCTGACTTCAAGGGAACACAGTAACACACAGGCTGATGTTTTCAAGTTCAAACACGCCACTGCTGTCAGTGTGAGGTGTGAGCAGCACCAACACCTCCCAGCCACTGCCTGCTGAGCCCTGCAGGGAAAAGCTCCAAAGCTCCAGAAATGCTTTGGCTTTGAGGCACAGCCGTGGGGCTGCTCTCTCCTCAGGTGCTGCTGGCCTTTGGTCACTGCTGGGCCAATGTCCCCATCCTGGCACGATTTCCAGATGGTTAAAATATTCCAATATCAGTAAAACAGGGCTCAAAACTGGAAAGTTTAAATTTTACAAGAATCAGATGGTGGAAAAAGTAGAATAGGGACAAAGAGTAACCAAAAAATAGGTTGGCTTTTGATAGAATGGCATTGAGTTTTGTCACAGACATCTTTTGTGAAAAATCCTTTCTTGGGATTTTTCTCCCTCCTGAGAAGCTGAGAGGCCTCAGCAACAAAATGTAACCAATGGTTTTCTGCTGCTGTGGGATGCTACAGGTGCATCTGGGATTGGTCTCATGTGGATGTTTGGATTTACTGACCACTCACGGCACAGCTGGGTCTCCCTCTCTGCTGAGACACAGACCTTTGTTATTCATTCTTTTCTATTCTTAGCTTAGCCAGCTTCTGAGAACTTTTCCTTTCTATTTCTTTTTAGTATAGTTATAATGTAATATATATCATAAAATAATAAATCAAGCCTTCTGAACATGAGGTCAACATTCTCGCCTCTCTCTTCATCCTGCAACCCTTGTGACCACTGGCACAGAGTTTTACGTCTCTTATGTCTCACTCTTCACCTGGTAATGGAATAAAATCTTTTTAAATGCCTCTCAGCTGCCCCATCTCTAAAAAACTAAGAATAATCAAACAGGCAGTGGGTAGAAATACCCAGTTCCCAGTTTGGATTATCCTCCTCTCCTCAGTGCAAAACCCCAAACATAAAGAATAATAATAATGAGAAACCTTGATTAATTTGACATTTAACCTGCACCCTGATTACCCAGGAGGGATCACCTCCTCCTGCCCAGGAAGGAGCCAGGGGTTCTGTCCCAGTGCACCCAGGAGTGCCACCATTCCCACGCAGAGTCCTGGAATGCTGTTATTAAACCCAAAGAGGCCCTTCAGCACCAAAGGCACCAATTTAGCACCTAAATAAAGCACCCAGGGACACACAGACTGCATCAGCAATGATGAATCCCTCTCAGGGCTGAGTCTCATGCTGGTGGCAAGCAGCAGTTCTATTTTGGGAGCTGCCAGGGAGTTTCCCAGGAATGATCTCAGCTACCTGTCAGAGCTGTGCTCTGATCTGAGAGTCCCACAGCAGCACAATCCTGCAGCTCAGCAGAGATGGGAGCTCCTCTCAGCTGGGAACCCCAAAGGGTTTTGGATCAAAATGTTCATTTTTGGGGTGGCTGTTTGTGGAGGTTCTTCTCTGAGCTACAAAACTTCCTGAGAACTTGCGAGCTATGAAACATTTGGAATTTTCTCCAGTGGAGGGTTGAAATTCCTGCAGCCTCATGGAGATGGGAAATTTGAACATATTAATCACTACATTAAAAAGGACTGGAAAGCTTCATTTTAGCTGTCAATTTTAGCTGTCTTCAAATTCCACTCCCTGCTCAGGCTGACAGAGAGGATCAGGAAATGACATTTTCTCCAGCCCTCCTCATGCACTGTTTGTCTCACCCACCTTCCAGGGGCTCAACAGGACCAGTGTCAATATTTCACCTGCATTTACAAAGACAAAGAAGGAGTCTCCTCTCCCCAGACTCCCTCCTGACCCCTCAAAGACACACCCAGGAGAGTTCATTCAGGCTAATCACAAGAAAATATTCTACCTTTTGCCTCCCAAATCAGCCAAGCACAATGCAAATGCACCAGTTTGACTGCAAAGCAAACAGAACCACACACCAAGTCAAACAAAAACACAGTCAAGACATCTAAGAGGCAAGCATCCAACTCCACATTTGATGTTTCCTCCACATGATATATCCAACCCCCACTTCTTTTTCTGTCTTACAGGACCTTATGTAACTATTTAAAAGACAACAGGACCAGTGTGATTCTGCCTTCAACTCAGCTCTCCAGAAATCTCTCTGTGGGTGTCGTGTCCCACTCGGTGCTATTGCAAGCAAAAACACCACCCAGTTCTGCTCCATGTGCTGATCAAGCTTCTTATTTACATTCTAATTCTTTAGCCATCGCTAAACTTCTCTTTTTTTTCTGTGGTTACAACCAAAACCCCAGCCTAAACATACTTACAACCAGTTTTGTTGTTTGTTTTGTTGGTTTTTTTAAATTTTTAAAGCATCAGCTGTATGTTTTTCCTTTTCCCCAAGTGCTGAGCTCACGGGCAGGAGCTGGATGGTCAGTGCCCAGCCAGACAAGCCCCAGCTGCCCTTGGCCAGATGGCAGCTCAAAGGAGGAGAGACAGGTCCCACATTTGTGTAAACACACACAGGGATTACCTGGGAGCTGCAGGCAAACAGGATAAGTGCAGGGAAAAGGCAGAACTCAGTGCTGAGAGATTCAAACCTTTCAATGTTCCTGCTCCACTGAGCTGGGAACCTTCCTCACCCTTCCTCTTCCAACTCTCCAATTGATTGATGGAGAATTGTCCCACTGAGCTTCAGTCCTGACTCCACACAGCCCATCATCCTGGGGTTTTATATTTTCATTTTCATTTCCATTTCCATTTTTATTTCCCCACCTCATCCCACCAGGACTTCCCAAGCCCATCCTGCTCACACACTTGGCCAGAACTCCAGGCAGGATTCAGCCATTCCCAAGCACTTCTCCAGGATGGATATGGGGTTTGTTTGTGGGAAACACTCCTGCAGAAGCACTTTGGGGTCACTGCATCACTAAAGGATGGCACTGGCAGCTCGTGGTGTCTGCCCTGGTGCAGGAGCCCAGTCTGAAAAGCATTTGGAGCTGCAGCACAACCAAAAACCCAACTGGGCTGTGCAGCCTCAAACAGCTGGAGTGGCACAAATGAGTGCAAGTAATTCCTTCAATAAATGTCAGCTGCAGCACTACACATGTGAGTAAATACCTATCAGCATAAAAATGCTGATATGTTTGTGACTGCTGAACTCTGCTCCTAAAGCAAAAACATCTACATAACCCCAAACTTCACTGGGTCTGTTTAATTCCATTTCCACTGTCCACTCCTGTTGAGATCAAACTCCAAACCTTGTCTCCACTGGAAGAGTTTTAAAATCTGTGTCCTCATGCTCTGAAATCAGTGTTGATTACATGTAAGAGCCCAGCACAACTGCCTCTTTACCTCCAGCTAAAGTGGCTGCCACTTGAAATGGATTTTCTTTGTCCCCTCTCAGGCTGCCTCATTTTGCCAGACTGTAATCTGCAGATTAAGTGAAAAATCCCATTTCTGGAGCTGGACACAGCCCTGTTTACAGCCAGAGCCCTGCTGCCATGGCCAGCACAGCCCCTGCAGAGCCAGCTCCAAACACAGCCCAGGGCTCAGCCCAGGGGCAGCTCCTGGCACCCTGAGGGAGGGAACAAAGCAGGAATGAGACTTTTTGTCTCAAGTTTCTTATTCTGGACTTGTTTTCAATGGGTTAAGGGAAACTCAGTGCAACTTCCTTATGGAGGCTTCGTTAAGCAAATGTTTTCACTCATGATTTAAATATTCAGCATTTTTAAGCCCCATCATCACCTTGCCATGCTCCAAAGCCACTCCAAGCCAGCTCCCCTCAGGAATGAGAACTGACAGATTTCACTAGAAGTCATTAGGACTGGTTTTACAGACAACAAATTTGGACCTAAGTGACCAGTAAACTAGAGAAAATATCATTTATTTAAGATTCAGAAGAAGAAAACAGCAATGGAACAGCAAATCAAGTTCCTCATGCACCTCAATTAAAAACTATTTTTCTGTTCAATTTTTCGAGTCTTTATGGATTCTCATGAAGCTGATTTTGCTATCCACTCATCTTCTTCTTAAAAACGTTACTACTAAACTAATACTAATGTTACTAATACTAATGTTACTACTAATACTAATTGTATCCAGATTGACACCCAAAAGAACAAATCCAAAAAAGAAGCATTTCAAGATCAAAAAGAGGTTACTAAAGTCAGCAAATTAATATTATAACTTAATTCTTTTTGTATTTCTTATCAGAACTTTAAGAACAACTGACTGGAAAGGGGAGAAATTTAAAATTACCATTTTAAAACTCTTTTCAGAGCATAAATCTGTAGTAGGGACTTTAAAATGTGCTACATATTGGCCATCCAGCACATTTATTGTCATTAAAACATTAAATTCAGCCACTCCTGCAACAGCTGCTTTAAATAAATCAGCTCTGATCTAACATGAGAATCAAATCAATACAAAAAATAATCCAGGACAGTGGGGTTTATTTCTCTTACCTGCCTAAAGCACTTAAAAATGGTTTAAATTTCCATGTTGGGTATTCTTCTTAAGAAAACATCTCATTGGAAAGAATTGTAGTTCAATTCTGACAACCTGTAAATGATCTCCCAATTTCTTACAATAAAAATTTAGAGGACTTAAAACAATTATGTATATCTATATATATCTATCTATATCTATCTATATATATATATAGATATATATAGAGATATATATATATATAGACATATAGATTTCTATCTATATATATATATAGATATATATAGATATAGATATATAGATATATAACCTACTAACATCAAGTAATTTATCTATATAACCTACTAACATCAAGGAAAAATCCAACTAAAAAAAAGAAAAAGACCAAAATGTTCTTATTTCTGGTTCTCTATGAGTAACAACAAATTTGATGTCAATCTCCACCATCTCGTTTAACAGCACAAAAAAACCTTGTAGAAACTCAAGGTTATTCCTGGAATATCTCTAAGTATGAAAAATTAAGTCACATTTTAAAGGTTTTAGGCATCTAAGCATTTAAAAATTAATTAATTAAATGAAATCTCATTTAGGAATCTTTCACACAAGCCATGGGGAATGCAAGTCAGCAGAGCATCACTGTTTGTTAGGAAAAGTGTCCAGAACTGACAAGTGCTACTGGATATTTGAATTTTGGTAAAACACCCCCTGATCCTACAGCCCACACCTGACACAGCACAATAATCCCAAACCATTTCAGCTTCAATACAAAAATTGCCTCCAAGTGTTCAGCTGAGCCAGTTTTACTTCATTTCACCAGGCAAGAAATCCTAAAACCCATTTGTTACAAAACCCTTGTACCAACCCTGCAGTGGTAACTTCCCAAAGAGCTGATTTGCAATACTGAGATCATTTACAGGAATTTTGGTAGCAATGACTTCAGGAGTCCCTGCACAGATCCCAGCCACACCAGGATCTGTGTTTAGAACAGCAACTCCAGTTTAACCAGTCCTCACTTCTGTACTGGGTGATGCTTTTAAATCAGGGGCAATCCAGATCTGCTGGCTGAGACCTGCATTAAAATATTTTCTTTTAAATTATTATTCCCCCCCATGCTGCACCAACACTCAGGCAAGATTACAGATCTCCACAATGATAACCTTGCTGCAACATAGAAATATTATTTTTTTGCTACAGAACTGAAGAAAAATTTTAAATCACTGCTAAGTCACAACAAAGCCACAACAGTTTTAGAATTCACAAAGATCAGGGGGAAAAAATTAAGTAATGACCAAATACAGAGCAATGCACAACTCAGTGCCTCCTATAATGGATTTCCAAGTGGTTTTTGACAGCTAAATATTATTTAACTTATTGTCTGCTTCCTTCTCCTCATTTTGTGTATTGGATGAGCTCATGTTCCCAAACTTGGATTTAAGACACCACTGTGGTCTAGAAGCTACAAATGTTTTTTCAAATCTAACCAACAGACTGGAATAAAGCACTCAGTGGAGGCAGCAATAGAGAAATAGAAAACAAACCCCATGCAACTTGAATATTTATTTAACAGAACTACCCAAAATGTTTTACTGACTGACCAACAAATTGTTTGGGTATTAAAAGTTCACCTTCATTTCAAACTTGCCCATAAATATTGGCCATCCAGCACATTTATTGTCATTAAAACATTAAATTCAGCCACTCCTGTAATAGCTCCTTTAAACAAATCAGCTCTGACCTAACATGAGAATCAAATCAATACAAAAATAATCCAGGACAGTGGGGTTTATTTCTCTTACCTGCGTAAAGCACTTAAAAATGGTTTAAATTTCCATGTTGGGTGTTCTTCTTAAGAAAACACTTTACATCAAGACCTCAAATGGGCCCTAAACAATCCTAATGAATAAAGAAGGGAATAAATGTGAGTATTTCAGCTCTTGGAGAAATCAGCTGTAAGTGGTGCACACAAACGAGGAGCAGCTCATGTCCCTGAGCAGGCACAGATTTAACCCCTGACAGAGATGTGAGGAACTCCCTTCTGCTGCCACACAGAACTGAAACTGTACCCCAGAAAATGTGCTTTATTTGGGCACTTGGCTGTGTTTGACCCCTGCCAGGAGCCTGAAGGATTCCAGCTCCATGCCCAGAGCTGGGAGGGTGCAAATGGGGCACAGAGATCTCTCCTGAGCAAAGGGGGCACAGAGATCTCTCCTGAGCAAAGGGGGCACAGAGATCTCTCCTGAGCAAACGGGGCACAGAGATCTCTCCTGAGCAAACGGGGCACAGAGATCTCTCCTGAGCAAACGGGGCACAGAGATCTCTCCTG
>JAWWEX010000300.1:2241118-2252891 GCA_035583215.1 Arremon brunneinucha
AAACGGGGCACAGAGATCTCTCCTGAGCAAAGGGGGCACAGAGATCTCTCCTGAGCAAACGGGGCACAGAAATCTCTCCTGAGCAAAGGGGGCACAGAGATCTCTCCTGAGCAAACGGGGCACAGAAATCTCTCCTGAGCAAACGGGGCACAGAAATCTCTCCTGAGCAAACGGGGCACAGAAACCTCTCCTGAGCAAAGGGGGCACAGAAACCTCTCCTGAGCAGCAGGCAGCGATATCAGCACATCAGCAGCACCAGAGTGCCACAGACGCAGATCAAAGCTCAGCACCTGCCCTCAGATCCGCATCCCGAGCAGGAAAACCCACCCAGGGCTCACCTGGCCCCCTCCCTGCCAGCTCAACGCTCAGCACCACATTTCTGCACCTGAAATAACCCAAAGGACTCGTTAAAGCCTTTCCAGATACAAAATCCCCATTTCTGCTCTTGCTGAAGGGATCCAAATGTGCCATTTGCCAGCAGTTAGAGATGATACCGAGCCTTTTCTCTCCAAACAAACCCAGATACAAAACAGCAGTTAAGAGAGTTTCTGGCATTGGAGAAAGGAAGATGATAAATGTAATACAACCAGTTTTAATCAAGATCAAAGCTGCAGGAGAATGCAGACAGACAGTCTAGACTGCTTTACTTTGAAAGCCTAAGCATATAAAGCAACATCTGCAAAGAACATTAATCACATTTAGTCCACAATCTTATCACCTCCCAAGCAAGCAGAAACAACTTTTACTTAAAAGTCATATGCTTCTATGTGACAAGCGGTTTTAATTAGCTTTAAATTAGATATTTATCACTGATTACAAAGCTGTTCTCTTCACTTTGAAATAAGCTGATGTAATTTGAAATACATTTGCAGAGCTCCCTGGACAAAAAAAATGGAATAAAGTATTGGTAAGGAAGCCTGGTGAACAGTAACAATTATTTTACATCACTGCTACAGAGTGGGAATTCTCAAAATATTGGATTAAGTTCTGATTTGCTCCTCTGCATTTCACACCATAACTCGGCAGACAGCAATAAAGTGAAACATTTTCTGTATAGTTTTCTTTAGCTTTAGAAAATAACTTGACAATATAAATAATCAGCTTTCCTTCAATTTTCTTTCTATAAAAAAATTTATCTTGCTCCTGCACTTTAGAGGGGAATTAAAAATTGGAGAGATAGTGCAAATCTACATATATTTATGTGATAATACACATCTTTCTATACAAAAGCAATTTATTCCTTGTTTACCTTGCTTTATTTTGCTTATATTCTGGTCCATTGTCCCTTATGATTTTGCCTACTCACTAGCAATCATTTAATTTATTTTATTTAAAGTGTCTTGCATTAAAGCTTTCCCTTCTGCCAAGGTTTTCATACAATCTACCCTTCAACAAGAGCCTGGCAGAGACAAATCCACAAAAAAAAAAAAAATCCATCATCTTACAACCCTGAGGCAACAGCTGTGACAATTTAAAACATTAGAAACCCACAGAGGCACAGAACAAAACTGGGAATTTCTGCACTAAACTCAGCTTCTCCAGCAGCCCCACATCCCACAGGAGAGCTCGTGAATCCAAAATTTATGAGTCTTACTCAAAAATCTGGGTGTTAAATTCCTCAGCTCAGAGCAGGCAGAGTGTGCAGCCTCCCCTGCAGCAGGAATCACTGAAAAAGGGGATTTTTAGGAGTTTTAGGATTTCTACTGATACCTTTCAGCTGGAGATCCCTTTGCAGGTCCCTCCTGGAGATCTCTCTGCAGGCACTGCTGGCCATGCTGCTGCTCCTGGGTGAGATTCCTCAGTGTCCCCACACATTTATAGACAAAAAGAGAATTCTGAAGGCCTTTTTCCCCAGATCCTCCCCAGTCTGGTGCAGCTGTCAGGTTTTGCAGCAGCAAAGCCCCAGTCACCCATCCCACCCTGAGGAGAGGAGATTTCACTGCATTTCTGTGCAAAAGCACCTGGGCTGCTCTCCCTGCTCAGGCTGCAGCATCTCCTGGAGCTCTGCAGCGTTCCTGGAGTGCTGGAGTTCATCTGCCTCAGCTATTTTAAGGATTTCCTATCTTTAGGCCTACTGACAACACTTTTTTTATTTTTTAATGTAACTTTAACCTCCCACAAAAAGCAGTTGAACAAAGGGAGGCTCTGCACACCTTCTGAGACTCCTACACCTGTGGAAATTGGAATGCTTGGAGAAATACCCTCACATACTATGATTTAAGTTCATTTCTTGGTGTTATTTTCTTATTTAACTGGGCATCTCATAGAGCCACACCAAGGCAATCTATTTTCTGGCCAATTTTTAATTTGCTTATCTGATCAATACCACCACAATTCTTTAAGTTCAAACAAATTACAAGTTTTTAGGGAAAGCAGGAAATTTTAAAGTGTTGTAAGATAATGCAGAGGATTTCTCAGAGCTTGGCTATTTATCTTCAAAACCCTGGGATTGGTTTGGGCTGCAAAATTTTAATGAGGTAAATTTGACAGAATAACTAGAACTACACAGCTGCTTTTAAAATAGCAAATAAAATTTAGTTTCAATCCTAACTCCAGCTAGATGAACTTCAATTTTTATTATCTCATCTCATGGACTGAACCACGTGGCCTAGGAGAAATAACAGTGGCTATTTAAAGGCAAGGCAGGTTCTGACAGTTCTCACTGAACTCTCAGAGGAAAGCAGAATTCCAAAGCCCAGGGATGAATCAGGGTACGTGACCCCAGAAAACAACACCACAAACAAAAGCTTTAGGGCAGAAGCACTGCACTTGCTACTACAAGATAATTTGTCTTCTAAATTTAGATAACAATTAAGAAAATGCTATCTAGTGACCTGAAATCTGGAAGGCACTTTAGGATATGGTTTTGACCTTCTAGTTCTTATTCAAGAACACATTCAAAGCCAGAAGATGAATGCTGTTACTCCATTTAAAGGCTCTTGACACTTTGACAGAGTAACAGCCTTAATTTTGCTGATTGAAACTCCAAGTTCCACGGCAATAAAAGGCTCAAGAGGGCTCCCTAAACACGTTTTCCACAGGTACTCCCCGTGCCCAGAGGCAATGGGGGAATCTCTCCTGCCTCTCAAAGATAAGAGGACAAAGATGACTGTGGATTATTGCATTCGTTTATTTGGGAGGGACCTGCCAGACAGGTGAGCTGCTAACACATCCCCAAACACATTCCTAGGAAATTACCAGAACATCAGTGAGAGAGGAAAATGACAAATTTTAAACTATGCTGCACGAAAGATTACAAAAAAGACATTTGAGCTACAATTCTGTCTATGAATGCCATTCTCTGGTGAGTATGAATTCCCCAGAAGTGAAGTGGTGCTTGCAATATGCAGGATTCCCTAGAAATAGCATTCCACCCACTGCACGTGGAGGCAGGTGAGTGAGAGGCAAAGAAGGATCTCTGCACGGAACCTCCCATGGGCTAACACTCACTGAACATGAGAAATTTGGGATTTCACAGCATTTGGGAAGATCAGAGCAGCCTGGAGTAGCTTGTGTTAAGCGAGGCTTGAGAAAGCAGCTATTTGAGGAGTTCTTCAGTTAAAAAAAATGAAGAATAAGTAAAATAATGAAGAATAAGTAAAAAGATGAAGAATAAATAAAAATATGAAGAAACTTTTCAGGCCATGGTGTGGGAACTAGAAATTGTGAACTTTAAAGTTATCGATGCATGAGTCTTAACACCAGGGGAAATAAATAAATCTGTACTCGAGTCCAGGAGTACAAATCACATCAAGTAATTTTGATCAGTTCTGCTCAAGAAGCAGTGCTGATAAAGAAGCAGAGGGCTCAGAGATGAAAGCAAGAGAGCAGAGCCCAGGACACTCAGCCTGGATTAGCCCATACCACTGCAATGTCTCAGTGTGCCTGAAGTCACCCAGAGCCACCGAATCTGCTGACAGGGGCGTTTGGGGCTCGCTGAGGGTCAAGAGAGCCCAGCCATGAGCTCAGGCTGGCAGGGATCACACAAACTGCCAGGGACAGACAGACAGACAGCACTGCTCACCCCTGCATGCCCTGCAGGAGCCTCCCCAGGACAGTGCCCGGGGAAGGAGCAGGGAATCACCAGCACTGAATGCCACAAAAACAGCACTGAACTCCATAGAACAGACGGGGACTGGGCTGAGTGAACTTTGCACGGGCTCAGCAGGGCTGATCCACCCCTCCCTCCTTCCCTCCTTCCCTCCCTGCGGCCACACCGGCTCCAGCCCCAGGAAAACACCGGGGAGGGGAAGGACCGGCCTGGGAGGGGAAGGACCGGCCCGGGGAGGGGAAGGACTGGCCCAGGGAGGGGAAGGACCGCCCTGGGAGGGGAAGGACCGACCTGGGAGGGGAAGGACCGACCTGGGAGGGGAAGGATCAGCCCGGGGAGGGGAAGGACCGGCCTGGGAGGGGAAGGATCAGCCCGGGGAGGGGAAGGACAGGCCTGGGGAGGGGAAGGACAGGCCTGGGAGGGGAAGGATCATGCCAGGGAGGGGAAGGACAATCCCAGGGAGGGGAAGGACCATCCCAGGGAAGGGAAGGACCTCTCCCTTCCACAGAAATCCAGTGACAGAGAGGGGAGCAGGGAATCTCCAGAGCAAGACACTGCTTCAAGGCTCTGGAAAGTTCCTCAGCACAAACTCACGCTACAACTTGTAGCTTGTAAGAGATGAGGAAACAAATGTATCTGAACACACAAAGCACAAAGAGAAGGTTGGCCTAATTTTAAAGTGGATTCTCCTTTTGAGGAGAATTTTGAAAGCCTCAGACAATATGAACCGTAGGGTGAACTAAAGGCTTTTGGCAGCAGCGTTCAGCAATTATTTGATCTGGAAATTCCATCCAGCCCCAAGTTTAATCACCTCTGAACAAACTATTCCTTCCTGAATTTGTCCATCTGTGAGATCATTTTTTATTTCCACATGTTCTGAAACACTGAGTTCTCCAGTTTAATTACCCATCATTAGTAGATGTACTTTTTCTGTTTAAAGTACCTTCATCAATCATTTGGGTGGATTGGATGTGAAGCAGCTGGCCAGCAGGCTGAGCAGGAAGAAAAGACAAGTTAGCAAAGTGCTCAGCCCCCAAAGCATGCTGAAATGCATTTCCATGGTTATCACACAGAGGTGGGATGTTGGCATGGATTGGGATGGAGAAATTACAGGTATTTAGCAGTATTTGGGTTATTCACTTCCAATTCTCACCAGAATGATGCTTAAAAGGAAATCCTTCAAGTCTGATGCTGGGAATTTTTATAACAGAAAATAACTCAGCAGATTTCAAGTTGTTTATATTTAGTTAAGTTATAGATGTGCTCATATGGAACCTTTATTCTTAGCTATTGGGGAGAAAGAAGTATCTACATCCAAAAGAATGCCTTTCATTAGCAGCAAAATGAAAACTTTCCAGGTATTAAGGGACAGAATAATATATTTTTACAGCTTTATTTTCCTTAAGATAGGAAGCATCACTGTCATGGGGATTGCTGACTTGCTCCAGAGAAATTCCCCAGTTGTATTTGGAGTCTCTTACCCAGAGCAGTCACAAACACAAGTTTAAGGGCTCCCACTGCCAGATGTTGTGTTTGCTGGAGAAGTGCTCGTGCTCACACAGAAACAGGTGTTCCTCCTGTCACAGCTGAGCAATTCACTCAGCAATAAATCCTCCTGGCAGGCCAGAGGAACACCAAAGCTTCAGAAACGCAACAAAAAAATTTATGGGAGAATTCTGCTGTCTTGCCTCTCCAGGTGTTTATCCTGTGGTAGTCGATGAGTGTTTGAACGTGAACACAAACACTTGTATCAGCAAGATCAATAAGGAGAATTTCCCTTTGCAAGGAGAAGAAAAATTGTCTGGTTTTTCACTTGGATTTTTTTGTTGTTCGCTTGGCTGGCTTTTGTTGTTTGGGTTTTTCCCCCAGGACAATGATTACCTCCAGACAGCCAGCACAGGAACAGACATTTAATAAATCACTGACCAAACAGCAACAATGACTCAACTGTCGGTGTAGCACCCTCAGGAGTGGTTCACTGTGTGCTATCAGGAACAAGGCTGGTGTCGTGGAGCCCACAGCAGGAACGCCAGGCTTTCCTGAGCCCCCTGCCTTGAAAACCCAGCGGGGGCAGAGGCTGCCACTCCCTCCACCCTGGAGCGGTCAGAGTGTCCCACAGCTCAGGTGGGTGTCACACTGCAGCTTCTCCTCTTGGGTGTTGATTTAAGCGTTATTTATGCACAGATACCACGGCTGTAATGCCCTGAACTCTGACATCCCATTTCCCTGTACAGTCCCAGCAGGAATCCAGCACTCCTGGCCACAGAGCTGCCCTGGGCAGCCCAGCAGGGAGCACAGAGCACACACACCAACTCTGCCCACAGCACTGCTGGGCTCGATGCCTCCAGCCAGCCCCCCTGTGAGAAATGACTGCTAAAGTTCCATTTTAAGTTGAATTTTAACAGTTTAAGTTCAACTGTTAAAGTTTAATTTTATTAAACTTTAACAAAACTACATCAGAGGACTAAATAAAGAAAAATTACAGTGCTGGGAGTCCCCTGTGACTACCAGCCAGGTGGATCATCTACAAAATGGATGCTCTGCCTTTTATGCCCTTAGCCCTCCTCAAAGTTACAGGGGGAGGGAAAGAGGACTCTGGAATTACATATTATAACAATATTACTATACAGATATATAATATCTACCTCTTAATTGTGGGAGCCAACTATTACATTAGTTATCTACACAACCCCTTCCCAGGATTGAGGCCATCTGCTTAGATCACCAATAACTTTTTTAAGGAATCCTTTAAGGTACCTGCTGGAAATTCCACAGAAAAGCTTTAACATGATCCTCCCAGGATGCCAAGAATCATTTATTGAACATTATCCTCATGGATGCCAAGAATGATCAGCCCTGCTGGAGGGAAGGTGGGCACAAAAGAAACCAATGTACATTTAGGCCTCTGCTCCCCAGTGGTGGCACTGTACCTCCACAGAAGCCACCACTTCAAAAAAAGGGTTTAAAAATCCTGCTTTAAGTAAAAAGCAACTTGAATATCACAGCTAAGTGAAAAAGGAAGAGGATGATGGAAATGGCAGCCTGGGCCTTGGGACACTGGCTTCTCTCTTCCCTACCAGGGAGGCTGAGCTGGGAGAAACCATGGCTGGGATAACACCCCAGGTAAGATTCCCCTGGGTTTTTAAACTGATTTGACTTCCAGTCACACTCTATGCAGCACTTCAAACCACAGCTACCAGAGACCAATTTATCTCCATTTCAGTGCCCATGCCTGGATCTCAGCACAGTTGTCCCCATGCAGAGTTTCAGGGCAGATGAACAGTAACAGGATGTCTGCAGAGAGCCCAACAACAGCCCGAGGCTGCCTCACCCTGCAGTGAGACAAAGGGGATGAGCTCAGGTGCTGCCCCAAGGACCTGGCTCACAGCTGAACCCTCAGCACCACAAACTCATCCACAGCTGTTCTCTCCAGAACTGTGTCCTGCTGACTGAAGATATTCCTGCTTTATGGCTTACAAGTGCCCTGGTTCTTCCACACTCCCCTGGCAACAGAAGATGCTCCTGGGATTGAGACCTCTCAGGTCTCATGGGTGCTCAGCTGATATCCAAAATTCACCAGCCCCTGTTTGTAAATGGGATTCCTGATGCTGTGTATTCAGGCATTACCAGTTAGGGTTCTACATTTAAAGGACATCCCCTACATTCCCCCCTCATCATTTCCAGACCTGGTAGTGCTGTCTGTTCTCTTCTTGGATCTGATTTAGCACAAAGTTTTATGCCCACCTGCTCAGAATAAATGTCTAAGGACATCTGCAGCCAAAATCCAAGTACCATAAATTAGATACTGCTAAGATTATGTTGCAAATAGTCTTTCCAAACAGTTTTCTTAAACCTGGGATGTAACTGGATTTTACTGATCACTGTATCACCCCTTCTGTGATTGTGTCAGTCTGAATCTTTTATTTAGTTCCCACCTCATTGTTACCACAGAACCTGCAAGACAGGAGTGAATTTTATCACCTGTTCCTTGGAATGACAGAATCACAGAAGAGTTTGAGTCAGAGAGGACTTTAAAGCTCATCTCATTCCATGGCAGGGACACCTCCCACTATCCCAGGGTGCTCCAGCCTGGCCTTGGGCACTTCCAGGGATCCAGGGGCAGCCACAGCTGCTCTGGGCACCCTGTGCCAGGCCCTCTGCTGCTCTGCCTGGAAATCCTGAGTCTAGAGCCCCTGGAGCAAAATGTGATATGGAGATATTTAAAAGGCAAGGGAAGAGGGAAAAATAACCCTGTGAGAAGAGGCCTGAACTGAGAGATCCTGAAAAAGAGAAGTAAATTCTTTCTGAAGAGAGAGGTTATTAAAAATGATACTGAATTGTGCCATTTTCCCTTTGTCACCCACAGAACAGCTCCACTCACCAACACTGAGGTGCTCTGCCTTGACAATTCCCTTCCCAGGACAATGCAGGCAGCCTCCCTGGCAGCCCTTATTCCTTCCTTCCATCCATCCATCCATCCATCCATCCATCCATCCATCCCCTGCTCCACCATCTCTCACCCAGCCCCTGCCTCTGATCCTTGTGGGAAATGGATTTGTAGAAAATTCTTAAAGCTTGACAGAAGGCTCACAGAGTGTGTATCTGTGTGCAACTGTTTGAGATAAGAAATGCTGACTTAGAAATGTCAAGGAATAGGACAGACATTGTTGAGAGAGAAATGGAACTAGAAACAAGTTTTAAAGGATGGTTTTGTAAATAGGACTGGATACTTTGGAGAAATAGAATTATGAAAGGTGAATTGTAGTGGGACTCATGAGGGGTAATTTTAGATTGGCTTTAAGGCATTTACAGCACGGTGTGGAAAAGCTGATAGGCCAAGAAACACTTGGAAAGGAATTAATTAGGAAATATTTGGCTTCTGATTGTGTTGGTGTGAATTCTAACATCTGTACTGTCTCACCCCTCTCAAGAGACTGAAAATGGAATAAAAGTTTTTAGAACAGCTCTCAGTTACCCCATCTCTGAGTCAGAAAAACCCCAAATCCAACAGATCCTGAGTGCAGAAAGCTCTGTGCTGTTTTCCAGTCATTTCTGCTGCTGTAGCAGATTGGATCAGCCCAGCCCAAAGGCAGCAGCCACGAGGGCTGAGCCAGTGAGGAGTGACAGCAGCACAAAATGGGGATGTGGGGGAGGAATCAGATACAAAGGGGAGGAACTCTCCTCTCTCTGTTCTCCCAGCAGTTTTTGTTAAATACCCCACAACTAACACAACCTTTTTGGACAAGTAGAAGTTGATTAACAGGTTTTTGAAGCTGGCTGAACTGATGGAGGAACTATTAAAAATTGTGGATGTTGAGGGCTTGCTTCTAAAATTTTTGCATTACTGAACCTCTGGTTCAGAAAGAAGGAACACAATGGGGAGAACAGCTCAGATGGGCAACAGAAGCTGCCCCAAACACACTGTGTCAGCATGTAAGTATCTCAAATTGATCCAAACCAAATTCCAACACATTCTTTACACATGAGAGAAATAGGAACTCATCATTCACCTCCTCTCTCCCATCTTCACTTTGAATGAAAGAGCTTCCAACACCAAAGTATTTGTAGCATTGAGAGGAAAAATTCTGGGATAAATAAATTTCAGAGCAATATTTTTGCAACAGGATTCTAGGAAATTAATTTTGCTTGATTTGCCATCCATCTGAATACTCTGAAGCCATGGAAAAGTCCAGCTGCACTCTGGAGCACCAGGATTTTTCAGGAGGGATCCAGTCCATTTCCACTGGAATGGAAAGAGGGATCTGTGCTCTCCTGGCTTCCCTGCAAGCCTCTACCCAAGAAGATGTGAGTCAGAATTTTTCAGCTGAACAGCAAAAAACTTTCACCTGAAAGCTCTGTTTTCATGGGTGCTTTCTCAAAGAAGTGCTAAATGCTGAGTTTGGGGCAGGAATGGAAGCAAAAACATCCTGTGGTTTGAAATCACCTCCTCACAAATGAATCAGGGTTTCACAGCTGGGGTTTAGCACAAGCACAGCACACAAAAACCCATCAGGAGCTCCCTGCTGATCTCTATCACCCCAAATGGGCGAGGTCAGAGGAGCCCTCACGGGTCGGGGTCTGTCCCAGCGACACAAGGAGAAGTTAAATAAAAAGTAACCAAGCTGTTACAATTTTTCTTTTTGATGGGATTTGTGTTAATTTTAATACAATTCAATTATCCCAAGGGACAACTTGCAAAACAGATCCTTTCCAAAATTTAACATCAGAGTTTAAATGAAAATATTTAACTAGTAGTGTTTTCTATGCTACTTTTAAAGCAGCTTTATAAACAAATTATGACAAATCACCTAAATCTTTATAAAAAGTACAGTAATTCAAACAATTGTGTGCCATTTTGCAACTTTCACAGCCTAAATGTTTTTCAACCCTGAAACACAGAAATATTTAAAGAAAACTCTTCCATCATGTAATTGCTGTGAGCTAAAGAGAACTATCTGTACCCTCTACTGACAAACACCAGCAAAAATTTCTAAAATTAACAGTTACTGCAAAGTTTAATTTTGTCTTGTACACTCAACACTGTAACTCAACAACAAAATTAAACCACTTCCCTGTTTATGTGGAAATTCCTAGAAGGAAACAGTTTTTCATGCTAGAAGGCTTGATAAACTGATTGGTCATATTTAAAAATAGCTTTGAAAAACAGATCAAATTTGAACTTAGGAGATGATAATGAAATCCAAGAATTCAAAATCCAGCTAAAAGAATGAAGACCACTCTAATCTTTAGGCAGCATTTAAGGAATGGAGATTAGTGTTATCTAGGTGAGATAAGAGCTCTCAACCTGAAAAAACAAGGCCAGGCTTCAGTTACAAATAAAAGCCACCTCTAAATCACAAGTTGGTGAGGCACCAAAAGGCAGGAAGCTGCTGAAAGCACTAAATCAGCTCAGTGAGCAAGAGATCTGGAGATAAACCAGCCTGGGATGGGACAGAGCTGCTCGGTGGGGAAAGGATGAGGAGCAGCACAGGGACCCTCCAGGGCTGCCCTGGAGCCACCCTGGCTCAGACCCTGCTGAGGTGGGGACAGCTCAGGGGGCTGCACTCAGTGCCAGGGGCAGGGGTGGCACTGCAGGGTGGGCACACGGGGATTTCATGGAACTGCACAGGGACAAACGTGGTGTCCTGAGCCCTGGGACACTGCACAATGCAATGGGGACAGCTCAGGGGGCTGCACTCAGTGCCAGGGTGGCACCGCAGGGTGGGCACACGGGGATTTCATGGAACTGCACAGGGACAAACGTGGTGTCCTGAGCCCTGGGACACTGCACAGTGCAATGGGGACTGCCAGGACGGGTGCTGGAAACAACCTGGGGGCTGGTGGGTGAGTCTAAAGCCCAGAGACCACGGATTCCTGCAGGTGGGCACCACAATAAAACGTAATTTCAAAGAGGAAATGACCATTTCTACTCAGAGCCGTTAGGATGAGGTGACATTTAAGAAGTGCCATTAAAACCAGGCAGGGAGCAGAGGACAGAAATCAACTGCATGGGGCCTGCATCCAAAGGGCCAACGCTCACCTCAGACAGGAATAACACCTTTAAATATGAAATAGATCATCTCAGCAATCACCTTTAAATATGAAATGGATCATCTCAGGAATCACCCTTAAATATGAAATAGATTGTTATGAACAAAAATTCAGTTGATTTTTTTCTGTGAGAAAAAGGTTACCACTACTGCTGGGCTGCTGCTTGTGTTA
>JAWWEX010000300.1:2252991-2273536 GCA_035583215.1 Arremon brunneinucha
TCCTCCTCCTCCTCCTCCTCTGAGTCGCCCTGGGAGACACGACGGGAGACTGCAGCCCCGCCGAGCTGCCCAATCCTGAGCGAGAAGAAATCTCCTTGCCCTGTCTATTTCATAGATAACTTGAAGGAAAAAAACGGAATAAATAATTGAAGAAAATAAATGTATCCATCTAAATTTCAGATCCCAGCTGGCCCAGGGACTGCTGCCTGCCCTCAGAGCCCCCATCCCAGTGCCCCCCAGAGCGCAGCTCCGTGCCCAGGGCTCAGGGAGCGCTGCCCTGTCCCACAGCAGGCGCTGTGGCTGCTCTCGAAGTGGGACAGCTCCCAGTCGAAGGCAGGGCCGGGCAGGGAGGCAGTAAATGATGCCAGTGTTGTCACAGCACACTAATGGCACACACTCCACGCTCCCAGGCAGGAGATGAGGGAGCTCTGAAGTGCTGAAGCTGCAGGAATTCCGGTTCAGCCCTGCCTGCGCTGCCTCCTGGCACTGCCCTCACACCGCGCTTTGTGTCATCTCATTAGACACCACTTGGCACCGGCTCCAGCGCTAGCGGGGCTGCTGCTCCCCCCGCAGCCTCCTTTCACTGGGAACTCCAGAAACAGCCAAAAGAGACCAGCCACGGACTGCTCTAAAACATTCTTCACATCCACAGTCAACCATACCAAAAAACACTGAGTTGCTTTACCCACTTCCATTTTTTTCCCCCAAAAAATACAAACAAGAAAATCCCAAACCAAACAAGCAGAAACAAACTGAAAACTGCATGTTTCGCCCTCATAAGAAGTTTTGGATCTTTCAGAAAATACACAAGTCATGTCCTAAATGGTTTTGAGCACTGACTCTCTCCAACTTTATAAGTCAATCTGCCACAAGAACCTCTGCAATTTGTTAGAAAAACGAATTTGCTTTCTTACGTGTATCCCATTTACACATGAAGAGTTGAAGCTATTAAAAAATAACACAATTCTGAGCTATACAGATCCTTAGCATTTTCAAAATAATGATACAGATACTTTCTAACAGAACCTTCAGATTAAACACCCTCAGTATTTTTCAGGTATCAGCTTCAACAGTGCCAATGCTCAGAATTAAACCAGCAAAACTTAACTCATTTGCTGCCATCATTAGAGAAAGTGGAAATCTTCCCAAGTGTGACAACAGCCTCATTTAGGCAAACCCCAAAACCAGATCAGCCAGCAATGCCTAAATGGTGTTGTAATTACAATACACAATTTTGCTGCAAATGCAAAATGCAATCTTAATTCTTAGTTTTAATGAGGCAGATCGATATCTCAAAGTTCAGAAAGCAAAAGAGTTTGAGAAATACTCTTTTTGGCCAAGATATTGCATTCATCTTCATTATCTATTCACTAAGTACAGACAATGTTTCCCTCATGTAATTAAAGAGTTATAAAAGCAGAGAAATGCATCTTGGCATTTCTTACATGCCCATCACAGTTAAGAGTACATAGGGGTTTGCTTTTAATTACATTGTCATTTCAGCATTTTGTATTGAATTACCACCTCATTACACATCCATAGAAATCCTTTAAAAAAAGAAGCAATGCTTTAACAAAGTAAGGAATCTCCAAAGGTGATATTTAGATTAATTGAAGAACTTGTGGCCCTCTTGCCAGCTAACAGTGCCCAACACCCCATCAGGGCAGGCAGGGCAGTTTAACAGCTCCCAGCCAGCACTGGGCTAACTCAGGAACAACACCAACATTAATTACAGTTTTGCATTTTGAGTCAAACAGATCGTCCTCCACCACTTTAACCAGAAACACCAGCAGAACACAAATGGCCAAGCCTTTCACAAGGTGTTTTAGAATTTGGAAACACTTAATTTCCCTACATGGAGGTACCAACCCCACAAGTGCTGCTGTTGCTGCAGGGCCTCGCTGTGAAGTCCCCAGGATTTGGGGTGACACCAAAGATTCATTGCTCCAGTTAGTACATGAATTGTCTGCTTTTGTTTCCAGTTACAACTTTAACAAGGACATTTTGAAGAAAACCATAAATGTTGACTTTCCTCATCAAGAATTAAATTATTGTGAAACCATGATGATAACCATGCAATGGAAAAACCCTTCCCTGCTCTCTTTGCACCCAGAGCTGAAGGATTTGATGTAGCTAATCTACATTTGGGATTCCTGGCCGCAGAGATATGCAACGTAAACAACATGGCAGTAAATATTCATTTTCTGTGGGATCAAGCCTAAATATGCTCTGCTGTTTGGCACTGCAGTCACAAACTGTTTCTAAGAAAAAACCCCTCCACCACACAGACAGTGCAGGGAGAGAAGACAAGAGATGCCACAGAAAGTCACTGGCATCCAATAGCACTTCAATTCCATATGGAAATAACAGGAAATAAGATGTGCCGAATTTGAAGCACCAAGGCAACAAAAACACATTAAGATTTCATCACACAAGAACTTGGCTGTAAAATCCGTAATTTTCTTGATCTTTTTAAGGAGTTTTCATTTTCAGGAACATCAGAGAGCTAACAGCTCATGGATGCTACCAACCAGCTCAAGCAGGCATTTGCATTAAGCTGATTTTAGTTAATTAAGTGGTGGAAATGCATCTCTCCTACACCCAGAAACCACTTCCACAATCAGATTCCTTGTCAACCTCTCCCTTTTTACAGCCTGCAAAAACTACAAGTGGAGAAGGTTGGAAGAAAAGGTGGAATGAATGAACAACATTAGGAATGAAAAACACTGGAGGTGCTGTTATTTTCCCCCTTCCCTAGAAGTGATGATATGACAAAAATTAATGTCTGTGGCTAAATAGAGAAGGATTAACAGGTTAAACAGAGAAGGAAATAAAAGGGTTTTTTTGGAGTCTGAGTCTGTCCTCATTCGCTGATCAGCCAAACTCATCACCTAAGGGTTTTTACCCTCAAATTCCAGAAAGGTGAGAATGGGAAAAATACAAAAACCATTCAAACACTCTCCATAAAACCCAGCTGAAAACTATTGTTCCTGCAAACAGTGATTCTCTTCTTGCAGAAAAGAGCTTTTCCTGCCCTCAACTTGCACCCAGCATATACACACAAACTTATTGAAGCTTTTTCTTCTCGTGTGTGAAGGGTAGGGATGCAAATAAACTCATGAGAGCAGCATCTCTCCGGGAATGCTTGGAAAGCAGAGCTCCCCCACAACGATGCTCACATGTTCTGATGTTGCATTTGCACAATTACAGCTCTTCTCAGAGAGATTTGGGCTTTAAAACTGTTAAGTATTAACAGATTACTTAGAAATAGTTAACAGATTTTTGAGCTGTAGTCATTTGTAACATCAAGCTCTCCATAACTCACTCTATGGTTGGAAACAGTATTAAAGAGTTTTATTTAATGAAACAAATCCTGCTCTGAACAGCAACATTAGGAGTGCCCAGTGGTAATACATTTAATAAAGAACTTGTACACTCTGATAACATAAAGGAATCTTGACTTTAAAAGCAGCACTAATTCTGAAGTAGTTTATTACCCCACAATAAAGTGAATAAAGTGATTAGAGTCCAACCACACTCATGGACAGCTCACAGGGAACACAGCAGCAGAAACAACTGCAAACATTGCCAGACCTGTGACAGGATTTTCAAGGGTTACCAAGTGAATAATGAAAGGACAGCAAGAAAAGAGACATTACACAAGTAAATCAAAGAAAAAGTCTCATGTTCCCCCTCAATTCCTTCAGGACACTCAACCATTCAGCTTGTAAAGTCACACCATGGAAAGCAGGTGTTTTACTGTTCTCAATAGATATTTTTTTAGGGGGGGATAAGACACAACTTAAAAAATAATTTCTCTGATAATCGCTGTGACACAGGAGAATGATAAATTAAAAATCAGAGAATAAACCATCCTCCATGCAGTGAAAATACAACTTGAACTACAGAGGTGTCTTTGACACCCCAGTACCTTCAGCTAAATTACTCAAGATCACCTGGGTGGCTGGGGAATGATCTGACACTAGGGGAAACAGAGAGAACCAACACTTTTCTGATGTGGTTCCTTTGGCTTAGGTGATTTTGCTCAGGTTCTTTCTGCTTAGGTGATTTTGAGCTTGATTTTAGCTTCAGTTCTAAAAAATCCAGGTCTTGCTCCCAGTAGGAGACTGCAGAGCTGCTCTGATTTGGGACCACCCAGGTACCAAAGGCAGGGCAGGTACCTCAATGAGATGACTGGCAGGGAAATGAGGAGTTCATGAGTAACAAAAGGAACGACGAGATTTTAAACTAAGATTATGGGTGAGGAAAATCCTCAAAACTCCTTCAGCATGTCCCACACTTTGAGCTGCACGGGGTGTAGGTTTCATAAATCTCAGAAAATGCTGCAAGTGCCCATTCTCTGTTCCTGCAATCACAAAAGCACCAGAACACAGCCACACTTCCCTGGGGAGGGGAGCACCCGGATCACATCTGCACAGAGCCTGCTCTGATGAACAAGCTGCTTCAGCCACAAGTTTTCCTGTGAGGCTCCCCTCCAATCTTGCCTCACCTACAGCACAGGCACAGGAAGCTCGTTCTGAGATATTTTATGATT
This sequence comes from Arremon brunneinucha, assembly GCA_035583215.1. Taxonomy (NCBI): domain Eukaryota; kingdom Metazoa; phylum Chordata; class Aves; order Passeriformes; family Passerellidae; genus Arremon; species Arremon brunneinucha. Next base: position 2,257,547 of record JAWWEX010000300.1, read on the forward strand.
AATTCAGGATTTTCTGTTCCTCTGAAATGAAACATGGCCACAGGTTTATCTCAGGAGTGTATCAGAGGGCACACTGAGAACCTTGACCCGGGCACTTTGCTTTCTTGTTTGGTTAATGTGCATTCATCTCAGCCTCTGGAGCTCCTACACATGGGTGCAAACCTACACCCACTTTTATCCAGGCATCCACAAATATTTCAAAGCCTAATAACAACACAGATGCTCTTTCTCAAATATCTTAGTCAGAACAGGGAAATATTTTCACTCTCTTAACAAACTCACTAGAAATTCCTGTCCATTTGCAGTACATTTCCAGGATTCCATAGTGCAGTTTACAGATAATAAAATAAATCGCTTTGAACCTAAATAGCACTTCCACACCCACCACGCAGGAAAAAACCACAACATTTTCACCTATTAAAAGAACCCCGGTATTAATTGGCCATGTAAACATCTGCAGAATATAGCTGTATTTAAAAATAAATGAACAAATAGAGCAAAGCAAACCCCCAATTGCTGAAAGAGAGGAGCTGGAGCTGCACACCAGAGAGAGGCACCTCCACACCTGAACTCCAGGGTTTTCTCAACCATTGCCAATATTTGAAAATATAAGACCTGGACAGACTGATTTTCACCCTAAAGACTGGAAAAAAGAAAATTCTGGTGGTGATGATGTTAGAACCAATCCATCAGGTAGGGTTTTAAACTGAAATAAGTCACTTAAGAAACACTTCTCCTAAAAACGCCTGCACTTCAAGCTTAAAATCTTACATAATCTTGTAGTCCTGATCATAAAGCCAACAGTTTACTGTTGAATTTATTTATTTTTAGACTTGCCTAAAATTGTAGAGCGTCTGCAGCCCTGGTGTGAGTAGAAAATAGTATAATAATTGTTAAGTACCGGAACACTTAATGTGTAATACTGGAATAACCACCAAAACAATGTCATTAACATGAGAAGCAGCCCGGATTGCAGGCAGTTTCCTGCTCATTTAGCCAAGATTAATTCTTCACAGGCAGGAGGAACATTCTTTTCACCTTACCAAGGACAAGCCGAGCGAGCAACGCTCAAGAAAAGACGTTCTTTATTGCTTAGCTGTTCTTTTTTATTCAGTCTGATAGGTAATGTCAACCAAAACCACTATTCTGTGCTCTAGGCAAAAGGATCTTGGAGGTGGACGTGGAAGGGAGACAGGCACGGAGAGCAGATGGCAGCGAGGCTTTCAGAAACTGTTACAGAGAGGGGGAAAAGTTTCCTTAAAGAACACATTGCTGAATTGAGGGAACGCTGCTGAGCTGAAAAATCAGCCTTTGGGAAAAGACGACGCACACGTCGTTACTGCAAGGCAAAAGCTGTCAGAAATCATGTTGGGTTTCAAAAGGACAATAAAAATTAAACATCCCGAACAAGCTTCTGGCTGTCCTGAACCCTCTGGTGAGCACAGGCAGGGATTTTGGGTTTCTGCTGGCAGCGCTCGCCATTTCACAGCACATTTAGCGCACACAGCGCGGATCGATAGCACTACAGACACAAGACGAGACTTATCCATTTACTAACCACAGCAAAACGGCCTCTTCAGCAAAACCCGGCAGCTCCTAAGGCTGGAAATGTAAAAGGCATCCTTACAGCGATCCCATTACTCCCTTCTCCCGGTCACACGGGCAGCCTGGGCGCTTTCAGCCTGGTAAACAAGCGTAGCTCCGCACACCCTGCAAGGATGCTAAAAACCCACACAGAGCACTCAATGCACGGGCACGGAGCGCCGGGCTGGCTTGGGAACTCGCAGGAGATCCTCGCACAGCTCCTGAGAGGGTTTTTGTGGGACCGATGGAGCTCCGAGCACAAACGGACCAACAGCTGCCCAACCACTGGTTGCTGCCATCACAATTTTCCTGCTGGAGAAGCGTGGGGAGCCCTCACACCCCGCTCGCTCCCCAGAGCTGGCATTTGAACCTCAAACTCAGCTGTTTTAAAGAAAAAAATCAGTATTTTTTTTTTTTTAGCAAAATACAAAGGGTTACAGATGATTCTTTAGAAACGCAAAGCCTGGCTTTTCACCCCAATTCTGTTGGTACATCTCCACACGCACACACCCCTCGCCACCACCAAAGGACGAGCTCAGCCTTTCAGAGCGGCACCTTTTCCAAATTAATGAAGCATTAACCAAGGTCGCTATTCACCAGTGAATAGTCCGGGGAAAGAGACATCAAACTGGAGCAAAGAGCAATTTCAGCTGGGTAATTCTTATTTAAAAGCAGCATCCAACACCCGTAACTGCGCTGCCAGGTTACTTATGTGACACTAGGTGGTTATGTCTCCACGTTTATTCCACACAATTGAGCTGAAATCCAAGCGCTGGGAGCGTTTCAAGTGCTCACGTTATATATATATATTTAAGAATAAACACGAAAGCAGCTTCTGCCTTTACACTTGCTGCCATCCACAAACATTTGCCTCCTGAAAAAAAAATAAATCGCTTGCCATTCATACAGAGCCAGCCCAAGTTCCCAAGCGCTGACCCCAAAGCCCTCAGTTTCAAGTGACAAATCCAGGAACATTCACTTACCTGATGAGCAAGAGATAAGAAAAACAGCGAACGCCAACTTAGTAGCAGCTCCCATTTTCCAATGCTGTTAAAACATTTAAGTGACTTTAAGTATCCAGTTTTCTGGGTCCTGCAAGCTGGAAAAATCTCCCTTCTTGCTGAACCGTTATAAAGCGATTTATAGCAACATTTCTGCAGCAGGTAGTGTTCATAAAACACTAAAAATCAGGCTTGTTTAGACACTGACGACCTCCCCGCGGCTCTTTCTAGAGAGAATCCGGGTTGAGGGAGGGATAAATATATTTGGAACCGTGTTTCAAAACACACGTGTCATTTGGCTTCTGTACAAACGGTGGCAAAATTCAACTCATAAAAGTAATGCTACGAATCCACTTTAAAAAAAAAAATAATTAAAAACCAAAACAAAATAAGTCAAACGATCAAGCTGCTGAGCACGACGAAGTCTCTGAGTCTCCAAGTGTTTTCCACATCAGGCGCCGTGAAGGATCATCCCTGGTGGGTGCGAGTGTCGGGGGTCGGATGGGGATCAGTCCGAGGCGATGTTTTCGTCCTGCCTGCCCCCTTCACACCCCGCGTAGTGTTCGGGAGAAGAGCAGCTCCATTCCAGTTCCAAACCTCGAGGCGAAGAGAGGAAGTTTTGTTTTTTGTTTTTTTTTGTCAGTTTGTCGATGAAAAACTACCTTTAAAAAACCAGCCACCAGCTACACGTGGGTTTTCTTTAATAAATGCTGAGGGGTTCAGCGTAGCCCAGGAGAGGGGAAGGGGGGAACAACAGTCTGGGGACAAACAAACCTTCGGGCTCCCCGGGAAGTGGCAAATCTCTAGTCCTTGGGCAGGCAGCGAGAGCAGCGCATCCCCCCGTCTTCGCCGCCCTTCTCCAGCACCAGCACTCCCGAATCCCAGCAAGATTTCCAATTCTTCTAGGAGATTTCCATCCCCTCCCCCCGCGAGAGGCTATATTTGGTATTCAACACACAAGAGTGGCTGGGGAGGGGGGGGGGGTACAAAAAAAAAAAAGAAAAAAAATTAAAAAATTAAAATGCAGTATCCAGGCGCTGGGGAGGAGGGTGGTATATATTCTTTGTGGCAAATCCTCGCCGTGCTTCCAGGAGAACCGGGTTTCTTTGGAAGGGAGGCGGCTGTGCCTCACGGCGGGCTGGGGCTGGATGGATCCAGGCTCCTCCGGCTCCTCACGGGTCCTGGATGGATCCTCGCTCCTCTCCCTCCTCACGGACACATCTCCTCCTCGCCCCGCCGCTGCTCACACGGAGACTCCACCAAATCCACTCCTCCGAGCTCAATCCAGTTCTTGCCTTTTTCTTTTTTTTTTTCCTCTTTTTTCTTTTCCTCCTAGGAGCGAGCAGCAGGAGACGGCAGGGGCGGGGAGGCAGAGCCTTCTCCCCGCGCCTCCCACACGGCGGAGCGGGGAGCGATCCCCTCGTCACCCTCTCCCCTAACTCTGACCCCGGCTCAACTCTCCGGTCTCCCGGGCGGCGGAGGCAGCGCGGCTCAGCCCAACTTTGTCCCTCCAGCAGTGCAGCTTAGGGGCTGGCGAGGCGAAAAGGCCGAGCCGGGGGATTCTCTCCGGGCGGCGGCGGCCGTGCCTAGAGCCCGCCGAGTGTCGCTGGCAGCGCGGAACAGCCCTCGGTGCCCTGCTGCCGCTGCTCCCCCGTGGTAATCTCATATCTACCCATTCACCCGTGTGGCGTGTGGAGAACCGGCCCAAGATGGCGGCGCCCGGGCGATTGTTTTTGTTTCCTCTCCGCCTCCCCCTCCTTCCCCACGGCCGCGGCGGCCGCCTCGGATTGACAGCCAAGTCACCCAATCAAAACGCGGGGTTTGCCACTTAGCCCCGCCCACCCCCGCTCGCCCCTCCTATCGGCGGCCGGGCGGAGCGCTCTGCCCCACGCTGGCCCCGCCCCTCGCGGCCCGCGCGCGCCGCCTCACGGGCGCTCTCCTGCCCGCCCTTCCCGCCCCTCAGGGCGCGGCCCCTCCGGCGCCCTCGCCCCGCTCCGCCCCGACCCCCCGGTGTCCGTACTTCACTTTCGGGGGGCTCCTGCGAGGTGTTGGGGGGCTGTGCTGTGCTCCCAGGCTCGGGTAATGGAGGCAAAGCGCTGCCGGCAGCCACGCGGTGGGACCTGGCTGGGAGGGGTCACAGCGGTGTAACGTGTACACCACGGTGTGGGGCTGGGGGCGCTGCCTATGGGGTCAAATGTCGGCCTGGTCTTCCGCCTCATCCCCAGCCCAGCCTAAAAACGTCCCTGAAAATGTCCTACGGGTAGTCCAGGTGAGAGCTACGGCTGTGGTGGTCTCACGTTGCTCAGGAGCATCACTGCTGCTACAGCACAGAATCAGAGTCACCCAAGGGAAGGGTTTGGATTGAAAAGAACCTTTAAAAGTCATTAATTTCCAACCCTCTGCCATGGGCAGGGGCACCTTCCACCATCCCAGGCTGATCCAAGCCCTGCCCAACCTGGCCTTGGGCACTTCCAGGGATCCAGGGACAGCCACAGCTGCTCTGGGCACCCTGTGCTGGGGGCTGCCCACCCTCACAGGGAACAGTCCCTTCCCAGTATCCCATCTGATTGAAACCTGCCCTCTTTTAAGCTGGAATCCATTCCAGTTGCCCTATGACCCTAAGCAGTTCTCTCTGTGTTTCTGGTGGGCTCCCCCAGGTGCTGGGGGCACCTGGAGTGTGTTTGTGGCCTCAGCTCCAGGTGAGATGTGCCATTAACAGCTGCCCAGTGTGTCCTGTCCAGGTAATTAATAAACTCTGCTCCTTCATGAGGTTGGTGTCACGCCTTACACCTTTTGTTTTTTTTAAAGGAAGCCATAAATACATCTCTTGTCTCTGGATAAAAAGGAAGACGTGGCTCTTAGATCTGGAGATCCATGTGGGAAAGCACAAGAGCCTTAGTGCTGGCCTTTGATTTCTGTGTTCTATAAAGACCTGTAGTTGCACAAGCAACAGTGCCAAGTTCTCTGAGAACTGGTTATGCTGTTCACCAAGCCCAGATAGGCATTAAGTGCTTCCAGATTCCTTTTCAAACTGTTTGGTGGCATGGACTAAGGTGATTCTTTTGGGATGTGAATAGTTGGTGGTACTAGACTGGAAGGAAAATGATCTGTATTTCACATATATGAATATACAGCCAAGTCAAGGATTAGCAACGCTGCCAAGCTCCAACTCACAGATCTGGTGATCCACCAGGATCCAAGAAATGGATCTATTTCAGTTTTTTTACTTTGAGATATCTGCTTGAGTTCTTAATCAAACAACCTTGGTGTTTCTCTGTCGTGTCCCAACACTTCCCAACATTAAATTCACCCAGTGACCATAATTTTTTTTTATGATTTGGAACATCCCAAACACAAAATAAGATGTCAGGGCTTGTGCACATCTAGAAGCATCAAGACATGTGGCAACACCTTTTATGCCATCTTTTATCCAAGTATTTCAGAATGATTTACAAGCCTTAATTAATGTTAAGTGTTACAACACTCCTACTTAATCTGTAGTTTTTAATATTCTTCAATAGCAGAATATTTAAACGTGACCTGTTCTGCAGGTTGTGTTTTCACTTGGCTCAGCTTCTTCAGAACCCTGGTCATGTTGCCACATGAGTAGGAAATCACAGCTAAAAATATTGCTGCTGTGTGTGTGAATATATATTTATATATGTACATCCCATTGCAGGGATCCAGCTTAGTTGTCAGAGGGTTTTTTTTTTTTTTACTGAAAGAATGTAAATTATGGTCCATATTTCTATTTTACAAGTTGTTTTTGGTAAAAATAGAAGAAATGTGTCACCTATATAAGAGAATTTGCAAGGAGGTGCCTCTTACTCAAGGAGCTTATTATCCTTTTTGCTTTTTGCTTGCAGGATTCCTCTGGCAGAGCAAAAATCCTTCTGGCCATCCAGGAAATGCTACAGAAATTCTGTGGGGCTGCTCTTGTCCATCACCTGGTGATCAGCAGCACAGGAATCACAAGGAGAGCTCATTCCTGCCTTTTCCTTCCCATTTTAGAGCAGCTCTCCCCACCTTTAACTGGGGATTTGCTCCCATTTAATTACCCTAAAAAAAAAAATAAAGTTTGGTGTAGATATTGTGCAGACCTTAGGAGAAATTGCCAACCCTTTTTATGAGGTACTTGATGCAAAATGCTCCAAGGGCTTTGGGCTAGGCTGTTGTTTTATTGCTAGTAAAAGGATGAGTTTTAGCCCAAGCAGACACATTAAATGTCAGCACAGTTGCTGTCTCCTCTTTATTTTTAAATGTCTTTCTCATGTGAATTTTGGGGGTGTTTCCCTTTTTCACCTTTTGGCTCCTCATTTCTATTTTCCTTTCGCCTTAAACTCCAGATCTTTTTTTTTTTCCCCCCCTTTCCAAGATCAATCTGTCTGTGCATTTTTAATGAATCATTTGCTGGGACATATGAGCACTGAAGACACAGTGTCAGGGACTTCAGCATCTGTGGAGAGCAGGAGGAGATGGAATGGATGTGAACTTAGCTTCAGTCTTTTGTTCATGTGGGATGGGGCTTTGCCTAGAGGCAGCACAAATATAACTTTTCCTTCCAGGGAATAATGAGCAGAGTTAAAACCCAGCAAAGGCTCATTTTTCTCTCTGGAGCACTGCTAGGAATTGAGGATTTCAGCTGTGCCTTTGCTTAGCAGTGAATCAACACAAAACCCAACGTGGTGGCAAAGGAGTTTTTGTGCAGAACTCATTCACAACACCTAGAGAAGCATTTCTGAATGGAAAATGGGAACCATGGGCTTTCTAACATCAGGAGTGGCACCAACAGAGAGAATCCTTGTCATTATCTCTTTCATCTTGCCTTGTGCTCGAAGTCATTCCCCCTTTGAAACTCTGCAGGAAGAGGAGACCCCTTTCAGGCACTGTTCTTATATAACCAAACCAAAAAAAAGGACCAAAATGGCAAGAAATTAATCTCTCCCAGGGCTGCCCTCTTTACCTGCCAGCCTCACTTTCCTTTGGGAAACAGTGCTGGATGACAGCCTAAATTATTTCATTTTAGAAAAGGTAAATAACTGCCTTGAAGTATTTTTGCTTCCCTATGTATGACTTATGTGAAACTCATCATATTCCAAAAGAGTTTTAATACAAATTTTCAGTTCTGTTGCTGTGGACAGATAATAAAATTCCTACAAATTATTCATTATTTTGCAGTTTTTACTCTGTTCCAAAACTATTGAGATACTTTACAGTTATATGAGTAGCACAACTTGAAAACATGAGAGAATGTGGAATTAATGGGATTAATTAATGCTGATGGACTGAAATGAAATCCAGAGCTTGCCTCTGCAATGCTTTTGGGTTGGGGCAATAAAGGTGACCATCAACATATTCTCTTCTAATGTTTTAAATCAAATTTATAAATTTTAGATGCAGTTGTGGAATCCAGCTGAGTATCCACAAATTGAAATACAGGCAGAAATCACAACCCTGCTTTGGTCTGTTCCAAAACTATTGAGATACTTTACACTTATATGAGTAGCACAACTTGAAAACATGAGAGAATTTGGGATTAATCAACCTTTTAAATGCTGCTGATAAACTGAAATGAAATCCAAAGCTTGCCTCTGAAATGATTTTGGGTTGGGGCAATATAGGTGACCATCAAAATGTTCTCCGTTAATGTTTTAAATCAAACTTACAGATTTTAGAGGCTGTTGTTGAATCCAGCTGAGTGTCCACACATTGAAATACAGGCAGAAATCACAGCCCTGCTTTGGTGTAGGACTAAAGTGGGATCATTTTATTCACATGAGCAGTGCCAGGCTTTGGCCTGGACCGTGTTCTGTAAAGCTGTTTTTGTGTGTAACAAATTCCCTTTTCAATTAAACACCTGGAGCCTGTAGACCCCACACCACCAGGGATTTTTCCCTGCCTCAGCTTTAAAAAGAAAGATACAAAATATTACAGAAATTAACTTGCTGCAAGCTTCATCAAGTTGTTTCCACAAAAGCTACATTTAAATCTAGGATTATTTCTCCTTTTTGACCTGTTAGCCAGACTTTTGCTTCCTTAGAGCAGGGATTCCAAGCGGCCTAACCTATTTTCCTGGAGGAGGTAGGGATGTTTCTCTCTAGGATTTCCAGTCTTGTCAGAAGAGATTGATCCCCCTGCAGCTTCTGGTTGCTTTCAGACACTCCCTTGTCTCTTAGGGGCACTTTGTTGTGTCACAGGGTTTTATCACTGTGGCATTTATCAGCTATGATTTCATCCACATTTCACAGCAAAATTGCATTTTCTGGATATTTTTCTCCAGTCCTCATTTGTACTGCAGAATCTTTTTTTTTTTTTTGTGAGTGCCATGAAGAGTCCAAGCTGAATTCCTAAAATCAGTCTGTGCTATGAAAAGGAGGTTCTCAGGGTCTGTGTAGAGATCTCCCTTCTCAGAATACACCATAATTTATATATTCAGTTATAAACTGACTCTGTGTTCATCACAGAATGCAAAAGTTCTGCAACATTGTCATGTTTTCAACGTTATTTTTGAAAGATTCTTAAAATATGTGACAAGTGTTTGTTGTTTTTTTGCTACAGCGTCCTGACAGTGATAGCAGATTTTAAAGATCTTTTGCACTGCCTTTGAAAGGCTTGATACATATATTTGTAGATAAAGATTTAAATATTTTAGGCCCACAATTTGTAATTAAATAGTCATAAGAAGTAGGAGTGTGAAGTGGCCAAGTGTGGAGAGATTGTCAGATCTTCAGAGCATCCAATTGTGTGCTCTTCAGAATTATTGTGTCAATTTGACTTCTGCTTGTTCAGGAATACAAACACATGAATAGCTGTAATTACTTATGGTGTCATTCAAAATATCCTAGGAGCTTTCTGGAGGGTGGCATCAGGAGAGCTGGCTGATACTTTGATAATTAAAAACCTCAGAAAGGAGAACATTCCTGGAAATATTTTTTGGCTCAGGTCGATGTCACAGAGAGGAGGAGTGCTGGAGAAGACAAATAAATGCCAGTTTTTGCTCCAACAGAAAATAATAAAGTTTCCTGCAGTGTTGATATAGGATGGTAATGGGAAGTGAAATTCTGGAAGGTTCAGATGGAGTGGAAGATACTGGGACTCAAATGTTAGTTACTGGTTTTGCTAAAAACTAACAAGCTGAGAATTCAGAATGTGACTATTTGGCTTCAGAAGGGATGGGAATGGAGAGTCAAATATTTATCAAATCATCCCTGGGTGTTGCAGCTGACAATTTGCCATTTGGAATTTTACAAAAAGAAGGTGAAGATCCATGCTAATGCACAAACTGCTAATACTTTTATGGTTTTTATTGCTGATAACCGGGGAGTGCAGAATTAACCCTTACAAACCCATGCCATGGCCCAAGCAGTTATCCTGCCTCCAGAGGCAGCAGGTTTAGGCTCATAAAGCCTTTCTGCAAAGGAAAATGATTGAATTGTGATCGGAGACACATTTCCTTAGGAGAAACGCAGCTGCTGCTGGTGCTGCTGTTATCTGAAGCCTTTGTTAGAGGAGTCATGTGGGAATGGAGCAGGAATCCCGATCGAGTCACAGGTGTGACTCTGGGACAATGGCTGTGAATTGCTCCAAGTCGATGTGTTTTGGTTGCAGCCCATAATCCCTGATTTAGGGATTTCATAATTTCTGCCCAGAATTTAAGTAGCATTAAAATAATCCTGCCAACAGCAGCTCAGGCACCCCTTTGTTCCTGCTCACTGTGACAGAAATAATTCCTCTCCCCAAGTGCTGTAATTCCTGAAAATCTGGCACCTTACAGGTTTCAGAGGAAAAAGTGTGGAAGATTCCCAAATTTGACCTATTTCAGATTTTAAGAAGGACAAGTTTCTCAGCTTGGGAACCCCTAATAGCTGCCCACTTCTTTTTTCATGAGCACAACCCAGCTGGAACGTTTCTCTCTGGTGATTGTGCTCTGACAAGATGGATGGGCTGAGCCATTCCAGGGATTTGAAATCCTGAAAATTCAAACCCAGAATCTTTCTTCTGCAAGCAGCAGAACATCCCAGCCTGGTGCTCTTACCCATTGTTCAGGCCACTGGGGAGCTAAATCCTCCTCCAGCTTCTACTGCTGAATTCTTTTGGAGTTAATTCATCTGCAAATAATTTTATAATAATTCCAATTCAGACATTGAACAGATAATAATATCTGAGATGGCAAAATTCTGTTTACCCCCTAGAGTGAGAGGTTTTTTCAGTTCAGGCTCTTTTAAATGTACAAAATCCAACCATTTTTTTCCATTTACTTAGAAAATGTTGTACACAGCATCAACCTTTCTGATATAAAGGCTCATTTTTTTTTTGCCTTGAAATTCTTTAGGCAATGAAAATGTACTTCTAATTTTGTAGTGATACATAGTGCATGCACCCAGTTTTAGTAATATCAACTAATTAACTTTCATGAAACTGCAAGGGGAAAAGTATTTTTGTTTCATGTGCAGAGTTGAAGTTGAAGGACACACAATGGATCCTGGAGTTTTTAACCTGCCCTAAAACATGGCTTGTTTTTTCTCAAACTTCACCAGAGGTTTTCACTTCCAGTGAGGTGGAAGGCCACAAACAGTGGGGGAAAACTTGGTTAATTCGTGTCCTAGAGCTGTCAGGATCTCCAGTGAGGGGAAAGAAATGCCCCAGCACTTGAGCAGCTATTTGGAAGTGGGAAGGTGGGTGCCAGAGTGTCTGGCAGCTCGATATCAAGGTGGATTAAGAGCATTAAGGAAGCTTAAACAGCTCCCAGGAGAGACATTCCCATGGGTTTGAAGGCTTATTCCTCTGGAACAGTTGCTTGGCTGCAGTTTGGGTTGAAAGATCAGGTTTTCTTCTGGAATTGTGCATGGCACTGCTTAGTTTGACTTTTTTGTTGTTGTTAAGGATGCTCCAAGTTTGACTGCTCAGGTCCTGCTGAGATTTCAGATTTGGGAAAGCTCAGACAAGATCCCTTGCCAGGTTTTATGGACACTGCCATGGGAGTACTCAGGATAAGACAAGTGACAGGAAACAGGCAGATTTTTCCTTTTTGGTTAATATTTCTATTTTAATGACCTCTCACAGCCAATAGTCCCAATCTAGATTGGTTTCCAAGTTTTATTATCATTAAAATGTGAGGCAATTCCCTGAGCCATGTGTGTTTTGTGCTCCTGGAGGGGAGGACCAAGATGTGGCTGGATGTTCCATCATATTACCTGGCATTATCTGGAAGAATCCTGTCTGCATTGAAGAATTATTGCCAAATGTTTAACAAACAAGCTTCAAAATATTGAAATTACCTTTTAAAAAAATTATTATTATAAAATCCCAGTGTGCTGTTATCTGTAAAATCTATTATCTGAGAAAAACTCAGTGGGATGAGCACAATATGTAACATCTGTCTATCATATGTTAACAGGCGATTTTTCTTCTCCATTATTGTTTTAGTTAAATTCTATTTGAGATTTGTACCAGATAAAGATGTGATTTTCTGCTGAAATTTTTTAAAAATTTAACTGGAATGTAATTGCATTATTTTCCATTATAAATAGCTTCAAATATTTGGAATAATACTTATGGTAGGATTTCTATGTCAATATAGAAATGAAGACAGCGTTCAGATGGAATAGAAAATGTAGGATATCCTGAGGCCAGGTTAAGACAACAAACATGGGTCTGCACATGTCCAGCCCAACTTTTTGTGAAATGACACAAAATCAGCAATCAGAGTGTCCGTGGCTTGTGTTGATATCATAATAAATCAGCAATGGAAAAATGGGAGTGTCATTTCCAGGTGGATTCTCCTGGTGCTCCTGCTGTTCCCTCAGCTGGATTCTCTGCTCCTTTTGGATCAGTAGTGGGAATTTTAAGCAGGAAGGTTTCCCAGTGGGTGATGAAGAGCAGAGAAGTGGCAGAGCCGGGCTGTGAGAGGATCCTGTGGTGGCAGCACAGGCTGGGCTGAGGGACATGGGGACAGTGGCCCAGGAGCTGCTCTGTGCCTTCTGCAGGGCCCATTTCCCATCCAGCACCCTGAGATGCCCTCTGGGCAGCAGAGTTTTGTCCTTGCTCTTGGAACAAGCAGTTACCTCCCAACTCAGACATTTCTCAAGCTGTTTCAGCCATTTCCAAGCTCTCCTCTGTCAGGCCCCACTGGCAAGCACATGGCCAGGCCATTTATAAGTTTAACTATTCCTGTGTTGAGGAATGGCATTTGTGGATTATTGGCAATGTTAGACTCTAGCAGCTCTTCAGTTACACTCCTGCTGCACTTCCACAAACACTTTAAGCCAGCATAAGCCAGAGATGCTGCCCTGCCCTGCACAAATGTTCTTGCAGCTGCACATTTAATTGACTGGGGAACTGATTTGGGTGAAAACCAGCCCAGCCAAGAAGCCAAAAACATCAGCATTAAACTCCCTTCTGAACTCAGCTCCTCCCCAGCTTCTCCAATATTTATGCTGGCTTGGAGGTCTGCACCTTCCCAGACTGAGACCACAACAAGTGTGTGCAGGAAACCAGGAGCTGCTTTTTTGTTGCAAGGGCTGGTTTTTAAATGAATTGCTGTTTAAACTGTGGCTCCTTGTTAAACAGCCAGATATTCTACAAGAGGATTAATGGTCTTATTTTAGTGCCCTGACTCCCAAGGCACACCTTGGAGAGAACCCAGGGTGTGACCCTGGACTAATTTTGTCTCCATCACCTGCCTGCCTTTAACTAATTTTCTCTTAAAAACATCAAGTTGTATCCTCTGTGATCCAAACTGTCTCTAAGCAAAACACATTCCCACACCCTCTGAAATATTTTTCTATCCTCTGACAGCAGATACTTGCTGTATTAGATAGTTTCAGTCAGTATTTATGCAACAAAACAATGGAAGGAAAATACAGGACTGGAGTGACTTATCAGTGTTAAAATCTGGCACTTGGAGCAGCTCATTTTCTCCCAAACTCTGCTAAATTAATCAGTGAGTTTCACAAGTGCTTTATCCTTGGATTATGAGGATTTACAGAGGTTTACTCATCCCAAATTACATTTATTTTGTTGTTAGACACAGAAGCACAGAACTTTGCAGGGAGCAGGCAGTTTGTGGGCATGGGCAGGAACAGTGACACTACACCCCTGGCTGATGGGTTTGCTTGTGGGGATTTTTAAATCTTAGGGCAAAGATGGAGCCATTATTTGGAGTTGTACTGAGTAAAAGATCACCTCTGCACCTACAAGGACACCACCAAATCTCCATTTCCTAGTTAATATTGCAGAATTAACTCCGCTCCCTGCCAGGCAAAATTCAGGTGTGGAGTTTGCCTCGTGTCATTTAGGAGACAGGGGAAAGATAAAGGACTAATTATAGAGGTCACCTGCCAATTCTGTCTAAACTGGAAGTTTCCTCCTCTTCTCAACAGTAACTAGGACACTGAGTTACAAAAATAATCTCACAAAATTCCATGGTGGGATGACAGCTCCTAATGTGTGTCCTGGGCTCTGGCTGTTCCACTGAGTTATCCCTGATTTCACTTCAGCTTTGAACAAACAAAGGAATTTTGGGGTTTTTTCAAATATTTTGTCATTTTCATGGAGTAGATGATGAGCCAGAGTAGAAAGATTTTCATCTTAGAAAATCACAGAATTGTTTAATCTGGAATAACCCCCAAGGTCATGGAGTCCATCCCTGCCAGGGCCAGCACTGCCCCATGTCCCCAAGTGCCACATCCACACAACTTTAACTCCCTCCAGGGATGAACACCCCAGCACATCCTGAAATATTGGAATTAAAGGTTCCTTCAACTGTGTGGATTTCCAATCCATTCTGACTGTTCAGTTCTGGCATTTCTTTCAGGAGGAGTTTGCAACCTAAGAGTTGTTTTTGGTTACAAGAGCCAAGAAAATCATTGACCAATTTACAGGTTTAAGTTCTTAAAAGTTAAAAATTAAGTTTAAAAATAATAAAAAAGAAAAACTAAGGGTTTTTTAAAATGATCTGGAAGGCTGCAGCTGAAAAAGCAGTTCAGCAGACTTTGAGAAAACTCAGATTAAAATTCTTTTTATTTTTTACCCTTCTGTAATTTTCTCTGGTCTCTCCTCCATCTTATATCATTTATGTTATTTTCCTTAAAAATGTGACTGGGATCTTTAAATAAGAACAAGGTAAACCCATTGACTGTTCCAGCTAAATACTTAATCTGTTCCTTCAAAGAAGTTAGAAGTGAAAATCTTAAATCTGTTGGATTGCAATTCAAATTTTTGATATTTCCATTTAAAGGAAATTTCTTTAAAACAAAGTTTGAATCCAGATTAATTTCAGTTCTTTTCTAGTGTAAAAATGTTCAGTAGTATGGAAATTCACTGAGCTCCAGTTTAAAGCACAAAAGAATGATTATTATCTTTAAAGCAAAGGCAGAGCATTTTTATTTTAACTCATGTGAGGTTGTATGAAGCAAACTCTGGGTGATTATATTACAGAAACTACACTTTTAATAAGTTACTACAAGCTGAGTGGCATGAAATGTTTATAAATAACAGGCTGCAGAAAATGCAGGAGCTCTCTGATGGGCAGTGAGTGCAGGGGGTGAGGTTGGGATTCAAGGGGTGCTTGGGAAGCATCCCTGCAATGAAATTCCGATAGAAGTTTGCTGCTTGGAAGGCAGGATTTTCCACCAGGAGACTTGGCACTGGATGTGCTAGAGCTGCTCTTAACAGTTTAATTAATGCTGTGTTATGTATGCACAGTTTTTTTAGCATCTCCTATTTGGAAACACTGCTTGATATATAGAAATAAAAAGTGTGCACACTCCCTAAGTGATGCACGTTGTTGTGGCTGTGAACTCTGTACGTTTGTAATGTTAAATTTGTCAAAGTTAATGTGTTGAAAAGTAACAAGTTACTTAAGTTAGTTAAATGTCTCTTTCTGGAGGAAAATTACCATAATGGTTACTTTTACTAAAATGCAATTACTGTCATTGTAACAATCAATCATATTTTCCTGGGGAAGGAACTTTCCTACTTCTGAAGGCATTAAAATGTAAGATTGCTCTGCTCAGTGTTCACCAGAGCTGCAGAGGCAAGAAACTTCTGGGGAGAATCAAGTTCCTCTCAGATGGTTTTCTTCCAGATTATTCCAAAATAGAAATTAACTTCTTAAATGAAACTGAGCCCAGTGACTTGTAAAACACCAACCAAAGCTTTGTGAATTCTGAAAGCCTTGAAAAATATTTGAAAAAGGTTTTGTTACAGCTGAGCTTGCTTTAAGCCTAAAGCAACAAGTTCCCATCTGCATTTCCCACTTGGCTGCCAGAACTTGGGAAGTTCTGTGCAGGAACCTAAAAAAAAAAAAAGACTTTAAAGCTCATTCTGTTCCATTCCATTCCATTCCATTCCATTCCATTCCATTCCATTCCATTCCATTCCATTCCATTCCATTCCATTCCAT
>JAWWEX010000300.1:2273636-2293516 GCA_035583215.1 Arremon brunneinucha
TTCCTATTTCTATTCCCATCCCCATCCCCATCCCCTTTCCCACCCCCATTCCCATTCCCAGTCCCATTCCCATTCTATTCCATTCCCATTCCCATTCCATTCCATTGCCATCTCCATTCCAATTCTCATCTCCATTCCCATTCCCATCCCCATACCACTCCTCATCCCCATCCCCATCCCATTCCTGTCCCCATTCCCATTCCATTCCATTCCATTCCATTCCATTCCATTCCATTCCCATCTCCATTCCATCTCCATCCCCATTCCCATCCCTATCCCCATTCCATTCCCTTTCCCATCCCTTTCCCATCCCTATCCCCATTCCATTCCATTCCATTCCATTCCCGTCCCTTTCCCTTCCCCATCCCCATCCCCATCCCCATCCCCAGTCCATTCCTATTTCTATTCCCATTCCCATCCCCTTTCCCATCCCCAATCCCATCCCATTCAGGGGTAAGGACACTTTCCAGGCTGCTCCAAACCCCATCCAGCCTGGCCTGGGACATGGGACAGAAATGAGTTCGTAAAAAATTCAACAATATTTTCATGGCTGTTTTTATAGGCACTTTCTTCCTTGCATGAAAATTTTGAATCTACTCTGTCACAAAGTTCTTAAATTCTCACAGATGAGAAATAATTTCAAGGTATCCTATGACAAACTGAATTGTTTTTTCAGGCAGTTTTTGTCACATAGAAAAATGATTTGAACTCCACACCCATCACTCAAAGCACAGTTAATAATCTCATGAAAGTTTTGAAGCTTAGCTGATTTTTTTCTAGGATACTGAACTTCAAAGGGTTTTTATAATTTCCTTTTTAGTGTTTGTCTCTATATGGAAACAAAAATAGCATCTCCATTGCAAAACAACTGCTAGAACATGCACCACAAGTGTTTTCACACTTGGAGATTCATGTTCATATATGATTCTGCTGTGGTAAATAGCTTGGGATAAACACATTTATTCCACACATCCCCAGCTTTTGTTGGGTTTGTGTTAAGTTCATTTTGCAAAGAATGGCAAAGGTTTCTGTGAGGCATTGATAATACTGATATTTAGGCAATTTTCTGTTTGAAATACGAATGTTATTTTAATTTCACTGGTTGGAGCTGGTTGAATTAGTGCTGTAAGTGTATTTTTAATATTTATTTCAGTGTGTGCTTTTCAAACTCTCCAATACAAGAGACTGATACAGTACCTGTGATTTAGGTCACAGAACTGACTTGTAAGTTCATTAGGGTATTCGAATTCTCATAAAAATTTGGCTTTAAAATGTATTCTTTTATGTGATAGTGTTCTGGCTGGTATCTTGTAGGATTTTGGAGAGATCACTCACCAAATAACATCCTTCTACAAAATTCCCTTTTCCTAGAAATTCCTTTACGTAATGTCTCACTGTAGTGGCTCACATGATGCTGAAATTTAAACCTGAAAATTTCACCAAACGCCAAATTCCAGGGCCACTGAAAGACTTTTACCAGATTAGGCCATAAATACCCTTGTGCACAGTCGTATTTATCAAATCCTTCTTGCTGAACTATGGCTCTCTCCTTTTTACTTTTCTAGGAAGCATTTTTAGATGAATACATATTTTTGTCTGAATAACCTCCCTATTAATTAATATCTGTTTTTATTTAATTAATTAATATATATTTTTGTCTGAATAACCTCACCCAAGCTGTGCTGTTAAGATTTCATTTTATGGTTTCTATGAAGCACTTTAAGATTCATGTATATATAGGTTTGTCTGAATAACTTCCTTATTAATTAATAGATATGTTTAATTAATTAATTAATACTTTTTGTCTGAATAACCTCCCCCAAGCTGTGCAGTTAGAATTACATTTTATGGTTTCTATGAAGCATTTTTAGATTAATAGATATATATATTTGTCTGAATAACCTCCCTATTAATGAATACATTTTAAAAATTAATTAATTTATATATATATTTGCCTGAATGAGCTCCCTATTAATGTATATATATTTTCAATTAATTAATTAATATTTTTTGTCTAAATAACCTCCACCAAGCTGTGCTGTTAGGATTACATTTTATGGTTTCCATGAAGCATTTTTAGATTAATAGATTTATATATTTGTCTGAATAACCTCTCTATTAATGAATTAATATTTATTTTAGTTAATTAATAGATATTATTAATTAATTAAATTTTTGTCTAAATAACCTCCCTATTAATTACTATATATTTTAAATTAATTAATATATATTTTTTCTGTAAAACCTCCCTATTAATTAGTATATTTTAAAAGTAATTAATATATTTTTATATAAGGAGGTCTGAATAACCTCCTTATTAATTAACATATATATATACATTTATTTGTTTAATATATATTTTTGTTTGAATAACCTCTCTATTAATTAACACATACACACACATATATATATATACACACTTATTTATTTAATTAATAGATATTTTTTATCTGAATAACCTCCCTATTGATTTTTATATATATATTTAATTAATTAATATATATTTTTGTCTGAATAACCTCCCCCAAGCTGTGCTGTCAGGATTCCATTTTCTGCTTTCTATAAAGCATTTTTAGATTAATATATATTTTTATCTGAATGACCTCCCTATTAACCCTAAGCTAGAATGTTGGGATTACATTTCCTGGTTTCTCTCTTGCTGGAATCAATAATTCCTGGCCTGCTGCAATCACAGAAGTGATCACATTGTCCTTCTGGTGGGAAATGGAGGTTAATACGAACGATGCTCTAATTAGAATTCCAGGCCTGCTTGGCACAGGGTTGATTTCCTTGGCTCCCAGCCTAATCTTGTTATGTTGTTTTTAACTATGAAGAGAGTGGCTTTAAAGATCTCCAGCAGTGCAAATGAGATGAGGGAGTTGTAAAGAGCTTAAAGAATCACACGAGTGGAACTCCTCCAAAACAAACCCTGCACACTGGGGCGAAACTTCACCTGAGCATCCCTCCCTGCCTGGGGACACTCCCAAAAAAAACCCAATTCTGGGGCTCTGCAATAAATCCTGTGCAGTCTTGTAGTGCTCTCTAATTGCATGGTGGGACAGAGGTGTAAACCGTTAATAATAGGATACATTTTTATTTGGAAAAGGGTAATTATATGCTAAATGCTCAAGGATCCATTCAGACAAATCTATGTGACTTTATTATTGTGCAGTCTCTGCTAAGCATTCTTATATGGATGTATATACTCTATATATACTCTTTATATATATATATATATGTAAGTATACACATATATATAAGTATATAAGTATATACATATATATGTATGTATGTATTTATTTATTTCTACTCTTTATAGCATTAATTTCCATGAGTTCTAAGACATTTCCATCAAAATTATTGAAATTTTTCACTGCTGACACAGGGTATTAAAGCATTTTAATCTTTAGTTTTGTTTTGTTTGAGTAACAGTTAGGCTGCCCCAATACACAATAAAATGACATATACAAAATAAAACAGAGGGATGAAATCTTAAGAAAAATCCTCCTGATTTTATGAAATTTAGCTCAGGTCTTCTTTGAATAAGAGAAATTTTGGTTTTGTGAGCTAACAATTTCTACATAATCATGTTAAGGTGTGTAAGATGTGGAAGTCATCAGAATTTTAGAACATTTTTTCTTCTGGTTATTCTTAAATTTACATGTAATTCATTTCACGTACATATAGCCCCATACATTACATAATCACAAAGTAATTTTTTTTTAAATTTTCCCTTTTTGTTCTTTAAGAATTATCCATATTAATAGCTCAACTTCACTTGCAGTCATTCCTCTTGATAAGAATGAAGGCCAGTGCTAAACTTTTGCTTTTCTAAATTTTATTTTTATTTTACAACTTTGCTTTTCTCTGTAAGAAAATCCATCTGTAGAGCTGGAAAGCAGGACATTTCTACAGGCAGACTTATATTTTGTGGGGGAAAATAATATAAAATATTTGTATCAGTTCTGTTCACATCTTCAGGGGTTTGAGGGAAATTTTTTATTCAAGTGCTTGACTTTTCATCTTGAAGCATCTTTAAGTGGGAGCACATTCAGTGTGTTGGTAAACATGTTCTTCCTTAATTTTTTCATTTTCTTGTCATTATTTCCACTTTCAACAATGATTCTTTGGAATTCCTTGGGCCTCCTGATCCAATTGGCATTAAATGGATTTAATGTGATTCTGTCCAACACTTTTACAAATTCAGTGAACCGATGAAATTTGAATTTGTGATCAAATAAAATCATCCCATAATTTATAATTTGGCAGATTTTTCCTTTATCTTTGTGAGAAGGATCAAGTTTATTCCTAGATAGGTTTCCAGCAGAAGAAGGAAATCCTGGTGGCTGAGAGGAGCTGCATTTCCTGGGAATTCCCTGGGGATTTAGATCCCACCCAGCCCAGGAAGGAAAAGTAGGTCAGAGCCAACGATCCCTGAGACTGCTCAAGGAGCAGAATTGGGATTTCAGCCCTGATCACTTCACACTGGATAACCTTGGGAAGGAAAGTAAGCCAGGCAGGGTAAAAATACCTCAGCTGGTGCGCTCAGCTCAGGAGCCAACGGGAACATTCCCAATGGAAACGGACTGAGCTGCTCAAATCCCAAACTTCCTCAGAAACAGCACAGCCACCTCTGCTCTCCACTAGTGAAGTTAATAGTAGAGTCTCCTTTCCAAAAGGCTAATTTTGGCAATCAGGAGCTGCTTTCTGCTGAAATTCCTGATTTTTCCATGAGGAGAGGCTTGTGTTGAGATGGTGTTTGCAGGGGTCTGAGGGTGAGGGAAGAGATGAGGATCTGACTCCATGTTTCACAAGGCTGATTGATTATTTTATGATATATATTACATTAAAACTATACTAAAAGAATAGAAGAAAAGATTTAACCAGAAGGATAGCTAACAATAGAATAGGAAGGAATGATCACAAAGGCTTGTGTCTCAGACTCTCTGTCCGAGCCAGCTGGCTGTGATTGGCCATTAATTAGAAACAACCCCATGGGATCAATCACAGATCTATCTGTTGCATCCCACAGCAGCAGATAATCAATGTTTGCATTTTGTTCCTGAGGCCTCTCAGATTCTCAGGAGGAAAAAATCCTAAGGGAAGGATTTTTCATGAAATGTGTCTGTGACATTGTGTTGCTGCTGCTCCTGTAATCCAAGGAGGAGGGAGCCTGCTCTGTGCATTCCTGCTGTGTCCATCCCTTCCCTCTGCCAAAATACTGAGCTTTCTCTCTGCCTGCCTTTTTACCTTTTCCTTCTGTCACTCCTACAGTTTATTTTAAACTTTAATTTATACGGAGCTCCTGCTTTCTCTATCAATATCACATCATTATTCTTACCTGATTCTCTTGATAATTTGTTTGCACTGGAATTCTTGGCAGTGAACTAAGAATTTCATTGTCTACCTACTCTCTTTTCTCTTGGAGAGTATAATAGAGTGGGAGGGAGAAGCCTCATGGTAATATTTTTATATTTGAAATGTAGCCACACTTTATATGCTCCTACACATGGTGCTACTTATAGCTAATGAAACAAGTCTCATCTTGTGGTCTAGAGCTTTTCTATTTTGGACTATTTTGTGCTAATTCTACTCATTTCAGCTCCCTCTGATTAATGCTGCTTCTCTTCTCCTCGTCTGCCTCCGTGGGATTATTTAGGAAGGGACTATTAGCACTGCCTGGGAAGCACAGCAATCATCCTCACCCCAAAAATGAGAAAAACCAAATGGAATTAATGGGATGGGGTCATCTCAGTATCCACTGAACTCACATGGAGGAGAATGGAAGCACAAAACTGATGCACCCAGCAGTTCTGGGACATGGGACACAGAATTTCCCACATTGGGACTTTTCTGGAACATCAGAGTTCCCACAATATTTCCTGTAATAAATCCAGCACAGCTTCTTCTGGTCCAAAGTCAGTGGTAATCTGAGGAGAAGAAAATCCCATGTATCTGCTGATCAATGACTAATTTAATATTATAATGCTATTTTTTGTCAGACATCTTTATGAGCCACTTCAAGTAAACAATGATAGCATACACAGCAAGTAAATAGAATTTAACAATAGGTTATCTTTGGCAGAACTGATTGTTTTCAACCCCTCTGTCTTTTATAAGAGAAAAAGGATACTTTTACAAGGCACCTTGTTTAGTATAAAATAAAAATTTTTTAATGGCACATCATCCTTTCTCACATCACTCATCTCCTGCCTCGGAGATTATTTGTTCTGCTGGGAAAACTCTGTTTTGAAATAAGTTTACTCCACACTTTCCTTCTTGCAGAAACTCTTTCAGCCTATTTTTAGGTTGCTTGGATTTCAAAGCAAACTGGGAGTGCTTTGATAACGTTTAAGGATTCCACCTCACCTGAATGCAGAAGACACAGCAACAGAAACCTGCTGTGCTCCTTATCTCAGGCAATTTTGATAAAAAACACAAAGTCCCGTGATCCACACAGATATTGGCAAATCAACTCCAAATTCAGAGGTCTAATTACAAAGTAATTTATTGGGAACAGTCAGGGAAGCATTGAAAAATGCTCATTACAGACCAAATAAAATACATTTGACTCAGCTGTTTTCAGCTGTGATTTCTGCTTAAAATGGGTGGATAGAAGAGGAAAGGAGAATTTAAATTCTGAAATATGCACTGCTGGTAGACAGAAATGCTCAGCTTGAATTTTTTTGCCATATCTTAATACTTACAGTCTTTTAGACACATTAAAAATTTATTTAATGGTTGGGCAAGAGATGACTTTGAAATTAATTTAAGCTGGTTCATTTGAATCCCATTTCCTGATCACAACTGCAAATTAATAAACTTTTATGATCAATTTTATTACTTAACTGACTCTATGATTTTGGAGACTTGTTAAATCCTCAATATTGGTTTTGATAAACATGAAAATAAATAATTTTGGTGTCTAAATGTACTTACACTCATCAAACATCCTTCATGAAAACAGTTGCAGTAAAATTGATTGGAATTGGATATTTCTGTGAGAACACTGAAAAAGATCTTTGTCAAATGTCAGTAAATTTAGTACTGATTCCCTTCTCTTTTTCTTGCCTTTTTTTTTTTACTAATTTCATTGTCATAAATAAATCTTAATTTCCTCTAACATATGTGCCAATCTGGAATAAACCCCTCTGTGCATTTTCAAAGTTTACTTCAGTTTATGAATTTGAACTGTTCAGGGATTTCTGAATCTTTCACGTCATGATTTAAAAACACAATTTAATTTTTTTTTTCTAACTCTAAGAAAGCTTTTCAAGAAAAATTTTCTTTGGAATGAAAAGAAGTTCTAATTTAACAAAAAACAAATTGCCAGTTTTGGCCTTGAGTTATACAGGAGACATTAACTTATACAGGAGACATTAACAACTAAAAAACTCATGACAAAATTTCACATAAAGTTTCTTAATACAGTTCTGTCAAATGGTTGAGGTTAAAGTGAATTATTGACGTATTGGAAGTGTATTGATTGATTATATCATTGATACAACTCCCAATAATATAATTGATATAATTCATGGGAACTTGGATCTTTGTGCTAGGGGTGGATCAGAGACCATTTACCTGGAAATCATGTGCCAGAGAGGTTGTGACAGGTTTTGGGGACAATAAAGGTGGCAATGCACACACCTCCAGCCAGGCAGTGATCTTTTAATCCAGTCAGTCAGCTGAACCCAAAAATGTATTTTATTATGGGCTGTAATTTGGGCAATCTGAATTCTCACCCCCATTCTGCTCCCACCACTGTTCCAGTGGAATTTGCCCTGGGTGTGCACTGGCCATGGTCAGCTCACCATCCCTGTAGGAATTGTTCTGCTCAGCCCCTCTCACCTCCCATCTCCATGCTAAAAACCCTATTTTATTTCTCTTTAAAGACCCATCCTACCCATTTTATTTTGCAGAGACCCCTGGGAGCAGAGGATGTCTCATGGCAGACCCTGCAGTGCCACACTGACCTGCCCAGACCCACACCCCAGCCCTGGCAGCAGCATCCCAGAACATCCAGCTTGGAAAAGACCTCCCAGGGCATCGAGTCCAGCCTGGCACCACCCCCATTTTCAGCAGGTGCCTTGTGCAGCCATTCCTTGCTCATCCAGAGATGGTGATTTCCCCTTTCCCTGTCCCTGGGCACATTTTCCATGGCTGCATGGGATCCTGGTGTTTCTCTGGGGCTGGTTTGGGTTCCTCAGAGCAGCTGCACAGCCTTAAGGATCTGCCCTGTTCTTTGTGTCACACAAAACCAGGATCCATCAGAGTCTGGGGTGTCCCTCTGAGCTGCACTCTGTGCTTTGGGATAAATAAAAGTTTATTTGGGGCTGGTTTGAGTTCCTCAGAGCAGCTGCACAGCCTTAAGGACCTGCCCTGCTCTCTGTATCACACAAAACCAGAACCCCATCAGAGTCTGGGGTGTCCCTCTGTGTTTTGGGGTAAATAAAAGTTTATTTGGGGCTGGTTTGGGTTCCTCTGAGCACCTGCCCTGCTCTCTGTGTCACACAAAACCAGGACCCATCAGAGTCTGGGGTGTCCCTCTGTGTTTTGGGGTAAATAAAAGTGTGGAAAGGGAAATCCTGTGGGTTTTGCTGGGAATGGTCAGTGCTAGGTCTGGGACACCTGTGTGAAACACAGCCCAGTTCAGAGCTCTGTTGGTTTCAGTCATCTCTACTCTCTTTCCTGAGGAAAACACATTTAGCACTGAAATGAAGCAGCAATTTGGATGTCTCTAACTTGTTTAGCAAATCCAATTACAATTCCCAATTTCCCTGCTTGGCCCTGCTGTTCTCTGCAGAGGTATTGGGATCCCTGGAGTCAGGAGGTGGCAAATCCATTTGTTCTGCATTTCCTGGGGCCCAGCTGTTCCAGCTTGCTGCTTTTTGCCTGTCTGAGATCTCCTCAGCCCAGGAGCTGATTTACTGAGAAATTCCCATTTCTCCCCTGGGAATTTGTACCCTCCCACTGCCCAGAGTTTACCCGTCTGGAGCTGCTGCTTTTCCCTAGTTACAGATAAAGGCAGCATCCTTCTCATGTGTGAGAGAGAATATTTTTATGACTTTATATACCATAAAAAGTCTGTTTATAACTTAGACTATTTTATGAGAGACCTTTGGACCAACATTTCACATGACAGCACTGTTAGTCACTTGTGTTGCCTTTGCCCTGTATTTATAAAAGGGACAACTTTTAACCACGTTTTTAGCTGTGATTATAATTTGTTTTTTAACTGTAACTCTGATTTTCAGCAAAGCTGTGGTTTATTTAAACCAGCCCCGTGGTCTTGCAAAGCTTAGACAGTAACTTGAGATGTCACAGTGAGCACACACAGTGATCAAAATTATGGAGCAACTGCTCTGTGAGGAGAGATTGAATTCTTTAGGATTTTTCCACTCTGCGATGAGAACACGAAATGCAGAGTTATGGGGGGAGCCTCTGAATTGATGAATAGTGTGGGAAAGGTGCACAGAACATCATTTTTCATCCTTTTTCATACACAAGAACCAGGCAGTATGCAAACGTGGAGTGTTCTTAAATAGCACGGAATTAAATTTTGGAATGCGCTGCCGCAGGAGATTGCGGAGGCCAAAAGCATGAATAGATTTTTAAATCACCATCAGTGGCTATTGAAGTGAAACAAAAACCCTGAACACACACACAAAACCACTGCTCAGGGTACAGACTCCTGCTCAGGAAGATCCTAAAGGGCTGATTGCAGGAGCTGGAGGTGTTGCAGGCCTTGGTGCCATCCCCAGCCAGGAGAATGAGGTGATGAACATTATTCAGCCCCAATTAGGGATTTTGTCAGGGCCACATTCACTTCATGGCTTCCCTTTGTTGGCATCACTAGAACCATTTAGAAATTGAATTTTGTTGATATCAGTCCATAGTGCAAAAAATCTACCTTGGTCTTCAGCTCAGGGGTTTTATTCTCTTTTTAAGCCATTTTAACAGCATCCAAAGGGAAATGACCCCAGAGCAGCAGCAGCAAATTGGGAGAGACACAAAGAGCACTGCAGAATTCATCCTGTGGCTTCCTTCTCCCAGTTCCACATTATCCTGGGAGGGAATGCCTCCACAGGGGCTCACACCTCTGATTTTCCTGTTTTCTCCCTGCCATGACACCAGGCATGGAGAAACCCCCCTTGATGGAATTTGCCAACAGGTTGAGCAGTGAAATCCACACTTCAACTGGACCCCCCCAGAACTGCTGCCAAAAATAACAGAGTTAACAGGTGGAGGGAGAGCTGGGATGGGGAGCCAAATGTTCCACAGGCATCCTTTGTTTTTTCAGTGAGAGGGAATTCTTCCATGCAGTTCCAGCCCTGGAGCGCTCGTGGTGCTGGGCATGACTTGTCCACTCCTTTTCATCCCGAGAGTTTTCCTGGTTGTGCAAGCTCTGACTCGCTCTGGGGATGCTGAAGTTCAGCACTGAGAGCAGAGGTTGGGGAACAGCTCAAGATGAGGTTCTGCTGCCCCTGAAATTACTGGGGAGTCCATTCATCCATTCTCTCCATCCATTAATGCTGAAATCTGCCCTTGCTTGGCTGGTGAGAGTTTGGTAATCCATAACTCTCTACAACCCCTGATTATTAATAATTACACAAAAAATTCCATTTTTGTTTAAAATTTGTGGTAAATTCAGTATTTTTTCTGTTGCTTTATGCACTTCTGTTGCTGATATCAATATCCTTCAGGATCCACCCTGGGCATGGATTGACAGAAACATTTGCTTCGTGTCTTAATTTCTTTCTTGTGTCTGAGCCTTGTAGGTTAAGGGTGGTCGCTGAACTCATGTTTGCTGTGTCCACACACTCTATCACATGTATTTCACAAGAATTCTCAATTTTTTGGGATATTAAAAAAAATTATCAAGGCTTTGTGCCTTGAGGAATCCTATAAATCAGGATTAAAATCCCTGCTTTTGAGAAGAGGCTTTGATATATCCCTGGGCTTCTGCTGCCAACCCAAATTCAATGAAAATCCTGCTTTTTTCATACAGAATTACATCAAATGATTTGCCATAAAAATTCCCTTTCTTTGCTTCTAGGCAAGAAATTAAGGCTCATTATTCTAAAACTTAAGAAAATAGAATAGTGGCCCACTGTCTTTCTCATGAGCTCTTGAAATGGGATTTTTTTTTGGTCCATGGAGAAAAGATTCCAAAGGCTGCTGCAGGAATGTTTCAGTGGATTCTCTTCCCTGCTAAGTGATTTTTGGCTGCTGTGTCTGAATAATCAATTCAGGTCCATTGATACAATCTTGAATTCAAAGCTGGGAGATCTGAATTTCAATTTTCCTGTCCATCCACGTTTTTTGTTACTTCCAAACATCTTAGCACAGGAACTTTTCCATCTGCTGGCAGTGTGCACTCCTTGGGGGTTTGCTCCCTGTAGTACTTCACTAATCACAGTGAGATCCCAGTTTTGCCCTCCCCTTTTATCTCTTTGCAGCAGATATTGTCATACCTGACAAGTGAGTTATCAACATTTACAGTTCAAAATCTCATCTAAAATACCATAAATCTCTGACACATTGCAATGGTCTCCAGGTTGGATTTTGGAAGGTGCTCCTGTGGGATCTCTGACCCATTGCAATGATCTCCAGGTGAGGTTGTCCTGTCAGATCTCTGAACCATTGCAATGATCTTCAGGTGAGGTTCTCCTGTGGGATCTCTGGACCATTGCAATGATCTCCAGGCTGGATTTTGGGAGGTTCTCCTGTGGGATCTCTGACCCATTGCAATGATCTTCAGGTGAGGTTCTCCTGTGGGATCTCTGAACTATTGCAATGGTCTCCAGGTTGGATTTTGGGAGGTGCTCCTGTGAGATCTCTGACCCATTGCAATGGTCTCCAGGTAAGAGTGGAGATGCTCCTGTGAGACCTCTTACCCATTGCAATGGTCGCCAGGCTGGATTTTGAGAGGTTCTCCTGTGGGATCTCTGAACAATTGCAATGGTCTCCAGGTTGGATTGTTGGAGGTTCTCCTGTGAGATCGCTGGACCATTGCAATGGTCTCCAGGCTGGATTTTGAGAGGTGCTCCTGTGGGATCTCTGCACCATTGCAATGGTTTCCAGGCTGGATTTTAGGAGGGTCTCCTCTGAGATCTCTGACCCATTGCAATGGTCTCCAGGCTGGATTTTGGGAGGTTCTCCTGCTCCCATCTCAGCTCCCTGAGCCCCCTGAGTGCTGTAGCTGCTCCTTGTGGCACTGGCTCACTCCAAAGCCATTCCCACAGCCCAGCTTTCCCTGCAGACAGCAAACCAACCCCCCGTGCATAGCTGGGGCCAAAATAGTCCCAATATTCTCTTTGCTGCTCGTGCAGAGGCTCCTGAAATGCGGGGTGAGGTCATTGCAGCCTTTTGGGGGTTGCTGCAGTTTCCTATTTCTTTGGGGCTCTTTTTTAAGCCGGGCTCTCCTCACGGAGCCACTGCTGGGTGCTGCTGAGCCCAGGGTCCCTGCAGGCATCCTGGAAACCCTGAAGAACACTTTTAGCTTTGGGGGGATCAGCAGGCACTTGCTGACATTCCTGGGAAGAATCAAGTGCTGCCTGAGAATGAAGAGTGGCAGAAAGAGCTTCTTAATTAACCATCAACAAAGGAATTAATGCCAGTGCAGTTTGGTTTATTTTTAATTCTTAAGTTCACTATAAAGAAATCCTGTCAATGATTTTATTTTGCAACAGGTCAGGATCTAACCAGCTGAGTCTCAAGTGGAAATAGACTGGCAGGTCCCAATAAAGATCTACTGGAAGAAATTTATTTACACTCGTGTAGTAAACACTACACTGAGTAGTGTGTTAATAGCCTGTGAGTATGTTTTTATTTGCTGCCATAAATCAACTTGTTGCAGTCCATTTAATATTTCCAATCCCACATCATTATTTGTAATGATTCTTTACAAATCAAGAATTTTGGGGGATATAAGGTGCATTTTTCATGTGAGGGCTCCTGCTGAATTTCCATGTCCTTGAGTCTCGGATGCCTTTGTGTCATGAGATCTTTTATTAAAAAAAAATATAGCACACTGCTCCTATGCCAAATATTCTTTTGGAAAGCTATTCTTGCTCCCACCCTCAATAGTAACAAGAAAATCCTGCACTAGGAGTTATTTTTAAGTGACTGGAAATAGCATCCATATTATTTCAAGCCACTGATGTATAAAATCTTTGGAAGAAAAGAATGACCACTTGTTTATTGCAGGTTGTTTGTTCCCATTTTTTCATTCTTCAGTTTTAGAAAAGTGCCACGTGAATAAAAACCGCCATCCAAGGTAATTTGTAAGCACCAGGCACCCTCATGCACAAAAGAATTATATAAATGAGAATTGCTATTATTTTTCTCATTTCTGTTGGGATTAAAACAACAAACCTTGGCACCCTTAATTCTTCCATGCTGGGATCTGTCTGTTAGAGCAGTTCCCAAAGACTTGGAGAATCAATCCCACAGAAAAATCTTTTCCTTCTGTTAACAGAAAGGAATGAGGATTTATGCACAATATATAGGGTCCATTCATTAAGTTTTGCAGGTGTTTAAAATGTTACATCAGAACAAGGGTTGGTGCATTAGAGAAATTCAGAATGTGGAGATTGTGTCAGACATTCAATAATTGGGGTTTTCAGCTGTATCACAAGGGGTGTAATGCAATTTTACAGCTGCAATATTTGTGCAGGAGTTAACAGAAATTGCAAATTGTATTCCAGCAACAGAATTTATTTATTTTCAGTTCAGACAGCTTAGATAGATATAAATAATTAACGAAATTCAGAATTAATTGGTATTTTCTACAACTTTATGTAGGTAGAGGTAGAATTTAACTAAATCCTCAGTATATTTCCAGTGTCACAGTCAGCTTATGACTTCAAAGACAACAGAATTTGTACCATATGTGTCAGGAGTAGCTTGAGAACGTGTAAGATAACATCTTAAATGCACTCACACTGAGTATTTCACTTTTTAAAATTATATTCTTCAAAAGAGAAGCTTTTGCTGGATGCTGTTATGCTCCTCATTGCAAGTATAGATGCTCCTAAAAGCATTAAAAATAAATGGTCAGCTCCTTCAGCAATGTTTGCTTGTGAATTTTAATTCATTTTATAGATACTTTCCATCTGTAATTAGCTCCACTGCCTATTCCATAGCCAGAATTAATTACTTCTACAAAAACCAACAAAGGAGTTTCTGGAATCACCCTGTATGTGCTACAGAAGAAAACGTGTAAGGGTACATCCAGAATTGCCTTCTCCAACTGTTTATTTGATGGAGAGCATTTTTCTCCTTAGCAAAGTGTGTCTAATCAGCTCCTCCCAGAGCAATGCCACGCATGCAGGGCCTGCCCCGTAATTCTCCTTGGAGACAGAGCACAGCTGCTGCAGTGAGTATTAGCTGCTGCTTAGCCTTGGGCTCTTCTTTCAATAAAAATCCCAGATGGCCAGGGGTCTTTCACACCACCCTGGTAAATATGAGCCTGCTTCAGGTGGAGAGGTGATGTAAGTCCATATAATTCTGCTTTAAATGCAAAAATCCCAGCCTGAGCTCGATTACTGCCTGTTTTTCTCCAGCCCCTCAAGTGGCCGGGCTTGATCCAAGAGCAGGAGTGGCTGGATACAGGAATTACTGTGCTTCAGGAAACATCCTGGAGCTCTGCACATGGTGACAGCTCTGCAGGGCTGAGCTCTGGCTGTGTTTGTCAGGGGAACATTGCACCTTTGGGCCTAGGCTGTGTTTGTCATTTCCACCTTTGGGTCTAGGCTGTGTTTGTCAGGGGAACATTCCAGCTTTGGGCCTAGGCTGTGTTTGTCACTTCCAGCTTTGGGCCTAGGCTGTGTTTGTCAGGGGAACATTCCAGCTTTGGGCCTCAAGCTGAGGCCCCTCCAAAGCTCCCAGTTGGGCCCAGTTGTGCCCAGTTGTGCCCAGTTTGCCCCTGCAGTGCTGCTTTCCCTCTGCTCACATCCTCTGGGGGCCAGGGGACACTTTCCATCTCTGGACCATTGCAGTGGTGTCCAGGCTGGATTTTGGGAGGTGCTCCTGTGAGATCTCTGAACATTGTAATCAGGGACTGCTGCTTGAGGAGGGCTCTGCTGCTCATTTTGGGGTGACAGCACATTCATACCCAACACCATCACAGATACCTCACTTTCTAAATTACCTTCTCTGTTGAAAAGCAGTAATTAGGGACAGGGATTTGGTCATTATTCCCCTGCAGGCCTGTGCACCATGAGTTCTATAGGAATGACAGGATCTGGCACTCAGTGCTCTGGGCTGGGTGACAAGGTGGGCATTGTCACACCTTGGACTCCATGATCTTGGAGTTCTGTTCCAATGATTCTGTGATTCTCTGCTGTGATGTCCCAACAAAAGGCTGGGATCTTACAGAGCTCTCTACAGAGCCCACAAGTTTCCATCACTTGGTCCCAGGTGTTGGAACCCTGGATGCTGAGAACTTTCTGCTCTGAAAGGCACAGACCCACAAGAGAATATTAGATTTGACCTGAGGCCGTAGAGAAGGCTTCCAAATTTGATAAATAGCATTGAGATTACAAGTGTGTAGTGTGAGTAAGAGTGTTGCTGTCTCATTCCAGCTCAGGAATTCATCCTGCAGACTCATTTTCCTTGTGGTTTTAGACTAAAATGACCAAGTCCATTGAGCCTTTTTATAACACAACTTGAATTTTGGCAATTGCAGGTAAAACCAGTTCTTATCACCCTGGACAACTGATATTTGAATTGACTTTTGATTTTCCTCATTAGGAATATGAATTGACTTTTGGTTTTCCTCAATAGGAATATGAATTGACTTTTGATTTTCCTCAATAGGAATTTTGGGCTCCAGACTATTTGTGTGCCCCTGTAATCTTGGAATATTTAGAGCCTGTTTCTTTTTGGGTGTTGGGCAACACAAAAAGTGTGACTGTCTGCAAATTTTGCTCAGAGGGGCCCCCAAATCTTTGTTATCTTCAAGAAGCAAGGCAAGATCATTAAAAATCCCAACCAGGCGAAGCAGGAGGAGATGGAAACAACCTGAACCCAGAGCCAGAGGGGTACAGAGAAGGGATGGACAAGGGCACAGAGCCTGTGATGGGCTGAGATCATTTTTAGAATCAGTGCTGGTGGGTACCAACATTGGCTCTGGACAATCTATTGAATTTTGCAGAAGAAAAATTCAATCGATTTAATCCATTCAAGTTCAATCCATTGAACTTTATTGCAGAAAACTGGAGAATTTCCCAGCCCCAGAGGTTTGCTGAGAGCACTGAGCCGAGCTGACAGGGCAGGACTGCACCTGCCATGGCTTTGCCAGGCTGGTTTCCAGGCTGGCTGGAACTCCACCATTTCCTTTACATTGCCTTTTTCAGGTTAAAATATCCCACTGCCAACTGATTTAACAAGTCAAACCTGAAGCTGCTTTCTGCTTGTACCTTAAATTTTTCCCTTCCTGCTTCTAAGTCAAGTCATTGCCCCATAAAGCCAACGACAGAACTCCAGGGAGTGAAATACAATTGCAGCACTAATATTTATCCCACTGAAAAATGAATAGGCAGGACTCGTCTTCCCCCAATTTTTCAGAGTTGTGTTAAGCTATGCTGCCTACATCTGAGGTTTTTTCAAAGTTTTAATGATTTCTCATTTGTCCCTGCTCACTTAAATTTTTTATTATTCTTCCACGAGTCTCCTGTCATTAATTTGAATCTTTGTGGTAATGACAATTCTCAGTTGGGCTCTCAGCATATGCAAGTTTGTATCACTTCAGTTTTATTTTCCTGCCAAGCTCAGTTCTCACTCACAGAGCTGCTCTTCACCGCTACCTTGATAACTGGGTTTATTTATTTTAATTTTTTCATGAAGAAACATTTCAAATAAATTTCTTTTTAGGTTTGTTTTATTTTTTTTTTATCCTGTTGTATCAATTTGCTTTCTCTCTTATTCCTCTTTAAAACACTTTTTATCATTCTTCCTTAAAACTGCAACATCTTCTGAGGGATTTTTTTTCCTTTAGACTTCATTTTCATGTTGGTTACTTTTTCTTCCAGAACACGTCATAAAAGAGCTCAAAATCCAGCCTATTGCCAGTCTTTGTGGAATAGTCTAGACTTAACAGTTCATTACTTTTGCCTTTAATGATTGTTTTATATTCTGCTTATTAGCACTGCGTGGTGATTTTCACTCTCTGTGTGGATGTGCAGCCTGGTATTGGATGGATACCCAGGAAACACCAGTGGATGGTGTGGAAAAAATTTAATTTTTGGCCCAGTTGGCCAAAAATTGGGAAGGAAGAGCTGGAAGGTGATGCACAGGCTTCCAGAGAAGCTGGGGCTGCTCCTGGATCCCTGGAAGTGTCCAAGGCTAGGTAGGATGGGCTTGGAGCAGCCTGGGATAGTGGAAAGTGTCCCAAACCATTCCATGATTCTGGGATTTAAAAAATGGTTAAATCAGACAAATGTCTTCAGGAAAAGGCAAATTCCCATTGATCACATTAACCAGGGGAGGAGGAGCCACCTGCTGATGCCTTTCAGGTGCTTTATTTCCCAAATTCTCCTTGTTGAGGACAATTCTGGCTGTGCATTTTTGAGCTGTTGTCAGCACCTCAGCCCCAAACATCTGCCAATCTCACCTGGTGTTCTGCCTCCAGATAATCTAAATGATAAGTGGATGTTGATAATTGATAAACACCTAAGAATTCTTGGTCATGGTGCTTTGGCAGTGCTGCTACATTATTCTGGAATTTTTAATAGAAATTTAAAACTAAGTAGCTCCCTTTCAACCTCAAATTGAATCCTGAGACAAATCTTTATTTTGGGCAAAGTAAAGCATTGCTTCTGGGCTTTGAATTTTGGAGATTTAGTGCTGTACAAAGAGCTTTTAAAAATTGTATCATTTCACCTAAGCTTGTACTAAAGGTCCAGCTTGCCCATTTAATGTTGTTCTGTTCCTCATATTTTAATCAAGCTTTAATTTTGACAAGCTACCTCCACTCCTCTGCACCTGATCATTTTCCCAGGACGTTGTTTCCTACTGGAAGGTTTCAGGCTGGGGCTGTCCTGCAGCTCCATCCATCTCTGCCTGGGGTTGTTCATGAACCAGTTTGGCAGATTGGGGCTGGGTGGGGCAGTTGAGATCCCAGGAGCTGCCAGAAATCCTGCTCAGCTCAGGGCTGGGAAGGAGAAGAGTGGAGTGGAAATGCTTTGGAAATGTGGAACCCTGTCCCCTAACCCTTCATTTCATGGCAGCTGTATCATTCTCTTCCCTTCCTGCAGGCATTTGCATATTTTCTACAAAAATCCTGGAAGCAGAGAACAAGGAAAATCCCCTAAACTTCCAACCAGCTCAGGAATTCATCCTGCAGACTCATTTTCCTTGTGGTTTTAGACTAAAATGACCAAGTCCACTGAGCCTTTTATAACACAACTTGAATTTTGGCAATTGCAGGTAAAACCAGTTATCATCACCCTGGACAACTGATATTTGAATTGACTTTTGGTTTTCCTCAATAGGAATTTTGGGCTCCAGACTATCTGTGTGCCCCTGTTATCTTGGAATATTTATTTAGAGCCTTTTTGGATGTTGGGCAACACACAAAGTGTGACTGTCTCCAAATTTTGCTCAAAGGGGCCCCAAATCTTTGTTATCTTCAAGAAGGAAGGCAAGATCATTAAAAATAATTATCCAGTGCCTGCTACTTGTTAATTACTTGAAAGTTGATTATTTTAGACTACGCTCAGAGTATATCCTGCCTGGACAGTAGCCTACAGGTTCTGAATATAATTTTATTAGTGTCTTTGAAGCAGTCTATTACCTATTTAAAAATACTTCAAAATGTAATTACTTTAATGATTTTTAATCCTACAGGATGCATTGCTAATTATTACTGATATTATAAATTTATTTTATTGTATGGGGTGGATTTTGCCTGACGAGTTTCGGGGTTTTAATTAAAAGTTCAAATGGATTTATTACTAATAGCTTTGGGCTCTGTTAACTGGAATGCTATTCATCTTTTCTGCCCAGTATTTTCTGTGGGAGGTGTGGGCAATCAGGGAAATTATTCAGTCCCTTTCAGCTGGCTGGAATGGGATGATTTCCACCTTCCAGAGGAGGCTGAGACTTCTCATGGATTGTCCCATGGAATTGGTGTTGGATAATCAAGGCTGTCACACACAATTGTCCTCTGCAATGAATAATTCCATCAGCCAGGATGTGACAAACTGATGTGACCTTGCAAACTATTATTTATCAGTGTGATTGTACTCCAAGAGTGACTTCTGTTTATCTCCAAAAGTGACCAAACTCCCAGGAAACTTCTGCCCAGTGTGGGGCCTGGAAGCATGGAAAGAATTTGAAATAGATGGGAAATGAGGAGGGGAAGTGGGAGAGGGATCTGAGAAGCAGCTGAGGAGGTGGATCCAGAGGTGCCCAGGTACACCAGCAGTGGGGCTGGCTGGAAGGGGTGCAGGAGGGATGGGGAGCAGGAGTTTGGGTGCAATGGAGCAGGGTGGGGCACTGGGACTTTGGGGTTTCATTGTAGGTCTGCCCTTGCATGTTGGACATCACAACCTTTTAATATCCTACAGTGTTACTGCTTTGGTTTGGAAAGCCAGGTGTCTGCTAAGGAAGGCAGAGCCTTCCTTGAAATGGGAAATTAAACCTCTTCTCTCCAAATTATTACAATTTTGAAATTAAGGGGCTCTCAGGCAAAGATAACGGAATAGGAATAACAGTTCTTTACTAGGAAAATTAAAAAAAAATAAATGCAATTAAAAAAAAAAAAAAAATTACTGTCAGAGTCAGACCATGGCCTGTCCCCTGTGTGTCAGGGCGGTGTCCCAGCCCCATCCCATGGGGGCTCAGCCCTCCTGCAGTGCCAGCTGTGGCTCTGC
>JAWWEX010000300.1:2293980-2314434 GCA_035583215.1 Arremon brunneinucha
GATCAGCCATGCAGGGACACTCACTGGCCATGGACAGAAGATAATTAATAATTAATGGCCCATGGACAGAAGATAATTAATAATTAATAGCCCATGAACAGCAGAGATCTCCTGGAGGGAGGATTGGCTGTGGAAGAGATGAAGAAAACTGCCCCATGAACAGAAGAGAACTGCCCCAGCTCTGACAGATGGAAATAAAATACACACCCAGCTACACCTTTCAACCTAAGAGAGTTATTTATTAAATCTGTATGTTAGTTAAATTATTAAATACATTAAATCTGTTGGGACTCTCCTAACATCCCTGGCTGTGCTCTGAGTTATAAAATATTCTGTGTTTAAAGCTGTGCAGATCATTTTTGAGCCCTGACATTGCCGTGCTGGGTTTGCTCATTAAGAGGATGATTTAATTAAGTCAAAACTGTGTCCATGAGAGTGTTTGTAACCAAGTGTGGGGAAAGCTGGAATTGGGGCAGAGCTGGGGATGTGGGGGTGAGATGTGAAGGGCAGAAAGGTTGGGAAAGGTTGGAAGTCCCTGTGCAGCTTTGTATGGGACACCTGACAAAAGCAGGGGCACAGAGCAGCCAGTGACACTGCTGAGAAAAGCAGGAGTCACTGCAGTATTGGCAGTGCTGGAGATGGGAATATTTCAGCAGCCATCTGGTTATAGTCAACGTGTGCACTCCTGAGGCCTTCAGAGCACACAGTGAGCAGAGAACCTACAGCTCTTCCCATTCTTTCCCCTCTTATGTTCCTCCCCAGGAAGAAAATACTCCAGAAGAAATGCTGGGAATTCAGATGTTTCGCCACATTGCACAACAAGGATGATTAAAAAAATCCCCAGCAAACCCAAACAGACAAAAAATTTACTTTATTAAGACATATTTTGAAGCCTTCTAATAATGCTGTGATTTAAAGGAGCCCAAGATATTTAAATATCTGAATTATATTGGATATTCATAGGAAAAGAAGGTATAAGCACTGCCCTTTTTGGGAAACTGGAGAAGGGATGGGTTAGCCTGGCTCTTACCTTCCCTGCTTAACTGCAGTTGTGGTGTTTTCTTATCACCTCACATCTGAGATAAAGCCCAGAGCCTGGATTTGAATTAAGGATATACAAAAAGAACCTGCATGAGGCAAGAATAATCATGAGGTAAAACGAAATTTCTTGCTCATTGCTCTAATGCTGCGAGCCAATTGAACAGAAAGTTTTGCTCCTGTAAACCAATTTACTGATTAAAAACGGCACACTCTGCCCATCACCTCCATCAGGGCGGCTTGAACTCCTGTGCTGGCTTCTCCAGACAAATGCAAAGTGACATCTCCAAGCAAGAGCAGCTATTACTGGCACTCAGCACTTAATGCACTGACCCTGCGTTCCCTCGGTGACCTTGGCACCAGCAGGGGGATTAGGAGTGGCAGCGTCTCCCTGCCTTGTTTATTTCCTTGGAAATAGGCGGGATGTGGAGTTAAAATGACACAAAATTTAAAATGATGAGCTGTGAGTTAAAATGAAACTATTTGCCCTCGTGTCTTGCAGCCAGGAACTGCAAACCCCCACCTATGTGGCTGCTACAGAGAATGGGGAAAAGATTTCACTAAAAACCTCAAAGGTGGGACCAAATAAACGTGGGCACATAAGTTTATTCCTTTTGAAACAACTCCATGCAAAGTTTCAAAGGGATAATTACACAATAAAGTTGTGTCCACGTGGTTTGAACCTCAGTGCAAGGATTTGTGAAGCTCTGAAGTGCTGCTGCACCACAGAATGTTCTGATTGCACCAGCCTCCCCCATGAGTCTCTTTCCAGTAATCAGGAAAGCAAATTTCCTTGGGAGCCAGTGGGAGAAGTGAATTTATAGCTATTCCCTGCCAGCTGCTTAAAAAGCTGCCAGCTAATCTGTTTCCCTGCACATTTTTAGTGTCAAAGTTGAGATCTATCTTGATTTGAGCTGAACTCTTTGTGCAAAAGCTTGGTGATTGCTGGTGTTTCCCTGCTGGAAGAAAAAGCCCCTGACAGAAAACTTCTGAGCTCACTTTTAATAATCACACTCACTTTTAATAATTTGTCACAGGCTCACTTTTAATAATTTGTAGTGGAGCAGAGAGTGCTGGAAGAGTGAGATTGGGAGAATTTCTGAGAATTCACACTGACCACTTGTTCAAGGCACAACAATCACTGAGGTTTGTGGATTTTAAATATAAAATTAGATTTGGTTTCATGGAGTTTTACCCCATTCTGTGGGTGAGCAGCATAATTGTGAGCTGTGCTGCTGTACCTGGTGTATGTACAATACAGATTGCCTGGAATATGGATTCAGTCAGCTCTGTCAGAATTTCCTTTCCTTAATAATGTGATGATCATTCCCAGAGGAATTCTCCCGTCAGTCAATGCTGCATCGAGGTCTTTTGTTTTCACTTCTTGCACAACTTTGCTGCTATCTCTGCATGTTCTGCCCCCTCTTCTCTGATTTTCTTCTGTCCTCACATTCTTACAATCCCTTTTGCTGGTGGATGGTGACTTCTGATATTGACCCATCTGATATTTCTGAGATTTGTCCCATCCCTTGAGTATCCCAGGCCAGCACCCTGGGACAGTGGAAGGCGTCCCTGCACATAGCAGGATGGGCTTTAGGGTCCTTTCCAATCCAAATCATTCCAGGATTTTGTGTGTCAAACAGGTTTCCTTTCTTCTTATGGAAAAGGTGAATTTGGGATCATTTCTGGAAGCCATCAGTGCTTGAGAGATTCAGGAAATACATGTTCCTTTCCTAGTTTGTCACAGGCTTCCTTTATATTTAAAAAAAAAATAAAATTTATGGCTTTTAAACAACAGAGAGAAACAGAAAGGGTTTTCTATAGAACCTGTTGCAGTATTTAGGAATAATTATTGCAAATATGTAAATGTCAGGAAGGCAAGGGTGGGCAGAAACCAAGACTCAGCTCTCATTCCAGTGAGCAGCACTGGTCAGGAATATCACAAAAAAGTGAAAAACGTTGTAACACCATAAATAATTGCACAATATTCCTTCCTCCTCCATAAATCCATAAATCCATCTGTGTTTTCCCTGCAGGTTGCACACATGTGGACACCATTGCAGGGCAAGGGGAGATTGTGGAGCTCCAGCCCTGCAGCTGATGAATCCCCTGGGAGCAATCCCCACTGCTGGCCTTGGCACAGCCTCATCCTGCAGGAGGAGTTTCCAGCAGGAATGCTTTGCAAGGTTAATTCTCAGAGTTTTTATTATTCGCTATAATCTTCCTCTTAAAAAAATAATTTGTGTCTTTAAACATTCCAGAGAAAGTATCCCAGGCAAACGAATGGTTTCTGTTCAAACTTTTAGCTCGAGGTTGTTAAACAGTTTCATGGAGTAGGTGGAAAAGTCATTAGCAGATCATAATCACTGCTTTGGTATTTGCTTTAGAAATTCAAAATACAAAGAGATCTGTGGAGCATCTCTCAGGATCAGGGGAATTTTCTTTTTGGGACTGTTGGATATGTGGATATTCCTAATTTTTGATCACATCCTTACAGGTGTACTGTGCTACTGTCTGGAAATAACATAATTTGGTGTAATTTTTTGCAATGCTGTTTCATTTCTGAGTGGGTGATTTTGGATTGCTCCATGTCTTAAACACAGAAGCGCAGCTTGGTGCTGAGTTACACAAAATCCTTTGGGGAAAACTCACAAAGAACAGCTCCTTTATTTCAGGCATTTATTAACATCCCTGATTTTTCAAACTCAACACCAGCAGTGCCCTTCCCAGGGCTGAAATAAAAATGGTTTTATGAGTTATTAAACAGGAAATGTGAAAATTGATAGCGTACAAAAAAGAGAATTATCTTACCTGAAAAACTGGGCCTGATTTGACTCATTCCAACCTCAAAACTGTGGGTTTATAGTTTGATTGTTGGTTGCAGCATCCACCAACACTGGATGTGGAAAGAGCTGTTGTTTGAACAATAATATTTAGAAACATTGCTGCTCGATATTTAGGAAACCCATTCCTACCCACAAATAACCCCGACCCAAACCCTCCTTGCCAAACCTGTTGATTTTGGGGTCATGGCTCCAAGTCCTTCCCTTCAGCCTTGCCTGAGGCCTCTTGTGCAACTTCCTCCCTGTAAAAGTCAAAAAATGTCACCTTTCCCAGCTCCTCCTGGGCAGGGTTTGCACATCCCCTCACGTACCCATCATTAATAAAGCACATTTATTCCTCAGCTGACAACTCCTCACAGCAGTCACATTCTGAGTCGTGGCAGAGGCTTCCAAGGCAGCATTCCTTTTGTTAAAAGCCTCAATCATATCTGGAGTTATTAAGGATGATAATTACCTCTGGAGGGTTGGAGCAGTGCTACTGCTGCAGAAATTAAAGGTGTGTTTTGCTGCTTTGTTTCTGATTTCATTTCCAGTTGTTTAGGTTTAGGTGTGAAAGTGGGGATTAAAGCTGCAGTGACCCAATTATGGTTACTGCAGCTGTTAATCACCAGTGATTGAAAGATATTTAAAAGCACTTGGTTGTTAGAACCCTAAATACAAAGAGTTTTGAACTTTCTGTGCTGAAAGGCACAAACCCTCAAGAAAACATTACATTTGACCTGAAGCCACAGAGAAAGCTTACAAAATTAATTAATAGAACTGAAATTAGAAGAGTGTAGCTTAAATAAAAGTGTGTAATATCACATGGTGGAAACTTGGAGTTTAAGGTTTTAGAATATAGAAATAAGTATAAAACCAAGAGGTTTCAGAACGGTAGCTAGTCCTTCTTCACCTTCTTCATGAGTTTGGGTAGTATTTTGTAATTAGGCAGAAAAGCCCACATTACAAGACATGAGTAATTATTAGATTAAAAGTAAAAATAATTTAGGTGTCATTTCTTAATTAAATAGTTTTTCCTCAAAAGACCATGTAGAGATAAATACAGGGCCATTTTGTAGCTTGTTAATAAGATGCTGTAGAACTCACAACTTGTAAGATTGTGACATTGATAAGAAATAATAAACATCTAAATCTGAGCATGAAATACTATCTTGAACACTTTCAATCCCAACCCTCACCCAAGCAAAAAAAACCAAAAACAAAAGGAAACAGCAGCTGGTAGTTGGGAAAATGAATAAAATATTGTCAATGACAATTGATCATGGCAAAAATCAACACTTAGCAATTGTTAAAACTGTTTGAGATTGTTCCTTTTCTGCTCAGGCAGCTCTGTGGGTGCAACATTCCTAATTG
Organism: Arremon brunneinucha; assembly: GCA_035583215.1. Lineage (NCBI taxonomy): Eukaryota > Metazoa > Chordata > Aves > Passeriformes > Passerellidae > Arremon > Arremon brunneinucha. The sequence goes on from JAWWEX010000300.1 coordinate 2,299,215, forward strand.
ATTGTTACAGAATATGTGGAATTCCATCCAGGTTTATCATGGCCAAGTGTCCATGTGACAAATTTTTCATTGCAGGTGACCTGCAATGGGGTTGGGAGCCCATGGAATAACCCATGTTCCTGCTCCTCTCAGGGCTGCCTTTGCAGGGAATTCTGGTGATTTAAATGCCAGCAGAGTTATTTTAGTTCTGATCATTTTAGGCAAAGCATCCAGTTCATGTGCTTCTCCAGCAGGGTTGGCTATTCCACTCATGCACAGGGACATTCCAGAGGAATAAGGCTGGCAGGTCTAAAGTGGGGATGGTTTCATGCTCCAGGCAGCAGGTTGGGTTTCCCAGACGGACATGTAGACTCTCTGGAACCACAGGTTCAGGTCCTGGCAGCCAGCCCTGCTTGGGGACACACGTGACACTGCTCTGGTCCCCTGAGCGTGGCTCTGCTGAAATCCCACACACTCAGGGGGAATAAACACTCCTGTCCCCTGCCAGAGGTGGGCACTGGCAGCTTCTTCCCAAAGCTCTGGAATTGCCCCTGCTCCTGCTGGAACAGTGAGAGGAGAAGAGAAATCCTGGTTATGGAACACTCAGGACTTCCCTTCCTTCCCACAAAATCTGGAAAGTTTTGATAGAAAATAAAAGTTTTGTTCCAGAATGGAGTTTCTTTGGGTTTGGGCAGAAGAATGTGGGAGTTCAGGTGTCACCTGAGCTCAGCCTCAGCATGGAGGTGGTTGTTGAGCTGCTCCTGATTGTTTGGTGAGGTCTTAATCACAGGAGTGGTGTGTAGAGGTCAAGCAGGCAGAGAAGGCTCTGGGAGACCTTGTCTTTGTCTTTCAGGAATTGAAGGGGGCTTGTAGAAAAATGAGAGAATGATTTTTGACACAGGCAGGCAGTGGCAGGACACAGGGAATGGCTTCCACTGCCAGAGGGCAGGGATGGATGGCATTTTGGGAAGGAATTCCTGGCTGGGATGGTGAGGAGGCCCTGGAATGGAATTCCCAGGGATGCTGTGGCTGCCCTGGATCTCTGGAAGGGTCCAAGGCCAGGCTGGATGGGGCTTGGAGCAGCCTGGGACGGTGGAAGGTGTCCCTGCCTTCCAGGATGGGATTTAAGGTTCCTTCCAACCCAAACCAATCTGGAATTCTTTGAAAAAACCCCTCTGTTCCAACTGAAAAACTGCTTGGAAATTCTCACAAAATGGGATAACCTTGACAGAGGATCCTTTTTTTGGGCAAATATTTTGACAGAGAAATCGAGTCTCGCCTTTGATGGAACAGAGTGGGATTCCTGCACTGCCCAGGTGAGATTTCATAAACACCCCAGGTATTGATTTTAATCTCCTTTGCCTCAGAGCTTTGAAAGAAAACAGGAAGAGCTGTGGAGAAGTGCAGGGCCAGCCCTGTGCTGTGTTTTGGAGGGACAAGGGGCAGGTTTTCCTGGAGAGCAAAGTGGGAATGTGTTGAAGTTCTGGATGAGAATTTGAGAATTCCTGTGCTGAGAATTTCAGATTTTCTGTGCTGGGAATTTCAGACTTTCTGTGCTGAGAATTTCAGCCTTTCTGTGCTGCCAGGCACTGACCCCCAGGAGAACACTGCATTGACCTGAGGCTGTGGAGAAGCTTCCAAAATGGAATGATGGAACTGGGATTGTGGGTATGGAGTTTGGATAGAAGTGTGTGAAATCACAGGCTGGGAAACTCAGAGTTTAAGGGTTTAGAATAGAGTAATAGATACAGAGCAAGGTGGAGGGTTTAGGGCAGAACCAAAAGCAGCAGGAATGCTGCTGGATCTCTGCTCCTGAGCTGAATGGCTCCATTTGATCAGTTCTGTGCCTGAGTGCTCAGCAGACACCTCACAGCAATATTGTCATAGGTCAGACGTGTTCCTTTCCAGGAGTATTTTTACAGGTTAAAACAAGACAATATTTTAACCCTGGTTGTTGCTAAAGCTCTGTGTGAGAGCTCTTCAAGGCCCCAAGCATCACTGCCTTCAATTAAAGGCTGAACTGCAGCTGTCTCAAAAACTGGGGACAATTATCATGAAGCATTTTGGATAACCATGAGAAGAAAAAAAGCCCCAAACGTTAAAGATTGTGTAAGATTTTCACATTGGGGATACAATGTATTTTATGTATTTTAATGTATTTTAAATGTATTTTTTGGGGTTTTTTATGTGTCACAGAGCAGGTGCCTAATACTGAGTGGCACAGGTGTTTGTGTATCCTGGAGGTAGCTGAAGGTCTGAGTGAACACTGATGAATCTGAAACGCATCAGTGGATTGAGCAATGAGTAAAGGATTTTAAAAGTCTGTATGTGACAGCAGCAGCTTTCCAGAGAACCATAGTTTTAACTTTCCAGAGAAACATGATTTTAACATATTTGCTCTTGTGCAGATGGTGTTCATTTAGCCTTAAAATGCTGTCCCAAGGAATGTGGCTGGTCTCCAGGGGGGTTTGGGGAGTCCTGCAGGTTTGCTCCATGGAGCAATCCTTTTGAATTAGATTTTTGCTGGAATATTGGAAGGGAAATGGCAAAAATCAGTTCTGCTGTAGCTGAATTTGTAAGGATCCCCTCCCATTGTGAGTGCATTGTAGGAACCTCAGCAGCCTGGCCAGAGCAGGAATGGTGCAAGGAGATAAAACAGCACCAGGTAAGCATTTCTAAATGGGCAACAGAATAAAAAGAAGTCTGGAATAAAAGGAATAATCTCATTATTGTAAGAGGTGTTTAGCAGCATAGTGTCAATCATTCCCACTGTTCGAAAATGTCAGAAATTTATCTGTGAGATCCAACTGTGCTCCAAGTGATCCTCAGACATAACCAAGTGTATGTTCTTGCAGGTTTTTTACATTCTAAAAAGTTTATTTTATTCCTACAGATGCATTTTTAAGAGTTTCATGCTTGAGGAGAAAAAAAAAGTAATTTTTTAGGAAAAGCACTTTTACCTTTTTTTACTAATGCAGCAATAATCCAGGCTTTTACATTATTGCTCCTGCTCTTCACTGAAATGAAAATTAAACAAACTCCAGCCTAACTAGAATGGGTTGCACAAAAGTAAAAACCTGAGGAGAGGGAAAAGCTATTAAGAGATTTAAGCACACAAGGAACAAGACCTTTTAGAGGAGATTAAAGAGTGTGACAAGCATTAGTATTTCAAGGTGCTGCGATCTCCTCCCGGATTGATGTGCCTCAGAATGAGATGAGGCACATTAAAAGCTGAAATCATTCAAGCTGGTGTGAGACTGAATAGCAGCAATTACCAAAGAGTCAGGCATTAAATAAAATGTGTGATTTTTGGGAACCTGCAGCACAGGAGCCTCTGAGCGATCCTGAAATCCAAATTTCAGGAGCCAACGCTTCTGGGGGAAGATGGGAAGATGGGAAGGAGCAGTTCCAATTGGGATGTTGCTGTCTGGCACTTTACTGACTAAGAGAGAATAATTGAGGTTTTTAATCAGCGTTGGGAGGGCAGGTTGGAGCACTGTGAGCTGCCCAGGTAGCTCTGGGTGCTGCTGGGGACTGAGGGGTGACCCCAGAGCCCATCAGGAGGCTTTTTGTGCATTAGAGAGCCTTATTCCCCTGGGCTTTAGGGCAGAATCCTCTTAGGCCCCGCTCACACAGTTGGTCTGGGCTCTAAGTCAGGCACAGCAGTTTTCCAGGGGGGTTTAGCCTAAAGCTTGACCAACTGGGATTAAACAGCAAGCCCAGCTTGCCATTCCTGAGGCCTCCAAAGTGCAGGGCTGGGAGCCTCCAAAGTGAGGGGAGAAAGCAGGAAAACTCACTTTGAAAAGTCATTTTGAATAGTTGTAAACAAAGATGATTTCTTGGCAGGGAGAGGAATCATTTTTCTCATTTTGATTCTGTTTCTCCCAGTAATGCAAGAAAATGCAGGTCCTTAGGAGAGGTGGGAGCTTCCTGCCCGTGGCTTGCTTCCCCTGCACTCAGCTGAAGTTTTGTCCCTGGACTAAGGAGGCTCAAAGACTCCTCATAAAATCCTATAAACTCATTAAAAAGATACAAACCTGGGTGTGTGTTTGTACTGAAACTTTAAAGAGAAGAATTGGGCTCATTAGCGCTGCTTGAAACTTCACTTATGAAATTAGAACAAATTATTTTGGTGAAATAAACACTTCTAAACCTTGGAAACGTCAAATAAAGTCATTGTTAGTGGTTTTGCTTTCAAACTGAGAAGTGCTTCAGCCTGAGTATCAAAAAGAAATCACTTCTGGAGTGACTTAAAGGATGGATGAAGTTGGAAACATCAAATAAAGTCATTGTTAGTGGTTTTGCTTTCAAACTGAGAAGTGCTTCAACCTGAGTATCAAAAAGAAATCACTTCTGGAGTGACTTAAAGGATGGATGAAGTTTGTTTCCCACATTTTTCCCTCATAACTCTCTGAGCCCCTTTCATTTTGGGCACCATGGCCAAGTTCATTTTCTTGGTCAAATGTGCCAGAAATTCCAGCAGCTGTGCGAATTTATTCTTTGTTTGTTTCACCTGAACTTGTAACGTGGACAATAAAGTCCACCCCTAGCCAAAAGTTACTCTCCATTTCATGACCTAATAAAAAAGGAAAAAAACCCCAAACCCTTGTTTGTTTAGTAGGGTTTAATATATATATATAAATATATATATATAAATATATAAATATATATATGTATATATATATATAAATATATATATATATTATTATTAATAATAATAATATCATCCCTGGGCTTCCCCAGGGAACCCAAATAAAACATCACAAGCTGTCAGTGACATTTGAGAGCTCACTATGTCCTGTTAATGAGAATCATGCACTAAAACTGCCTTTTTCTGGTGGCTACAATTAAAATTATCCAAGAAGGTCTCCGGACATGCATGTGGCTTTAATTGCAGAATATTTATCATAGCTGAGGAGTCACAGAAGCAGCAACAAATTCAGGGCTGCTCAGAGCCCAAGGAGCATCAGTTTTTCCAGGAATTATTTATTGAGCAGCCAGAATTGAACATATGAAGGATTTTCCAGCAAGAACTTTTGGATGGTTTTGGATAGAATAGATATATTAATAATTATATTAATTATATTAATAATAAAAACTAATATATACCATAAATTATATATAATATTATTAATAAATAACTACTAATATTTATCATTAATAAAATTAGTAATGAATTATTATTATTATTAAATAAATATTAAATAATAAAGTTATTTAAAGCTGTATTTGGGAAGTTCTTGATGAGTATCTCATCAACATATGGAATATTTTCTTATTTTGGCTAAACCCAGATTACTGAACTTCCTATTTTTGGCACTATTTTTTGAAGTTATGAATTCCCCTCCCAAATACAAGTTACAGACTATAAAATTTCAGTCATGCTTTTAAGATTTATTTCTGAATAAATCTGTTCAGAAAGCTGCTGTGGAATTGCGATATTTGGCTTGCAGTTGGATATTAATAATTTTAATTTGTTAAATAATGATAATTCTGAATATTTTACTGATGCTGGAGAGGGGGTGATGTTTAAATCAGATTCAGTTCACAGGGTGGACAATTTTCCTGGTCCAGAGTCAGATTTTAGTTATATTTTCTCATAGGAAACAGAGAAAATTTGTTCCCACTAAAATTTGTTGCTTTCTTCTGTTCATGCCCCTTTTAGTAGGAAAAACTTTTAATATTTCTCTAGCAGAGTTTCACTGCCAGGGGAGGGAGTTATTAAGGACTACAATCCACAATAAAGTTTTCAAAACATCACAGATTTTTTGGAAAATGATTTATTACAATTCCTTTTTTTTTTACATTTCTATTTAAATTTTCTATTTCAATAAAATAGAAATTTCATAGAAAATTCCTTCTTTATAATTGATGATAATTCCTTTTTTTTTTACATTTCTATTTCAATTTTCTATTTCTATGATACGAACTTTAAATTTTTCTGTTGAAAATTTCACTCATGGAATTATGCATAGAATTTTTGTTGCCGTGTCTTGGAAAGGTTTTAAAAAACAAGGATGGACAATGGGATGTGCTGGTGGGGGTTGTGTCAGGATTTGTAGAATTTTGCTGTATCAAAAAATATCTACAAGATGTGACTGAGTTTTGTTTTTTTTTACTCAGCCTCACACAGGTGAGATAGAAAGTTTTGTGTTACAGTGCAATACACAAAATTATAAATTAATTTTAAGCTCTGCAGAGTGGTGAGAAGTGGTGTTGCTGTGGAATTCCAGAACAGCTTCAAGTGATTGTTGTGGTGCCTTTACTCTTATGTTTTATGTAAAAAACAAACCATTATTATTCATATGCAAAGGAAGGAGAATAATTTTCCTCCTTCCAAGCCTCAGAATTACTCCTGGCAATTTTACTGCTCTCATCTGTGACCTTTCTAAACAGTGCAAGGTTGGTCTTGTTTGTTTTCTTGGGAGTTGCCTTTTAAAAATCAAATATTATGTTTCAATTACTCTGTGCCAGCAGGTTGTATGCAGAGGAAGTTATAGGAACTTAATAATAATGTTATATTGATATATTAGTGCTTTATCACTAAAACAGTGATAAGTTTGCCCACCATTCTAAAAATAGAGCTGTAGCCAAAGGGATAGAATGTAAACACACTGTAAATATAAAATAAAAATATTGACTGCTTATTGTCACATATTTCTTTAATTATGGATTAATTTCAGGATTTGAGGGGGGAGAAAAGGGACATTATCTGTGTTATTTCTTTGGCATTCTGTTATTTGCTATTGGGTGCTGTTTCTTTGGCAATTTAGTGGAGCTCTTGGAAAAAACTAAACAAAATTGTGTGTTTGAATCCTGCCTTTGTGCTTTGATCTAGCACAAAGTGAGCAGACAGGCTCCTGGAGTTATTATGGAAGTAGGTTGAGCCTGTGTGTGAAATCCGAGAGGAAAACTTCATTTCATTTCGGGATGCATTAACTCCAGAGGTGTTCCCAAAATACCTGCGATTCAATAATATATAAATAAATAAACAGAGAAACCTGCAGCCACTCCACGTTTGTTGAGGATGATGCCTCTGTGTTTTTCTGGAGTGATTCTGCACACGGATTCTGTACAATCCATTGTCTGTAATTGATAATATCAATATTGATTGGATCAATCGATCAAATTGATTATTGATGAATAATTTTGATTAGTTTTTCTGCAATCATCCCTAATGCCAGCATTTGAATAAAAGCCTTTCTTTAGTGTTGAAAAAAGTCTTATTTATATACTAGAGAGTTTAGAGAAGCAATCCAGGGCTCCTTGGAGTGGTGTGAGTAGAGAAATCAGGAACTGGTTGGGAAGATGTGAAAAATGTGTATTTTATGATTGGCTTATTGCAAATATTAAAATGAATATTATATGTGTTGTGTCAGAAAGTAATGCTGTATTAATTCTCTTAAGTAGTGTGTTAAATATAGTTTTAAGATATTAAAAAAACAGTTAAAATAGAAACGATGCTATGGAGGATACTTTTTTTAAAGAAAGGACTTGCAGGGAAATAGCGGCCACAGGACACCTGAATCTTTCAGAGAAAGAGAATTTATTGCTCCATTATCAAAAGAAACTCGCTGTTGGGATTCAGAGGAAGAAGTCGACACTGCCCAGACAGAATCCTGTGTTTGAATGGAATTTATGCATCATGTATGAGGTGTGTGAATATGCAACAGGTTATTGTTTTTAAGGGTTAATCCTCTGTTAATGTGTGCCTTTTTCGGGCTCATGCTGCCCAGAAAAGGTACCCAGACATCCATAACTGTTTGTCTTTATTGTCTCATATTGTCCTAATTCAAATTGTCCAAATTATTATTACTCTAATTGTGTTACTATTTTTATAACCATTTTATTACTATTAAACTTTTAGACTTTTTAAAAATTAAGTGATTGGCGTTTTTCACAGAAGGGAATCCCAGAGGAGCTGCAGGTCAGCACACTGGGAATGCCTCCCACTGCCAGAGGGCAGGGATGGATGGGACATTGGGAATTGGGAATTCCTGCCTGGGAGGGTGTGAGGCCTTGGGGTGGAATTCCCAGAGAAGCTGTGACTGCCCTTGGATCCCTGGCAGTGCCCAAGGCCAGGCTGGATGGGGCTTGGAGCAGCCTGGTGAGAGGGAAGGTGTGCTGATGTCCTTACAAACAATTCCATGGATGAAGGGATGGCGGTTAATGGGTCTGGAATGGGGTTTGTTGTCCACACCGACTTTGGGCAGCGGGTTTGTTGCCCAGCCCAGCCAGCTTGGCTCCTGGAACAGCCATGTTTGGTCTGCACAGCCCCAGGTGCTGAACTTTGGGGTAAAACCCTGGGGAGATGTGGGACAGGCACTTTGGGAAGGCTGCACCTTCCCGCTGCCTCCGCCGATGGGGAAGGGGAGAGGGCAGCGAGCAGCTGGGAACCCGGGATTAAAGGAACCTGGAGAGAGAAAACCCCTCAGGCTGTGCCCCCTGGACTCTCCTTTTATCCATAAAATTACAGGACTCTTCAGTGTTCTTTATGCCCAGCGGGATTTCGGTGCTCTGGCATGGGGGAAGGTGTCCCTGCCCATGGCATGGGTGGAATTGATGGAATCTCAATTTCAGCTCCCTCCCAACCCATTCTGGGATTCTGTGCTTCCATGAGTCTCCTCTCATTCTTGCCCCAAAGGGATTCAGATTCCAGAGGAGCTGTGTGGTAGAATTCCTGTGGAGTATGAAAGCAGAATGTAGGAAGCTGTGGAATACAGAAAAGCTGTATTATATGAAAAGCTCCAGAGTATAAATTTAAAAACTGTACAAAATCTTTATTTATAGATTTCGGTTTTAGTCATCCAACTCTTTAAGGCTGCAGACAACAAGACAGATGAAATTGCTCTGGGAAAATGCTCCAAACACACCCAGCTCTTTATATATGGCAGATGGCTCCAGAAACATACACATAACTCTATTTAGGAATAAGTTTTATTTGTCACCAATTACTAAATATATTATTAAATCACTCTGCTGCAGCCTGGTTTGCAGTTGTTAACCTGAGTGGGGTGAAGCTGGAATGGGAATATCTGTATTTATTGCAGTTCATGGGAGCAGAGAATCCCAGAATGTTTGGAATGAAGGGACCTTAAATCTCATCCCATCCCACCCCTGCCATGGCAGGGACACCTTCTGCTGTCCCAGGCTGCTCCAAGCTTCATCCAGCCTGGCCTTGGACACTTCCATGGATCCAGGGGCAGCCCCAGCTTCTCTGATCATCAGTTCAATTTTTAATGATTTTTTTTCACTTTTATTTCTCTTAATTGTGTCAAAATCCAAGTGGGAACGCAGACGTGGTTTAGAGATATCAGGCAAGACCATGAATAGCTGAAAGTACATCTTTGCTATGCTGTAACTTGAATATTCACCTGTAACTTGTAGCAGACCCCACTTTGTTTTCTTGAACAGGAATCTCAACTTTAAAAATATTTTCCCTACTGGAATTTCCACATGGAAATACTTCTTGTCTCCGTTTCTGGAGCTGTCCTTATTTGTGATGGTGACAGTGACATCCTGTCCCCCTTGCAAGGAGCACAGCTCTCTGTCTGTGTGTTTATTCCCAATAAATACAGCTCAATCCCTGCTGCTGGAATTTATGGGGTTTTGTTTTGAGGAAAACAATCTTGGATATAGATCAGTGTGCTTCAAACAAGTTGTAAACAGGCACGGTGTCTTTTCAAGTAACTGGAGCAGAAATAATGATCCATAACAGTAAACATGGATTTAGATAATTTTAAACTTTTCAAGGACTGTTTGTGTCTTTGTGCATTGGGGGTATCTGCAAATGAACCCCTCACAATATAAAAAAGGTGACAGAAAGGTCTGTATTTCATCTTCACCCCTCCAAGTCCCTCTGTACCACTGAAGTGAAAGAAAATTCCAGAGATAAATATTCAAAGCTGACAAGGATAATGAAGTTGTGGGCTATGACTGGAGAATAATGACATTTCTTGAAATGGCTTTGTGAAAGAAGAGGCAGAATGTGTCTGGTTGTTGACAGAAAGAACATAAGAGATGAGCTCGAGACCAGTAATTTTTTAATATGTACAGCAAGGGTGTTTTATAACAAAATAGCATTATACTAAGTATTTAAACTAAATAGAAAAAAAATACATGATTAGATGAAAAAACCTCTATCTGATGCTCGAACGCCTCTAAATCTTTTCAAATCCTGATTCTCTTCTGTCATCTGTGATGTTTTACGAGGAGGAATTGTCCCCACAGAACAAAAGGGAGCAGAGCAAATGCATTATTTATAAAGGTTGTTCATTATAATGATTCTGGAGAGAAAACATTAACGCAGTGAGAGGTCCTGACTGCACCGGAGCAGGGAAAGGCCAAGTGGTGGGATGGCAACTCTGAACTTTGAGCAGCATCTCCCATTTTATGTTTGCAGCTGGGAGCTCTGTGCTCTGTGGAAAATGTCTTTTGGAAGGAGATTTTTATGCCTGGGTGCTGCACAAACCCCTGTGAGAATGAGGGGCACTTGGTGGCCACAGGCCAGGCCCAGAGAGCCCAAGCCCCGCTGTGTGAGGGCAGGGCCAGAGGGAGGGATGGAGCATCCAGAGGGACCTGGACAGGTTCAGAGGAGGGACCAGGGATCCTTGTCAAGGCCAAAGGCTGCTCCTGGAGCGGGCCAGGAATCCCAGCACAATCCAGGCTGGGTGGGCAGGAGATGGAGAGCAGGCCTGGGGATGAAGAGCAGTGATGGGGTGGAGAGCAGTGATGGGATTGAGACCAGGCCTGGGGATGGAGAGCAGTGATGGGGTGGAGAGCAGGCCTGGGGATGGAGAGCAGGCCTGGGGATGGAGAGCAGGCCTGGTTGAGGAGGAGCTGGGCCTGTCCCAGCTGTGTTCCTTGGCACCCTCCAGTGCCCTGGGCTGATCCCATGGCTTGGGCAGCAGGAAAGGGGTTGGGATTGTGCCCCTCTGCCCCCTCAGGAGAGACCCCAGCCCTGGGGTTCACCATGAGCAGGACCTGGAGCTGCTGGGGAGAGCCCAGAGGACATTGGATATTACCGATTCTACTTTTACTGCTGTGATTTACTGACTGGAGAGATTCACTCCAGAGCTGGTGGGGAAGGAGGATCCCAGCCAGATCACTTCAAGTCAGCTGCCAGGAAGGAGCTGCTGTAGCTGTCCCAGGAATAAATCTGTTAAAAGCTGGGGAAACACAAACACATCAGTGTAAGGAGGGGCCTGGAGAGGCTGGAGAGGGCCCAGAGGGTTCCATGGAGCTGCTGCAGGGCTGGAGCCCCTCAGGAGCCAGGCTGGAGAGCTGGGAATGTTCCCCTGGAGAAGGGAAGGCTCCAGGCAGAGCTCAGAGCCCCTGGCAGGGCCTGAAGGGGCTCCAGGAGAGCTGCAGAGGGACTGGGGACAAGGGATGGAGGGACAGGAGCCAGGGAATGGCTCCCACTGCCAGAGGGCAGGGATGGATGGGACATTGGGAATTCCCAGATTTGCTGTGGCTGCCCCTGGATCCCTGGAATGTCCAAAGCCAGGTTGGAGCACCCTGGGATCATGGAAGGTGTCCCTGCCATGGCAAAGGGGTGGAACAATAAAATCTTTCAGGTCTCTCCCAACCCAAACCATTCCATGGTTTCAGTTTGAGGGAATTGTGCTGTGACACGTTGTTAACAGGTGGAAGCTTGGTGTGACTAATTTAAAGGTTTGAGCTCTTTCATTTCCATATAATCAGTGGAGCAGATATTTAAACCTGGCAGGTAAAATGTGTATTAAGACACTGACAGGCTGGTTTGGGGAGCAGTTAGAAAACTGCTTTTGAGAGCAGTTTTTGTATTTCCAGGAGACTCAGTTCTAGTTTAGCCCTTTGGGAAAGGTGTCATTTTCTTGTTTGCTTGTTTTTGTTTGTCACACTTGCCAGGCTCTGTATCTCTAGTGCAGTATTTTTATTAAAAACCAGGGTCAGAAGTAAATTTTACTTTGGCAGTCTGTCTTAACCTCTGAAGAATAAAACACTGCTGTTTGCTGTGCAAACAGAACCCCAGAGAAGCCTCCAAATATGACCTCAAAGCTCCCTGACTTAAAAAAAAATCTACAAGAAAGGAAAGGAGATGCCTCCCCTTCAGTATTTTTACTGCATTCTCTATTAAAAGCATAGATAAAAATTAGATAAAAATGGCATTAGATAAAAATGAGTTTAATGAGATCTGCATATCTTATCACAGTATTTTACCTCCTCGAAGCCGATAAGAGGTTTTCAAGAATAAGCACTGCATGGATCAAAGCTCCACAAATAAATAAGTGTTTTGTTGGTGGGGTTCCTTCCTAACTCAGTAATTTACAGCTTTCAGATGCAGGGCCCATTTTCATGCTCTCAGAACATTGGCAGGGCTTCACATCTGAGTAAAACTCTGGGACATGACTGAATGAACAGAAATCACATAAAAATATTTACCCAACTTTTCCCTCGAGTTTTGTAATGCTTTTTTTTTTAAACTTTATTGCTCCTTTACCTGTCACTTAGGAAATTTGAAATGTCCTCCCTTCTCAAAGTTTGTGTTTTGAAAGCAACACAGTAAAGAGGGGGTTTGAGGGAGGAAGGTGGGAGATGTGGCCTCTCAGAGCTGGCAGGTTTGCTGGCTCCAGTGGGGACAGGAGGTTTTGGGGTGTCAGGGAGCAGCCAGAGGCACAGAAAATGTCATTCTGTGAGCTCTGATGTGCCTGAGGGGTGAGAAGGGTGAGCATGGCATGCTCCTGATGGTAATTTCCTCCTTTTGCTTCCCAGCTACACTTGGATTTCTGCTGTCATTTAAATATGCTCATCTTCTAATTGCTGATGATTGACCCTGCTGTTGAATTAATTTCTCTTCTCCACTCCAGCATTGAAACAAGCAGACAAACAAGAGCTGAACATGCTCAGGTCGCCCAGGAAATGCATCTCTGGTGGAAAACTTCATTTTTTTCCATGTGACATCACTGCTCCTCAGGTGCCAGTAATTGTAAACATCCCTTGTTTTCAATTCTTTGTCCCCTTAATCTCATTAGGAGAATATCAGACGTTAAATCTTTTAAGTAGCATTAGGGGAGTGTGTTCATCCATAACATATGAGAATTCCAGTCAATTCTTAGCACCCCCTGCTCCACAAGGTTTGCTGCTCTGAGGTTCCTGTGCTGAAAAATGAGATTTGATTGCGGGAGGGCTCTGCTGGCAAAGGTTGGAGGAGAGGAGAGTTGAATCAGGGAGGAACAGGAGGTGGGATGGGGCAGAGCTGTGGTCCCTGTGGCAGCCCAGCCTCTCCACAGGGAATTCCAGGCAGATTTGGGGCTGGGATGGGAGCAGGGAGTGATTGCAGGGGCTGCAATTGCTGTGCAGGGTCAGGGGAGGGATGTGCAGCACCCCAGCTAACAGAGCTCAGCTGATCCCCCCACCCAAACTGAGCAGGGCAGCTGCTTCTCCTGCAGGAAATCACCCATTTCTTCATATTGACAGCTTTTTTTGCTAGAAAAACATCATTTTTTAGTAGATTTTTTTTTGTATTGCCCTCCATGCTTCTCTCTTCCTCTTTGCCCTCCTCGTTTCCTTTTCACTCCCATTTATTTCCACACCCATTCTTATTCCTTCCCTAACCCAGCTTTGCAGAAAAAAAAAATAATAACTTCTCAAATATGAGTCTAAAGTCTTATGCCCTTCATCTCTCCAGTCATTTCACAGCTTTACTTTGCTGCTGGTGGTTTTTTTTTGCTTTGGAAAGATGTAGCTACTCGAGGCAAATCTTTGTAACTTCATTAAGACAGAGGCTTTTTTAGTTCTACCATATGTAATTTTAAAGCCTCTGTCTCTGAAAGTAACAAAAATACCCCTCAAAATAAAACACAAAAGAGGAATAAAAATTCTGGATGTAATTCTCTCCCAGAGCCAGTGATGGAAGAGAAGGATCTGGTGATGGTGAGGTTCTGTGGTGCCTTTAGCTAAACACAGAAAAATATGTTCTTTCTTAAGAAGAAATAAGAACTAGGATGATTCCTGCAAGTTTTTGGAAGAAAAACTGATCCCAGATAAGGTTCAGGGGTTTATCAGCCTCTTGTTCATAGAATGAGTTCGTTCTGCCCCATCAGAGATCTCCCCAGTTAAAAAAGAAAGTTGATTTTTATAAGGTAGACTTTACAAATATCACGATAGACCTTTGATCAAACAAAGACTGAGGCTAAAAACTTTATTTTCTGTCAAATTTCTAAGTGCCTTGATGTGGATTTTGTTTCAGCCCCAAACCCAGGGATTGTGTTTTTACAAAATCCACTCAACTTTCCTACAAAATGTGTCCAAGACAGTTTGATGGGGTGGCTGTGTTGCACAGGAAGTTTCAGACGAGTGTGCTTTCAGTAAAATCACACACCCAGTGCTGTTCAGAGCATGGACGTGGACTGAAAAGCCAAAATTTTGTCCTGCAAAGCCACCTGGCTGCAGTTGATAGCCAAATCCATGGTGAACCCCTTTTGTGTAATATAATTAAAACACTGCTGAGGGATCTGTTTAGTGTGGCCTGGCTGCTCCCTGGGAGCACAGCCCTTTGTGTCCCATAATCCTGGCCTTTCTGCAGGCCTGCAGAAACCTTGTTTAAAGATTTTTAAGATCTCCTTAATCCCTTCCCTGATGAGACACCCATTGCTGAAAGCTGGGGGGAAAGGTCCATCTGTCTTGCAACATATGTGTTTACACTGTAAAATCAGTAAATACAGCACAGAGCCGCCAGTGCCAAGAATTCCCTTCAGTCATAAACGCAGAGACATTGTTTGGTTATTGTTCCTGCAGTTTGCACACACCCCGGGGGCTGGCATTGCAAACCACCCAGAGCAGAGCTGGACCTGCACCACAGATCCCCTAAAACATGAAAATATCCCCCCAAAAGGGCACTGGCAAACTCAGCACGGGTGTGGGGCTCTGGGGTCCACACCAAGGCCATTATCCGCTCTGGGGTTTGCATGGGTGGGCAATGGGATATTGGATATTCCCAATTTACTGCTGTGATTTACTGACTGGAGGGATTCACCGCAGAGCTGGTGGGGAAGGAGGGTCCAGATCACTCTGAGTCAGGTGCCAGGGGGGAGCTGCTGTAGCTGTCCCAGGAATAAATCTGTAAAAATCTGGGGAGACACAAACACATCAATGTAAGGAGGGACCTGGAGAGGCTGGAGAGAGCCCAGAGGGTTCCATGGAGCTGCTGCAGGGCTGGAGCCCCTCAGGAGCCAGGCTGGAGAGCTGGGAATGTTCCCCT
>JAWWEX010000300.1:2323748-2336150 GCA_035583215.1 Arremon brunneinucha
GAGATTTGGCTCATTTGTCCTTGGTGCCCAGCTGGAGCAGGAATTGTTTTGTCTCCCTGCTCTGTGCACAGAGCTCAACAACGCTGAATGTGAAGCTCAGAGCTGCACACTAAAGCAGCACAGAGCCTGAAACATAGAAAAGATAAACCTGAGGCATCAAGAAGGGACTTTAAAGCCCATCCCAATCCACCTTCCACTGTCCCAGGCTGCTCCAAGCCTTACCCAGCCTGGCCTTGGACACTTCCAGGGATGGAGCATCCACCTCTTTTCCCAGCTGTACCACAGTGGAGGACAATTGTCCATCTGGGGCTTGTGGTGATTTGTGACCCTCATTTTAGCAGAGTTTGAGTATCACCAGTGAGCTCCTGATTTCCCAGTTGCAGGAGTCTCCTGGCTCTGCCCACAGAACTCTCTGGGGCTGCTCTGATACCATCAGGAACCTCTGCTCCTTATCCTGCAGTGCCTCCACCTCTCACCCCTGTGTGGTGGAAGCAGAGGCAGGAAGATGAAGCTGTCCCTGTGATTTGGGCAGCAGGATTCCCTTGGAAAAAGCATCTCCCTGTGGCAGAGGAAGTGGGTGAGAGCCCAGCACGGAGCAATCCCTGCCTGGGGACAGCAGGGAAGGACAAAAGGACACTACAGAATCTGCAAAGGCAGCAGCAGCCACTGATGTGGGAGGCAGAGCCTCCATGTGCTCCTTCATTAATCAAATGGATCATCCCGTGACTTCGGGTTTGTCTTGGGAGACCTGTGATCTCTGATTTCTCTTCTTGGGAGCCTTTTTGAGCCCCACACACCCCACAGAGCCAAGGGTTTGCACAGAGAGTGGGGCTCAGCCTGGGCTGCCATCTGCCAAGTCTAAAATGATCCTTTAGGACACTTCAGGGAGGGACAGAACTGTGGGAAAATGGAATCCCACAATCTTGGAATGGTTTGGGCTGGAAGGGACCTTAAAGATCATCCAATGTCACCCCTGCCATGGCAGGGACACCTTTCCCTATCCCAGGGTGATCCAAGCCCTGTCCAGCCTGGCCTTGGGCACTGCCAGGGATGGGAATTGCTGATAATTGCAATAAAAGCCAGATAAGGACAGACATTTCCTTTTGGATTCAGGTAATTTGTACAAAATTAAAAATGACTCTCCTCCACTTTCTAAGAATGTTGTGCACAGCAAATTTGAGTTCAACATACATAGGTAGGACTTTTTTCCACCCCTGACCCATAAATACTCTACTTTTGCATTTGTGAGTCCTTCTTTTCCAGATTTCCCACTTGGCAGAATGCACTGTGGAAGTGGCACATGGAGCAGTGGTAAGAGGAGATGCATTTTGTGCAGTTTCCATAATTCCCAGTATGAAAACAGGATATTTTACACTGGTATAGATATTAAACCCAAAGAAGAAGGAGCCAAACAGTCACCAGAATTTGTAGCAGTAGTTTTATATGTGTGATTTTTTTGTTTAATTTGATTTTTAACTCATCTGAAGCCCTGGGATATTCCACCCAGCTCCTGGCAATCCTTCCCTGATATTTGTCTCCTCTTTTAGCTGGTGAAGGAGCTGAGGGCTGTGGATTTATCCCTAAACATCCTAAAACAGGTGTTCATGTCAGCAGCCCCACATCTCCACCTTTAAATCTGTGTTAAATCCCAAAGTATTAAAAACCTGTTGGGAGAAGGAAACCTCCTGGTGTCCTAATGCCTGGATTTGCAGTTCTGAATCCTAAATTTCAAATCCTAAATCCTGAATTTTGAATTCTAATTTTTCAATCATAAATTGTGCCGGATTTTCCAGCTGAGAGCGCTCCACAAACTGAATTTCAGGCAGAACTTCCAGCCCTTCCAAAGGTTAAAACAAACTCTCGGCAATTTTTCCATGATAATTGGAATTCTGGTGGGAAAGCAGCAAAGCAAAGAAAGGCAGGTGTGTGTGTGTGTGCCCTGAAATCTGCTCCCTTTTAGTGCAGAGCTGATGGTGAATTTTGGTGGTGGGACCTCTGGCACTCCTTTCCTCTGCTGGAAAATCCCATGCGGTGTTTAAGCTCCCTAAGCACCCCATGGGGGTGAAAATAATATAATCAGGGAGAAAAGAGGCTTGGGCCAGAGCCAGGAGGGTTTGCCTGGCTCCATCCTCTGGGAATTGAGCTCCAGGGAAATCCTGCATCCTCCTCGCCTTTGTGGCTCTCCATCCAGAGGGATGCAGGAGAAAAAATGGGAGAAAAAACAAATTTTTCCTTAACTGGAGAAACAATTGGAGAAAAAAAAAATATTTGTTCATCCTCTGGGAATTCAGCTCCAGGGAAATCCTGCATCCTCCTCTCCTCTGTGTCTCTCCATCCAGAGTGATGCAGGAGAAAAATGGGAGAAAAAAGAATTTTTTCCTTAACTGGAGAAAAAATTGGAGAAAAAAAATATTTGTTCATCCTCTGGGAATTGAGCTCCAGGGAAATCCTGCATCCTCCTCTGCCCTTTGTGGGTCTCCATCCAGAGTGATGCAGGAGAAAAAACTGGAGAAAAAACAATTTGTTCTTTAAAACTGTGCGAGTTAGGTTAGAAAAAAAAAAAAAGGAATAATAAAAAGAAGGCCTTTCTGGCAGAGCTGATACTTTTAATGAGGTTTACTGATAGTTTTATTCAAATGTGACCTTTGCAGGAATCAAAGTCTAGCAAAAGAAAAAAAAAAGTCCTTAATGCCACTTTATTATAGTGACACACACTGGTCTCGCTGTATTTTAGGGGCTGTCAGCATTTCCATTATAAACTTCCACAATTCTTAGTTTAACTCTGCTATAAAATCTGGGTCTGAAGCACTCCCTGTGTTTAGGAACACGTTTTAGTTTAAAAAATTTATTTAAAAAATAAATTTCCGTCTCTGTTCCTACCCCCCTTAAACGTTTATTGAGAAAGGATTTTTGGCTGAGAAATTCTTTGCAAGGAGGAATTGCTGATTCTACCTGGACAGAAAGTTTTGGGAAGAGCCCTGTGCCTTGAAAAACTCAGCTAAAATGAGTTTGGAGTCAGTTTTCCTCTTTCTCATGAGAAATAAAAATGCTGTAATGCTTCTCCCCAGAGTTCTTTGTCTCCCTTTTGTTTGTGGCACCACTTGGAAGGAGAGGGAGTTTTATAAGGTTTGGTTATTGTCAATTATTTCATTATTGAAGCTTTGGATGTGGGGTTCAAAATAGGTGTGAAAATCTATTTATTGCAGTCCCTGACAATCTCAGCATGACTCTGCATTTAGCAGTTACATTCAGGGCCTTTTTGGGTTTTCTCTGTGAAGGCTGAGCAAGAAATTCCTTAAAATTCAGTATTTGCCCTCTTTAGCTTTCTGCTGCTTGGGAATTTCCCATCAGTAGGTTGCAGTTGGAACTGATTTTTTCCAGGTTTTTTTTCATAGATTTCCTGTTCTTGTTTTATGGTTTGTGAAAAAATTTCTGTTCTCCATCTTCATCCTATCTTTATCCTACATATATATATATATGTATGTATATATATAATACTTCTTTTAAATTTTAACTTCACTTAAGGTCTCTAGACTAATTTCTGAATCTCATTTTTAAGAAGGGACATCAATGTAGATATTTAAATTTTTTTTCCCATATAGTTTTGTCCTCTCAGTGTTTAAAAATAAACATCCAATGTTTTGCATGCCTGGTTTACCTGCCCTATGAAGAATTTTCTAACAACAATCAACTTAAAAAAAATTCCAAAATTAATATTAGTTCACCCCAGCCACTTCCACAAAGCCCAGTTTCAAGCTGTACTGGAATGTTTTCCAACAAATCCTGAATTAAACCCTTCTGGAAATACAGGGAGACATCCCAGAGTCATTGTTACATCCTTCCCTTTGCATTTCCTAAAATAAACCAGACTCATTTTCTCTCCCCTTCTGTTTTTCATGAATAAAGTTTGGGAATTAGTGATTTATTAGCAAAAAGGGTCTGAAAGCCATGAAGAGATTCTTCTGTGTGGCTGTATCATTTACTTTGAAATGTTAAGTATATCTATATATAGTCAGCAGGTGGATTTTAATGTCTGTGGATATATATATGTATTTTCCCCCAAATTAGTTTTCCAGCAGCATGTGCTGATTAGAGAAATGACAAGAAAATCTGATGATGACTGAAGAAAGTTTTTCTGTAAAGAGATCATTTCAAGGGCAAGAGCAACTTCTGATGGCTCTCATGCTGGAGCGCAGGGAATTGAGCAGGGAATAATCTCAGCATGGAATTCTGCCTGGTGTTTATCACATTTTGGTGGTTGGGGTAGGTAACTAATCCCACTCTTATCAGGCACTTCTTAGCCTGTGTTTCTCTTTCAAAACGTGGATGTGACTCCAATTAATTCTAATTGGATTTCTGGAGGAAAATACCCTGCAGGACTTTCGGGCCAGGTTGGTGGAAGGGGCTGTGTCTTGTGGAATGTGGTCGCTGCAGAAGCACTGCCAAAAATATTCCCACCAAATCTACCTGGTTTTCCCCTTTTTTCCAATTATTTGTAGCAAAAATTGCTGTTTGTAAACCAAGCTTGTAATAAACAGAGCGTGGGGCCTGCTCTGTGAAACTGTGGGAGGAAATACATTGAAATATAAATATCAAAGGAAGGAGTAAGGTTGTTAAGTGTGCAGTGGGGGTGAGTGCAGGTGCAAAAAGGACATAAAGGCTGGAGCAAAGAGAATTCCATGGGGAGCTGAACCTTTGAGTAGCTGCTCATGTGTGCAGGGAGCTGTGGGTAGGAGCTGCCACCTGCTTGGGATGGGAGCTGGGGCTGCAAGACGGAAAATTAAACCCCCTTTATTTATCTGGCCTGTAGTTGCTGACAGTTTATTGCCACCATTATTCCACTACTTCAATGTCCAGTGGAGAAATCTGTGTCTCCTGCTTCTCCCAGAGCCCTGAGTTTGTTGGTTGTTGTCTTTATGGAAGAAGTGGGGGGGACTTCACGGCAATTAAAAGCTGCTTGTGAGCAGCCTGGAGCTGGATTTTCAGCACAGTCAGCAAGAAAAAGCCTCCCAGTCTGGTTTGCAGCACTAAAATATAGATTATCCGAGCTGGGGTCAGGGGCAGCAGTGAGAAATCTGTGCAGGCTGTGTGAACAAATCTGCATAATTGTGCCTGGAAATCGCGGCGAGCAGCGACTTCCCCGCTGCAGCCACACTTGTTTGGGCTCTCCCACCTTCCAAATGACAAAAAAACCCAAATATGTGACAAACCCTGGGGTATTTATAGCTGCTATTGACTGTTGTTGTGGAGGATGGAGATGCAATCTCCTCTCCCAACAAGTTCCATATGCTCCATGGATCCGTAGGTGGTGTTCCCGTGCGTTCGGGGATCTGTCTATTAACTCATTGCAAATGATTTGCTTCTTCTGTTTATTTACCCAAAGCCAAGCTAAACTTGGCTAATGGTGCCATGGGCATTTAAAAATATCCCTCTGCCTCATTAGGCAGCCAAGCTGGGGAAGAATCACTCAGAAGTGTTGGGGTGGTGCCTCGGAGGTTTTCAGGGCGTTGCTGGTTTTAGCTCTGAGGAAGTTGGGGTGGGTTTTGGGAGGAAGGTTGGACTGGTATTCTCCTCCCAGCCTGGGTTGTGCCCTGGTGCTGAGAGATGCCAGGACCTCCTGTGTGCTGTAGGTGCAATATTGGGTAGTTTGTTAATCCCTGATTCTGCCGTTCCTCCATTCCTTATCTCCCATCCCTGTCTACAGCGAAATTCTCAGCGAGATCAGGCTTCACCTCCTGCCTCATCCCAGAATTAGCTCCAATTAGAGCTTATTCATTCAGTGTGGGAAATGGATTTGTAGAGAATTCTACAAATTCTACAAATTCTAAAAACTCTACAAATTCTACAGATCCTATAAATTCTACAAATTCTACAAATTCGAATAAGACCGGATACTTTGGAGGAATAGAATTATGAAAGATGCATTGTGGTAGGTTCCCCAAGAAGTAATTTTAGATTATTGATTTTAAGGCATTTGCAGCATGGTATGGCAAAAGCTGATAGGCCAAGAAGCACTTATAATCTATAGTAATTAGGAAATATTTGGCTTCTGATTGTGATGGCGTGAATTCTAACATCTGTATTGTCTCACCCTTCTCATGAGACTGAAAATGGAATAAGTTTTTAAAACACCTCTCAGTTATCCCATTTCTAAGTCAGAAAAAAAAAAATCTAATCAACAATTCAGCATTAAGCAGGAGGTGAGTGAAAATCCCACAGATTTCCTCTGGGATGTGTAACAGGAATATCCAGCAGACATCCCAAAGCCACATCCCATGTCAAGGCCAGGTTCTGCCCTTAGGACCATCCCAAACATCCTGGAATTCTTGCCCTCAGCCCAGCAAAGCTTTAATATTCCCATTATTTAACAGTCCTCTTCTCTGTACCTCTGTGTGCCTTTGCTGGGTGCTCCCAGAGCCTGGAAATGCTTTTATTCCACTCCTCTCCCAGGAAATTTCCCTCATTTTCACTTGGGAAGTTTTCCATTTTTCCTGCTTTTCTGGGCCAAATTGTAGTAGTTGTCACCATAGGAGCTGGTCATGGCACTGGGTTTAAAATTATATTTCAACACTTGACTGGACAAATACTTGCATGAGAAAAACCTTCAGATGTGGAAATCACACATGATCTTGGGAAAAATTGGATTTTTGTCTGTAAATGGTCCTTTTTTTGAAATATAATCATGGCAAAAATGAGTAAAACAGATTAAATATTGCTAGAGTCAGCCTTAGAATCCAAACAGTAGAATCACCACAGATCGTTGTGGAATGTAGGAAAAATAGAAAAATCCAATATTTTGGACCAACTTGGTTTGAAATAGATGAGGTTCCATCAAGGATACAAGGGATAAATGTTGATCTAAATCCCAAGTGGTGGCTGTAGAATTAGAATTATTTTGTCTTTACCCTGAATTAGGGGGAAACTGAGTGTCCAACAGGTCAAGATTTAAATTGGAGTTTTATCTTTGAGATTAATTTTCCAAAATAATCTGAATTTATAAAGGCACAGTGTAATAACTCCAGGAATTCCTGGATGTGGCACTCAGGGCTCTGGGCTGGGGACAAGGTGGGGATTGGGCTCAGTTTGGACTGGATGATCTTGGAGATCTTTTCCAACCTCAATCATTCCATGATTCTCCAATATCTTTATGTTTTGAAAAATCCTGCTGAAATATCAACAAGAAACAGGATGGGGGTTTCAAACCCTACTGCTTGTTATGAAATATGTCACTCCTTTTTTTTTTTCCTTTTTTTTTCTTCTTTTTTTTTTTGGAGTTGGTTATTTTCCTCACAATTATAGTGGGACCAAAAATAGGCACATCCTTCAATAATTTGGAATCCATGGATGCTTTTGGTTCTGGTGTCGTGAATACAATATAAATGGAACTCGTTTTCTTTTTTTAGGGAGATACAGCTGCAGTTGCTTTTAGATATTCCAAGGCAGTAACCTCTGTAAATGACATTTAAGGAATACATCTAAAAATTCCTGCTGGAGCCTTGTAAACCAGGGACGAATTTCAGATGTCAGCTCAGGGAGGAAAATGCTGGATATGGAGCCACTGGGAAGCTTGCAATGAGAAACTGGGGTTTAAAGTCAAACAGCTGAGGGCAGCTGCTCTTGGGTTGCACCAGATACAGAGATTTAGCTGCTACCACAATGAAAAAATCCAGCATTAATTGTAGCAGAACAGAAAGCTTTTTTTACCCTATAAAATATGCTCCTTCTTTTTGAGGAACAACAATACCAACTTTGAAATATTCTGATTTTTTGTGAAGGTTTTGGTGGCACCAATGGAGTCCAGGTTGGGTTTTTTCTGTTTATCCTGTGAGGAGAAGGCATCCAGCGATGCCTCCAACCTGGAAATTGGAGATGGACCTCTGAAGGTCCTTTCCAAGCCAAACCATTCCATGGTTCTGTTGGATTTTGGATCTCGTTCAGGCAGAGGGTGCTGAGCTGTGGGAGTCAGAAGGGTTAAACAGCTGAGGGCAGCTACTCTTGGGTTGTACCCAGATACAAAGCAGATACAAAGATTTATCTGCTACCACAATGAAAAAATCTTGTATTAATTGCAATTAGGGATCAGAAAACACAGCAGAAAACAGGTTTTGTTGACAGAGAGAGGGGAAAGGAGAACAGAAGGCTTTTTTACTCTACAAAATATGCTCCTTCTTTTTGAGGAACAACAATCCCAACTTTGAAAATATTCAGGTTTTTGGGAAGGTTTCAGTGGCACCAACAGAGCCCGGGCTGGGTTTGTGTTGCTTATCCAGTGAGGAGAAGATTCCTCCAGCCTGGAAATTGGAGTTGGACCTCTGAAGGTCCTCTGAAGGTCCTCTGAAGGTCCTTTCCAAGCCAAACCATTCCATGGTTCTGTTGCTTCTTGGATCTCTTTCAGGCAGAGGGTGCTGAGCTGTGGGAGCCAGAAGGGTTAAACTGCTGAGGACAGCTGCTCTTGGGTTGCACCAGATACAAAGATTTAGGTGCTACCACAATGAAAAAATCCAGCATTAATTGTAGCAGAACAGAAGCCTTTTTTACTCTACAAAATATGCTCCCTCTTTTTGAGGAACAACAATCCCAACTTTGAAACATTCTGATTTTTGTGAGGATTTTGGTGGCACCAATGGAGCCCAGGCTGGGTTTGTGTTGCTTATCCAGTGAGGAGAAGATTCCTCCAGCCTGGAAATTGGAGCTGGACCTCTGAAGGTCCAACTGAGGATCCTCTGAAGGTCCCTCCCAAGCCAAACCATTCCATGGTTCTGTTGGATTTTGGATCTTGCTGGGGCAGAGCTGTGGGAGCAGAAGGGCTCATTCCTGCCTCTGGAAAGATCAGGAATATCCTGGAGCTCCTCCTGCCCTGGTCCCAAGGGAGAAGCTTTGCAGAGCTGCTCTGTTGGCTCAGGGACAGCTCGGTGAGGGAACTCCCTCATGCTGAGGCTGCTCCTGGTGGATCCCGTTCTGCTGGTGCCTCTTCATGCGCTGGGCTTGGAGAACTGGCTCCCCAATTTCCATCTCTTTGTTCTGCAGAGCAGACACACAGGAACAGATCACGGGGGAGATGTGGGGACCTGCGTGCTGCAGTGTACCAGCGAGCAAATGAATGGGAGAAACGAATTAGGAGTGCTTTTATTTGCATAATTCCCATTAAGAAAACATTCTCTTATCCCAAGAAAATGGAGCCTGAGCTAGATTTTGAATGGGGGATATGAAAAGAAGCCTGTCTTTTTTTTTTTGGTTTGTTTTTTTTTTTTGGTGGGGGGGGGGTTTGGTGGTTTTGTTTTAGTGGTTTTGTTTTGCGTTTTTTTTTGTGGGGAGGTTTTGGGGTTATTGTGGTGTTTTTTGGTATTTTTGGTATTTTTGTTTTGTTTTTTGTTTGTTTGCTTTTTGGTTTTGGTTTTTTGTTTTGTTTTGGGGTTTTTTTGGTTTTTTTTGTTTGGTTTTTTGTTTGTTTGAAATGGATCTGGAGAGAATTCTTAAAGGTTTATATAGGCTTCTGATTGTGATGGTGTGAATTATAACATCTATGTGGTGTCACCCTTCATGTGAGACTGGAAATGGAATAAAAGATTTTAAAACACCTCTCAGCTGGCCCATCTCTGGGTCAGAAAAAGGCTGAATCCAACCCCTCTGGAGCGGCCTCCAGGCCCAGAAGGGCAGCAGAGGCTGGATCCAGGATGGGAGAAGGAATTCCCTGCTCTGTGTGCAAACCCTGCTCTGCCCTTGGATGGGAGGTGTAGCCAGAAGGGGCTGCAGGTGATCTGGGGTAAAACAACTCCTTTTCTGCTTGGATTGCTTCCTTGGAGAGGACTGGGATCCTGCAGGAGACTGGCAGCTGTCCAGGAAATCCCAGAGCCAGGGGAGAGGGAAGGTTCTCCCTGGGTTGTGTGGCTTCACAACACAATGTCTGAACTTCCACAGAGACAGAGAACTCCTGTTCTCATGGATGGGGCTTGAAATTCAGTGCTTTTATCTGGAATCTCCAGGGCTTGACAAGGAACTTTCTCCTGCACCAGGCCACAACTTCCTGCCACACCTTGTGGGGTGTTTTCTGCCTCTGTGCCGTGCTGAGACTCCAAGCCCTTCCATCCAAATAATGATGCACAAACCAGGAATTCCAAACTGGGATTTCTTCCCTTTCTGTCTCTGATCTTATTACAAACCAGCAATTTCCATGTTGGATGGTGAGGAGGAGTCCCGGGGCTGTCACAGGGCAGTATCTATAACATGATTTTAAGGCAATTAGTAAGAAGTTTATCACAGAATCCCAGGATGGTTTGGGATGGAAC
Source organism: Arremon brunneinucha (assembly GCA_035583215.1). Taxonomy (NCBI): domain Eukaryota; kingdom Metazoa; phylum Chordata; class Aves; order Passeriformes; family Passerellidae; genus Arremon; species Arremon brunneinucha. The sequence continues at coordinate 2,334,035 of JAWWEX010000300.1, forward strand.
TTGAAGCTTCAAGTCCGTCCCATCCCACCCCTTCCCATGGGCACTGAACCAGGCTGCCCCAAACCCCATCCAGCCTGGCCTGGAACACTGCCAGGGAATAAGCACCAACAATTATGGGTCCTAGATGCTAATTTTAATTTTTTTTGGTTCCAACACCATGACTCAGTGCAGATATTTGTCATTTATCAATGCTAGGGACAGGAGATGCCTAAAATACATTTATCCCCCTCCTCTTGATTTTTTCCATCATTCCCAGAGATCACTTTGAATCTCCCCATTCTCCCTGGCGAGATACAAACCTGCTATGGATTCAGCAAATTACCTCGATGTAGAATTTGGTAATTTCTCAGTTCAATCTGATTTTTGAGCACCCTTCCTCTGGCTTCTCTTTAACAACCTTGGCTTTGTTTTGCTTCCAAGCCCCAGCCTTGCCTGAGGCCCTGTACCTGAGCAGGGCGATGCTCTGGGGGGTGACTGCTCCTGTTGTCAGCTGTGAGGAAGGTTGGAACATTTTCCTCCATGGCATCCTTCCCACAGCTGTCATTGCTGTCTGCAAGTTTATTCTCAGCACAGTGTGAAGCTCTCAGCCCTGCAGAAGGGCAACACTTCCCCTGAAATTGCGAAGACACCAGTTTTATATTCAGTTTGCTCTCGAGCAGGGATGGAACTTGTTACCAGGTCCGCTTCCCCCCTTAAATTCAAGATTGGTGCTCATTGTTCAGGGAGTTTTGGGCCAATTTGCTCCGAGTGCTGCATAAATGTGTTTTATTATGACTCAGAAGAGGTTTTCTGGTTAGAAAATCGTTGCAATGGGGATAATGCACTATTGAAGGCCAGTCTTCTAAAAACATAGAAATGGTTTTTCTTAACACAAAGAGCTTGTGCTGCCACACAGACTCATTGAATTCTGAAGGGTAGGGAAGTAAATTTCATTACCCCTGAAAAACAGAGCACTTTCTTCTGGATATCCCTGTATTCCAGTCCCTGGAATCTGGTTGCACTCACAGGACTCAGCTCCAGGATTTATTTGGGATAGATATTTGGGATAGAACACTCCTGTGCACATGGATATAAACACCACATCAGTACTAACCTGATGCACACTGAGCACATTTGGGAGTGGAGAATGCTACTGGAAACCTGGAATTATCTGAAAGGTTCATCTGGGATGGCAAAACCTTGTGGCTCCACAGACATCAAGATATCTGGGGGAGAAGGAACCCACAGAAGGAAAATATGGAAATAATTGGCAGCAGAACAAACAGCAAAGCATGGAATAAAGCAGAGGGAAGAGGAAGTGACTGGCAGGGAATAGCAGGTGGGAATGTTGTAGGGAAAGTTGGTGGCATCCTGTGAGTTCCCAGACCAGTGTGGTTCCTTCCTGCTCTGATTTTCAGCTCTGTAAATCAGGGCTCAAATCCCATTCTCCATCTGAATTCTATGGCATAGGAGGACATTTCTTATGGAAAAATTCTTGGCTATGCAGGATGCCCAGAGCAGCTGTGGGTGTCCCTGGATCCCTGGCAGTGCCCAAGGCCAGCTTGGACAGGGCTTGGAGCACCCTGGGACGGTGGAAGATGTCCCTGCCCATGGAACTGGATGAGCTTTAAGGTCCCTTCCAACCCAATCCCTCCTGTGATTCCAGGATTCTGTGATTTACTTAAGCTCATTCTCTCCAAACCACCCGGGATGGCTCCTGCACCTTGGGCCAGCCATGGACAAGTGCTGCTTGCAGGCTCTAAAATGTCAGATTTTTTTCACTTTGAACTGCAGAGAAGGAAGAAATATTTCATAAATATCTGGATAGTTCAAGCAAAAAAGGGATTTATAGTTGTTGATGCAGAAATTCCAGAAAAATACAATTGCTAAGGCAGCTGTGAAATGGTTGCACAGGAGAGAAATGAGGCTGAGGGAGCTGGAATTTTCATAGTGTGAGGGAAGCTGGGGCTGTGGTTTCATGAGCTGAGGATCAGCTGTTCCCTGCTCACAGGAGAGCCCTTCAGCCCTGCTCTTGTGGGTGTTGTAGTGTGCGATTTAAATTTATTATATTCCCTCAGTTATATGTAATGTTCTCCCCCCTTTTTTCTGTATAATGGTTCTGCTCCCGCCAGTTTTT
>JAWWEX010000300.1:2336250-2348202 GCA_035583215.1 Arremon brunneinucha
CTGGAGTATTGTGGCGGGGCGTCGGCCGACCCCTTCGAGCTAGCCGGATACTCAGGCCACCTGCGCCCACCGCCGCATGTGGGCATTAAAAATTTCAAAAGCAGGAGGAGGAAATTAGTGGGCGTCCAAAACCGGTTCTTCCAGCCTGGCTGTGGTGCAAAGGGAGCACCAGAGCACGGCAGGCTCAGAACCAGGTGGGTTCTGTGTTCCAGGGAGCAGGAATTCCTTGGAAGGGAGCAGGGATTCCATGGAAGGGAGCAGGAACTCCATGGAAGGGAGCAGGAACTCCATGGAAGTCACTGATTCCCCACCTCTTCTCTGTGCTCCACGCATCTCAGCCGCTGGGTGAGAGAGTGTGGATGCCTCCAGCCTCCAAAAGGGGATGCAAAATCCGGATTTCTGATGGATGCAAATGCTCTGGGCTGGGTGGAGCAGCAGGAGGAACGGGCAGGGCAGGATCTGCTCCCCGAATTCCTGATGCCATCCCTGCTCTGGCCCTGCACAGAGAGAGGTGCCCAGCCCATCCCTGCTCTCCCTGCAGTGCCCAAGTGAAATGTTTGCTCCTGGATCCTTTCCATCTCGTGTTTGGGGCTGACATCACCGTTCCTGCAGGGAATTCCTGCTCCTCCTTGGAGCTGACCTCTGACTCCACACTGAGAGCCGTGTCCTGGAGTTTGGGAATGCTCCTGGGAGGAACCACGCTGCCAGAAACTTCCTGGATTTCAGGAATTCCTTTCTCTCTTTGCCACTTGTTGTCCTGTAGGATTTTAAAATAAAGGAGTAGGGTTTTAAAGGAACTACACACCCTTTATTGGGATGTTGGTTCTCACTTCTCTCTCTGGAGTCTTCCTGTCACTGAGATTTGAGACCTCCTTGGCTCTGGGGGTTTTTATTTTCCCTCTTTTTAGTGTTTCAAATGAATCTGCTGAAGGATGCATCCCTTTCATTCCACAGATATGGAATAAGGAACTGATTTGTCTTAATGATTTGCTCTTATAGTTACTCCTGTCTCCTACTAAAACCAAACCAACATTTTCTTTTCACTGCTTAGAATTGCACAATTGATATTTATTGCTCATTTCCTCAGGGAGGATAAGTAACCAGTTCCTAAAAGGACAGAAAAGATGGATGCTTCTGCAGGATTAACTTTAGAGCAGAAATATTTATTTTTTAAATTACCAAATCCTGCTGTCCTTCAAGTTCAGGGATAGTTAAGGTCAGACAGGAGACACAGATTCCATGGAGAAGTTTGCCAAGTTCATTACAGAATTTTTAATTTCCTCTTTTGTTCCCCATTGCATTTGAGGAGCAGGACTTGCAGAGTTTATTAATCAATAGCAGTGAGAGAATTTTCCTGGAGAAACATTTGGAGGACAGGGCATTGTAGTGGTTGGAATCTGGGCTGGGAATCTAATTTGATGAATTTATCCAGGCAAGCTATTCAACTTTGGAGTGACTCAGCTTCCCTATTTTGAAGCAGACTTACCAGTAAGACATTAAATCTAGATGTTATTAATGGGAAATCAAGTTACATCGCTGAAGGTATAAAAGAAATGTTTCATATCCTGCTTTAAATATAACGATTTTCTCACTTCCAGTAACTTGTGAGGCCATAAAAACGGCCTCGATTACAACCAAAATCAAATTGATAAAGGACAAAGTGGTGCTTATAGAAAATAAGAATGATAGGAATGTGCTGATCCAAGGAAAAATGGAAAAATGGTGCATCCAGGATCCCTCAGGAGCACAGGATCCTCAGAGATCACCGTGGGCAGCTGGAGCTCTGACCCTCTGCCATGCCAGAGCCTGCAGGGAGAGGGAAGGGAATGAGGTTTTCCTGCAGCACATTCCATGTGTGGAAGCATCAGCTGGAGTTGAAAGGCCAGGAGTTAATTTTAACTGGGAGAAGCTCTTTGGGAGTGTGAAATAAATCCAGGAATTGAATCGGTGCAGCCACGTGAATTAAAGTGTTTTGTCCCACGAGGATTGCTGAGGTTGATCAGAGGTGTTCAAAATTCCCAGTCCTTGTAGTAGTAACTCTTGTTTTGCTGTCAGTACAAGGAATCTGCTCTTTGGGCTTTGAAATATTTACAAATACACAACCAGGATCAGCACTCTGTTGAAAGAGTGTGTTTTGGGGCCTGAGAGAGGTTGTATGTGGGGATTTACGCTGGAAATGTGTGGAAAAAGAAATCCATATGCTAAAGGACGCTGGGCAGTCTGGAATACAGAGGAAACTGGGTATGAAACCCTGGGTTCCACTCCAGACTTGGTTTTGAGGCTCATCCTGAAGCACTAACCGAGTGCCCAGGGTTGCACGAACTCAATAATTATTTAAAGTCATTTAACACAGCAAAATGTTTTCTGCAATAAGTCAAAGCTCCCCAATGTCGTCGTTAGTGGTGAGGAGATCCGACCAGGGACGGATTTCTGCCCGCCAGACAAAGACTTGACAGCATTTGTGGTGAAATAAGCTGCTCTGTTTGCAGACTGGAGCAGAAATCCTTTCTGTACAGCTGGTGAGTTTTTGTTTTTGCAGTCAAAACAGATGCACTGGCTGGGGCAGCCTTTGGGAATGGCTGGCTTTAGCTGGAGTCATTAGTGGGAAATTCTGTTAATAGTAAACTGTTTGCTATTTAAAGAGCCTGATTCCAGGCCAGCTTTCCAAGGAAAAAGTTACCTGCTGTTATAGCTTTGATGAAGTGAAAGCTCAACCCAAAACAATAATAAAAAATTCCCAACGCTCCCCCCCAGCTCCTTCTACTCTGGGGCCATTAAAACCTGGAGAAAACGTAAAAAGAGCACGTGCACACCTCTTTACAGTTCTGAGGGAGCCCTAAATTTGTGCTCAGAGAATGTGGGCCTTTGTGGCTGTTAGGCACATTCATTCTTCTGCAAGCACTGGCTGTAAATCCAATTTTATAGATTAAAGACTTGTAGCATAATGTAGGCACCTGTCAGTTTATGGCAGCCTACAAATATCTGCCTGCCCATAACGTGTTTTTCAGCAGCTTGGAGCATATGTATGTTTTTTGAAACCTTTTAGCTATTTTTTCCCCAGTCCTTGTCTGTCACCTCAGCTTGTTGTGCTGGCTCTAATAGGAATAATAAAGGGTTTGCAGTGTGGGCTGGCCATTAGCAGCTAATGATGAAATCAAATCTCTCTGCAGGCTTTGGGAAGGAGTCAGAAAGCAGAATGATCACAGCTCTGGGCTGCCAGGGTGGGCTCTGCCCCTGCTAAGGGTGCGATCACAGGGGTGGGTGTGAATGGGAAACACTCAGGATTAAATCAGCAGGAGGCTTTGGGGTGCCAGGGTGAAGGAGCTCTCTGAGCATCAGGATTTGGGGTCTCGATTTGGGGGCTCAGGCTTGGTCAGGAAGCTCAGTGTGGGTTTCCAGGTGAAGCCTTTCCTCCAGGACGTGGCACAGCAGCGTCACCCTGCAGTCTCTGCTCGAGGATTGGAGTCCTGTTAATGCTCTGCACGAGGAGCTGTGGAGCTTGAGTGAATCCCAGAATCTTGGAATCACAGAATCCTGAAATGGTTTGGGCTGGAAGGGACCTCAAAGCCCATCCGGTGCCATCACTGCCATGCCCAGGGACACCTCCCACTGTCCCAGGCTGCTCCAAGCCCTGTCCAACCTGGCCATGGACATTTCCAGGGGTGCAGGGGCAGCCACAGCTTCTCTGGGGCTCCCCACCATTCCAGACAGAAATTCCTTCTCAAAATCCAACCAGAAATATCCAATATCCTAATATAACCAATCCAGAAAGTCCTTCCCAATATCCAACCAGAAATATCCAATACCCTAATACATCCAATCCAGAAATTCCTTCCCTATATCCAGCCTAAATCCACTCCATTTCAGACAGAAACCCAACAAGCACCTCTTGAATAATTTTGGTCCTTTCCAGGATAAGCTCAAACTCGTGACTTGCTCTGAAACAAATGGAGTCAAAAACTACTCCAGATGAGATTTAAGAATCTCAGCACCCCAAACCTGAATCTGATGCCCAGAGCTGGAGCTCTGCTTTGGGAATCTCTGCTCTCCTTTCCACCCTCCCTAAGGATGTGGAGATTTCTGTACTTTCCTTAAAAGTGGTTGAAAGTGGCCAAGGGTTCAAACACATCCTTGGTGGAGAGGGAGAGCAGGGCACGGCCTGTGAAATGCTGTTTCCTTAGGAGAGCTGGCAGAAAAGCCAAGGCTGTGCTGGTGGAACCTCTGCTGGTGCTGGGACGGGGCTGGCTCGGACTGGAAGTGCTGAAATTACCAGAATTCACCCCCAGAATGTTCAGGTCCATTGTAGGGAGCTCCAGCAGGGATTGCAGATAACACAGCCAGGAATCTGAAACTTGGGCATGGGAGGGAAGAAACAGGAAGGAAATCTGAGCTCTTGTAGGTCAATCTTTTGGTTACATTGGCTTCAAGTCAAGAACAGGAGGAGAAAAATTTTGCAACAAGAATCTTGAGTGTTTTTTTTTTTTTTTTTCCCCCGGCTTGCCACTTTCTATTTATGGGAACCCAAAATGACCTGGCTTCCTGGACTGGAAACAGCAGCAGCATGTCCTTGATGTCAGCCTGACTGGGACATTTCAAGCCAGTCTCTGCTACATATTTAGGACATTTTTCAATAGGTGCTGTAGTCTGAGTGGTGGTGGGGCCTGGGACTGTGTCCTGTGGCTTGTGAAGCGCTGGGAGATGCTAATAAAATAGAATTTCAGGATGGTTTGGGTTAGAAGGGACCTTAACTTTGTCATTTTGTCCCAAACCTACCATGGGCAGGGACACCTTCCATTATCCCAGGGCGCTCCAAACCCCATCCAGCCTGGCCTTGGACATTCCAGGGATCCTGGGGCAGCCCCAGCTGCTCTGGGAATTCTATTCCAGGGCCTGCCCACTCTCACAAGGAGGAATTTCTTCCCAGTATCCCATCTAAAACAGCTCCCTCTCAATTTGAAATCAGTGCTGGTGTTAGGACTGCCTCTCCCACCCCCAGTAAATCAACATTTGGTGCTTCCCTCATCCTCCCCCTCAGCCTTTCATAAATATTGTCACTCGTTCTTTCCCCAACAATGCCTGCAGGAAGAATTAGGCAGAAATGGCCAGCGTGAGAGAGATTGAGCAGAGGCATCAGCAGTCCAACTGGTGCAGTTTTTCTCCTTGCTTGCCTCCTGTACTAAATTTAATCTGTCCCCCAGACAGCTCTGAATCTGTTTTTTTCCCCCCTGCTCTGTTTTAATGCTCTCTGGTTCTTACCTGTGCTGGGCTGGCATGGAATGAGGCAGGACTGAGGTGATGGGACGGCAGGTGACACTTGGCACCCATTAAATCTGGGAGAAAGGATCCCCAAAGCCTCATCATTGGGAATTGCCCAATCTCTTCATTTTTGGGGAGAGCAGGAGTTTCAGGATGTGCTAACAAAGCTGGGTGGTACAATGTTTGTTCTGTTTATGAAAACTGAAATCACAGGGTTGTGGAATCTGAGAATCCCAGGCTGGTTTGGGCAGGGAGGGACTGAAGCTCAGCTCATCCCACCCTGCCATGGGAAGGGACAATTCCCCTGGCCCAGCTTGCCCAGAATGGCACTTGGAATTTCATTTTGTCCACCAATTTCTTCCTCAGTCTTTTCTCCTTCAAGGCCTTGAAAACTGGACTTTAATTTTCAGTGTTTGGCTTTGGGCAAAAGGAGCACCATTACAGAGAGCACTCAATGGATCTTAAATAGCTCCTAACCCTCTTTGATCACCACAGCCAGTAGGAAAAGTGGCCCCTGCTCCTTTTCCTCGTTTTTATATAATATTGAGACCACAGGGTTCCTATTTTTCTTCTTTTACCAGCTTCACTTTGCTTGCCTTGAGAAGCTTTTTGCTCCTTCTTCTTCTTCTTCTGAATGTCTCTGAAAGGAAAATTTCAGTAACTTTCTTACAAGTTTAATCAACTCCCCCAGGAGAGAAAAATTCCACTTGGGAGCAGCATCCAAAAATGGTGCCTTCAGTGATCTCTCACCTGGATTTTCCCAAAAATTTTCCTTCTCAGAAGTAAACTTTGTTCCACCCCACCTTTTTGCCCTGTCTGCTGGATGGTGAAAGGAAGAATTAGGATTCATTGCTGTATTTTTTCCTGTGCACACAAATAAAATATGCCCAGGCATGGGATTATTTATTCATAGGTGTGGGGAGATGGTATAAGGACTTCAAACAAAATTAGCATTTAAAAAATGCATGAAAAGTGATTGCAATATTTAGTCCTGCTTTAGACATCGAGCTTTAGTTTTTCCTCCTCTGAACTTTTGGAAAAAATTCTGTTTCTAAACCCAAGCACCTATAGATGTCAGAGGATAATTGGGCATTAAATTGAAATAATTTCTGTCAAGTCCCCACCAGGTGGGTTGAATATTCTGCACCTTTGTGAACATTGAAAAAACCTGAAATAACTGAGCAAGTTTATAAATTCTTTGTGATATTTTTGGTTATCCAAGAGAACTTTACAGGCAGAGAATTTACTCTGAATTTTGATCCCTCTGTGCCACATCAGAGCTGCTGGGTCACATTTGCGCCAGGCAGGGTCGAGCACAACTTCAAACTTGGAAGATTTTGGAGTCTCTTGGAGCCTTTTACTGATTTTGGAGTCTCTTGGAGCCTTTTACTTCTGCATGTAGCAGCAGAAGAAATAAATGTGGGGAAGGGAATGGAGCAGAGCTGGCTCTGAGGTTGGTGCTGCTCAGTTCTCTGCAGCAAGCCAGACCTAAGAGCACTTCTTTGCTTCTCTCCATTTTCCAGTTCAGAGACGAAGCCATTTGAAGGGAAAGGGACTCAAACCCTCTCCCAGACACTCATTCACATCAGTCAGGCCCAGCTGGAGGAGCTGCTCAGGAAGTGGAACTCAGGCTCAAATATCTGCTTTAGCTCCAGGCCTGTCTGGGTCAAAGAAGGGAAAGAAAACTTTTCCTTCTGCTGCTGGAAATACTGTACTGCAGTGTTTTCATTAATTTAAATAGTGTGGACAGACTAATTTCTGTTACCTGAGAGTTGTATGCATGCCTGTGATGAAGGTTACAGGGTTTTATTTTTAGAACGGGAGATTCCAAAGATCTCCAGAAAAAGGCACTGGTGCTTCCAACTTTTGTCTGCCACAGGAAGTAAAGGCCGGATGAGAGGTTTCAGGGGGTGTACAGGTGATTTCTGTGATAGAGAATATCACAGAAATCCCTAATTTCAGATTAGGGATTCTACAGAGGTGATAGCGAAGGGGGACAGTGGAAAAAAAGGAAATTGGAATAAGGGTTTAAAAGAAACACAAGTCAAGGGGTTCTTGCGTCTGACCTTCTCTGAATATTTATTATTTCTGGGTTCTTATCTTCTGTGTGCCTGTGTAAAGGTGGGAAAGGGGAAAATGAGGGATAAGAATGTCTGGTTTTCCTCCTGACCCGAGCAAAGGCTGGCCCAGAAGAGAGGCAGGGCAGTGGGGTGGTGGGTGTGTCGCAGACAACTTTTATGGAAAATCCTTTCCTTAGGGTTTTTCCTCCTGAGAAGCTGAGAGGCCTCAGAAACAAAATGTAAACAATGGTTGTCTGCTGCTGTGGGATGCAGCAGATGCATCTGGGATTGGGCTCATGTTGGTTTGTTTGTAATTAATGGCCAATCACAGTCAGCTGGCTCAGACTCTCTGTCAGTTTCTGAGACAGAAGCTTTTGTTATCATTCTTTGCTATTCTATTCTTAGCTAGCCTTCTGATGAAATCCTTTCTTCTATTCTTTTAGTATAGTTTTAATGTAATATATATCATAAAATAATAAATCAGCCTTCTGAAACATGGAGTCAGATCCTCGTCTCTTCCCCGGTCTGAAAACCCCTGTGAACACCATCACAAAGGGGGACAGTGGAAACAAAGGAAGTTGGAATCAGGGTTTAAAAGAAACACAAGTCAAGGGGCTCTTGCATTTGACTTTCTCAGAGTATTTATTATTTCTGAGTTCTTATATTCTGTGTGCCTGAGTAAAGGTGGGAAAGGGGAAAATGAGGGATAAGAATGCCTGGTTTTCCTCCTGGCCAAAGCAAAGGTTGTCCCCAGAAGAGAGGCAGGGCAGTGGGGTGGTGGGTGCTGATGGCAGCACCAGCAGGAGCTCCTGGCTGGCTGGGGGCAAGGAACTCCTCACCCACACTGCCCCTGGATGCTGCTGCTTTGTTCCCAGCTGAGGAATTTGCTGCCTGTACCAATATCTGGGATGAAATGTGGGTGGAGAGGAATGTTCCACAGGGCTGAGCTGAGCCTCCTTCAGGGTGGGGATCTGGGGAGGGAGGAGGATGCTTGTGCTGTGTGTGCCAGGCTGTGCTGGGCTCTGCTGGCTTGGGAGGACCTTGCTGGGGCTGCTGGATATTCCTGAGCCAGATGTGCTTGAGATCATGTTCATTTAAAGTCTCTGGTGTTTAATGATCTCATGTTTTCACATCATGGATGATGTTTGTTGGAGGGTTGGTTCAGTGTAAGCAACATAAACGTTATTTTAGGAGAAGAGGAGGCTCTGGGAAGGGCTCATTGAAGCCTCTCTTCAAGGGAGGCTGCAAGGAAGGGACCCTCCCCTTGTGTCTCATCAAGCACATTCACATTTGGCTCAGAAAATCCCAACCAGAGCATTTCACGCCCAGCCACAGAGCCCTGATGGGAGCAGCTCTCTGCTCCTGCCTTCTGCAATGGCACAGGCTGGGTACCCCATTATTTGGGGGGAAATCAAACAAAATCTTATTTAAAATTAAGGGAACTGCCCTTTGGAAGACTTTCAAAAATATATTGGTGGCTTTCTAAAGTAGGCAAAAGATTTAAACTGAAAGTGAAAGTTTGCATTCATTCAGTGGGTTGGACATCTCTCTGAAGCTGCTAAAGCCCACCAGGAAGGATTATCTCCTCAGGAAGATTTTACCAAGGATTTTATCTCCTCAGAAAGGTTTTACCAAAGAGTGGCAGCCACTTGGTGCCATCAGCCTTCCCAAGGTGCCACAATTCCATTGGGAAGAGCAGGAATTCTGGCTCACCACCATGTGATGAAACGCCATCCACCAGCTCTGAAGAATGCCCAGTGAAGCTGCTCAGGTGGCAGGAATTTTATCAGGACCTGTTAAAGGCCACAGGACAGGAGTTAATGCATTTAAACTGAAGGATTTAAGCTGATATCTAATTTAGATTAGATATCAGGAAGGAGTTTTTACCATGAGGGCAGTGAGGCCCTGGCACAGGGTGCCCAGAGAAGCTGTGGCTGCCCCTGGATCCCTGGAAGTGTCCCAGGCCAGGCTGGATGGGGCTTGGAGCACCCTGGGACAGTGGGAAGTGGCAGAGGAATTTCTCTAGATGACTTTTAATGGTCCTTTCCCATCCAATCTGTGATTCTGTGAATCGTTCCTTGGTTTCATTCTGCCCCAGGAGCTGGATCAGCATCAACACTGCCGGATTAGGGATATTCCCAAGGCCTTGGAGCCCATCCTCACCCCACCCTGTCCCAGGGGAGAGCCCTCCCTGGTGCCTTGCTGACCCCTGGCGTGGCTGGCACTGTGACAATGCCCAGAGAGACACTGCTGGCAGGTTCTGTGCAGCAATCAGAGCCTGCTCAGAGCTGTCAGATGGAGACACCCAGAGCTGCCCATTCTCTGCCACGTTTTGAAAGCTCAAGGTCTCCAAGTCCTTGAGCTGTTGGCTGGAAACTCCCACAGGAGCTTCCAGGAGCCTGCTTCTCCCATCTGCTCCTGTGAAGGTAAATGTGACAATTCACTCTGGGGACAGCCCTGACTTCCTTCATTAGCTCCACATTAGTCTGATGCTGCTCATTTTTCCTGGAGCTGCTGGAATGAAGCTGGGATACACTGGAAGCTGCTCCTTGGGATGAGCATCCTGCACCTGTGCCCTGCAGCTTATTCTTCCTGTTGGTTTGGCATCCCAAGATCCCATTTGTCCAGGTGAAATCCTCAGGGCTGGGCTCCTCAGAGCTCCCTTCCTTCCTGGTTTGTTATTTTTTTGTATTTTTGTGTTCTGGAAGGGATTGCTCCAGAGCTGGTGGATGGCATTTCATCACATGGTGGTGAGCCAGAATTCCTGCTGTTCCCAATGGGATGGTGGCACCTTGGGAAGGCTGGTGGCACCAAGTGGCTGCCACTCCTTGGTAAAGGGCCTTAAAGCCCCTCTATTTCCAACCTGACACTTCCTGAGGTGATAACCCTTCCTGGTGGGCTTTGGCAGCTTCACAGAGATGTCCAACCCACTGAATAAATGCCAATTTTCACTTTTGATACATTCTAATGCAGTTTAAATTTTTTGCCTATTTTAGAAAACCACCAATATATTTTTTTAAAGTTTTCCAAAGGGCAGTTCCCTTATTTTTAAATAAGATTTTGTTTGATTCCCCCCAAATAATGGGGTACCCAGCCTGTGTCATTGCAGAAGGCAGGAGCAGAGAGCTGCTCCCATCAGGGCTCTGTGTCTGGGCATGAAATGCTCTGGTTGGGATTTTCTGAGCCAAATGGAAATGTGCTTGATGGGACACAAGGGGACGGGGCTGGGGCTGGGGCTGGGGAGAAATGGCTTTTAGCAGCAGATGCAGACAAAAGGATTGGATTTCAGTCCACAAAAAAGTCAAAGACAAAAAGAACTTGAGGCTGGAGTCCCAAATGGAGGGAAGGAGGTGTCAGAATTTGGAAGGCTGAGCAGCTGTAGCCTGTTTATGCATTTTAATCCATTGTTAGAGAGCTGGAAACCACACAAAAAGCTAAGGGCATTTAAATTCTGTTCTCTTAGAAAAGGTCTGCAGTTGACCAAGAAATGCAAAATTTATCATGGGATTTCAGCTTACATGGAGTGAACCTAAAATACATTGGAAGATTCTTCTGAGTGGGTGTTGTGGGGAAAGCACTCGAAATCACAGAAAGAAAATGAAATGATTGGGATATCTCCTGGTATCAGAAATCTGATGAGTGTCTGGAACCTGCTCCTCCAAAGCTCATAGCCTACAGCTGAGGATATTCCTGCCATGTAAACCCTTTCCTGGCTACCTAGAGAAGCATTTTTTCCTCCAAGTGTTGAAAAGTGGAATGTTTCTGACCTTTAACAATGATGATATTTGATTCTGGTGAAAAAAGGAAGCAAGAAGTAATTATGAAATATTTTTATTGGCTCCAGCAGCAGCTCTGCAGTGCAGATGGTTTAAATTACCTACCTCGAGGTTGGAGTGTAAGGCTCAGATCCATCTCCACAGTTTTAATATTTAAAGCACAGTACTAACTTGCTGGCCTAGATCTTGAAAGCAGCTTAATTGAGCCTTTAAAAGCTGATAGTTCTCTCTTGCTGTACACGAGTCAACAAACACTTTTCCCTGGCAGTGCTTTACTCACTCTCAGGCTCTGGCAGGCTGCAGGGAAGGAGTTTTGTTCCCCACCTTTCAGCAGAACATCAATCCTGGTGGAAGCAGCTGGACTCCACTGCCTTGGTTGCCTTGGTGGCTGAGGCTAGAGGGGGATCCCAGCCTGGTTTGGGTTGGAAGGGACCTGAAAGCTCATCCAGTGCCACCCCTGCCATGGCAGGGACACCTCCCACTGTCCCAGGCTGCTCCAAGCTCCATCCAGCCTGGCCTGGGACATTCCAGGGATCCAGGGGCAGCCACAGCTGCTCTGGGATCCTGGGCCAGTGTTTTGCCTCTCTCACTGTGGAAAGCTTCTTCCTTAAATCCTGTCCTTTCCTCTCCATCCCACCGCAAAACCATCCCACCTTCACTTACTGGTAACCAGCTGCTACTTCCAATAAGCTCTGCTGTTTGCCTTGTTTTGTCCCTTTTTATTTTTCTTTTCCTTGTTCTCCTCATTCTCCTCATTCTCCTCATTCTTGTTCTCCTCCTTCTCCTTTTTCTTTTCTTTTCTTTTCTTTTCTTTTCTTTTCTTTTCTTTTCTTTTCTTTTCTTTTCTTTTCTTTTCTTTT
>JAWWEX010000300.1:2348558-2367722 GCA_035583215.1 Arremon brunneinucha
TGCCAGGCCACCCAAGTCCCCTCTTTGATGTCTGGGCCCTGCTGGACAACTCGCTAAAACATTTAACACTTAAATACCAAGGCAGGGCACTGTGGGTCTGCTTTGCTTCACCTTTCACAGACACCCAGAATCCCAGCATGGTTTGGGTGGGAAGGGGCCTTAAAACCCCTCTGTTTCCAACCTGACACTTTCCACAAGACCAGCCCTGTCCATCCTGGCTTCTTTAAGCACCACGAGGCTGGAGTGGGATGAATTCCCAGACCTCTTTGTCCAGCAGTGTCCCTGGGTGTCCCTGTCCAGCTGAAACCCTCGGGGCAGGGCAGCCCCTAGGACAGAGCAGCCCACAAAAGCTGCTCAGTGCTTGATGAGCTTCAAGAACAAACATTACAACAATACCTTCATTTTTCCATGAAGACTGAAGATTAAAGCCATTTTTCATGCCCCAGCTGAGTCTCCACTCCAGAGCCAGCAGGAGAACAAGGAAGGAGCCGAGTTCATGGAAAGCTCTCTGTTGGTGGGTGAGGTTTTCCCTAAAAGTCTCAGCCATGTGTCAGGCAAGGAGGAGCAGGGGGGAGTGGGATGGCTCCAGCCAGGCTCCCAGATGTGGTGGGTCCCCTCCAGACAATCCCTGCAAACTGCCCACAGCTCTGCCAGGACCTGGAGCGAGAGCTGGGAATTCAGACTGGAGCCAACACTCCATCCAAACCCGCACAGAGCACTCGGAGAGAAACAAAACTCCAGTTCCCAATTTGGGTTTGTACAGAAAAACTACAATTCTCAAAAGCCTCTGACTGTTGTTTTTCTAACAAGTTAAACAGATGGATTGGAAATAGTATTTACTGTTTATTTCCTCAACATATCAATATGTGAGGAGCCAGTATAAATTACGGTTTGACTGCAAACAAACCAACCCACGCCAAAGCAATAGAGTAAACACTGGTGTATTTTGTTTCAAGTCAATATTATGGGAATTTAGATGGCTGATGTTTCTGTTTTTACTGGCTATCTCTGACTGGCTGAATTTTCAGCCCTGCAATAGGAAAGAAGGACGATGGGTTAAGATTTTTTTAGGGGAAGTTGCCGTGGTGGTTGCTCCACAGAACATCAGAAGGTTGTCACTTCAGAAGTCGCAGGCTTTAGCAATAGAAACAAGATCCTACCTATTTCAGAACTGTTACTTTTTTTTTTTTTTTTTCCATGAGAAGAACAAGTGTGAAGCCGTTGCCAGGTACTTTGATGGTGGGGTTGATGGTACAGCAATCTGTTCCTTCCTCTTCTCCTGGCTTGGGCTTTATTTTCTGTGCTGACTTCTTGACCTTTCCAGGAGCCAGTTGAGAGCCCTAAACCAGCAGAAAATCCACACTGCCAAATGAAAAAAAAAAATATGTATTTTTGTGCCATTTTAGTCCCCCCAAGTGGCTCATCTTGAAGGAGGGGAATGGGGACGTGGGGGAGGCTGAGAATGAGGGGATGAAAGATGAGCCATGAAATTGGCTCAGCTGAGCTGAGTCCCTGAACTCTGCACACCAAACCCCCCAAAAGTGATGCATGTCAAGCACGTTCCAGCTCAGCCTGCACGTTATTAATTTAACATTAACATTATTAATTTAACATGCAGCCCAGCAAATGAGTGGAGATGTCAGCCCTTGACCAACCTGTCTTGCTGGCCACGTGCTCCCAGCTGCAGTTTCCCAAACAGCATCTTGTGGAAATTGAGACCAGATGAAACAAGGGAATGTAAAAAGAGTGAATTGAATATACTCCCCAAATTATTCACTTATTTCAACAAACAAGAATCCCACTGATGTAATATATGACTGGTTTTGATGCTAAAAGCAAATCAAGAGCTGGAATGTACTTACGTGGCTAGACAGTAAATATCTCCGAGTCCTTCTAATCCATTAAATTGCAAGAGTATGTCTGCTTGTCTAAATGGAAGGAGACATCTCTTCTCCCTACCACTGTCATTTACTCCTCCGCTTCCTGCTTCTTTAGCCTTTTCTCTTTTTTTCCCCCCCCTTTTTTTTTTCTCTTAAAAATAGGGCTCTTTTTGTATGTGTGAAACTACTGCTACTCCCACTTCAGTTTTTCTCCTGAAAGCCAAGTGGAAGTGCTGTAGGAATTAGATGGCTGCAGCTTTTCCCCTGGGAGTTTCTGCGGAACCTAAAGCTTGGCCTAAAGCTGCAGGTGGGCTTGAACCCTTGCCCTGTGCTTGTGTTCTGCTTTTTGGGGGGCTTGCTGTCACCTCCTTGCCTGGTGATGCAGATGAACGCCCCAAATCCATCCCAAATCCAACTGTGAAATATCCTGGTGCTGCTACATTTGATATTCCCACTGTATCCCAAGGCTTCAGGACAAGGTAGACCCCAGTGCTTTTTCAGGAAAACATCTTTAAGGTTGATAAATGTTGGTTCAGCTCAGGCAAATAATAATTTCAGGGTGTTTTAGTCCTGGCAGGGGGCTCTGTCCCAAGCCACAGAGCCAGCCTGGCTCAGGGTGTCTCAGCAGGTGAGACCAGGCTGCAAAAAGAGGTGGAGGTGTCACAGCGTCCATGGTCTCCAGTTTGTTTGTCTGTTTTAAGCTGATTGGAGATGAAATCAGCTCTCAGGGTGCCCTGTGAAGATATTTTGGGTACAAGCGGAGGTCCTGACCATGCAGAGATGGGTATGGATGCTTGCTCCTGCTCCCTGCTGTCCACACCGTGGTTTTTGTTCCCATGTGTTGCCCTCTCATGGTTCCAGCTCCTCATCATGCACACCAAAGAGCAAGAAAAAGCTTTTTCCAATTTCTCCACAGAAAAATTTCTCTTTCACTGAACCCAAGGGTTGAAACCACTGCTCTGGAATCTGTACTGTGTGATACTTTCTCCTGGGTGATGTTCCAAAATTGCTTGGGTTTCAGAAGGTCTTTTTCCTGTGGGAATGGTGTTTGTGGGAAGCTTATCAGCTTATCATCCTCAGACCAGCCCTGCAGCCCAGAAGTTCTGTACCTTGAGGAGCTGATGAAAGTGCCCTCATGATCCTAAAATACCTATTTTGTAAGGGCACAGTTGCCTTGACCTTTGCCTGATCCCACAAACAAAAGAAAATCAGACTTTTTCAAAGATCCTGAACAAATGAACGCAGTTGTGGAAATTTTTAATGATGGAGATGAGAGGAAAGAAACCCTCTGCATTTCCCCTAGGTGTCCAAACCTCTCAAGTCCCAAATGTCATCCCTTATGGATGTGGTTCCCTCCCTGCCTGGGGTTATTTATTGCCTCAGGCCCAGCCTGGTGTTGCACACCTTGGCAGGAGGGGCTCGGTGCCATCCCTCTGCCAGGTTTAGTGTGAGCCCTCCATGCTCCTGGCTTCTGGAATTCTTTGCCTTTAGGAAAACACACTTTGGTTATTTGTTTTCCTGGGCTTTTGTCTGCCCTCAGGTTTTGGAGCCACTAAACCTCTGTGGCAGAGACCTCGTGTAATCACCTCTTCTGCTTGATTGAAATGTTAGCAAGTCCTTAATGCAAACACCAAATTACTCAGTGAGGCAACAGCCAAATTTCCAGTCTGAAGAGTCTTTACACCCCCAATGTTCTAATTTCACATAAATAATACAAATTGGCCTGCGTTCTTTATGCAAAATAATGAATGGGGATAATGTGTGCTGTTTATTACAGACCAGAAATAATCTTTCAATTAGTGACTTGGTTTGGGTGGCAGGTACAGGGGATGTGCATGGGAAGGGACTGAGAGGAGAGTGACTTTTTACATGGGCAGGTAGTGATAGGACAAGGAGGAATGGTTTTAAGCTAAAAAAGTATTTTAATTAGGTATTGGTGTGAAGTTCTTCCCTGTGAGGGTGGCCAGGCCCTGGCACAGGATGCCCAGAGAAGGTGTGGCAGTTCCTGAATCCCTGGAATGTTCAAAACCAGGCTGGATGGGCTTGGAGCAGCCTGGGATGGTGGAAGGTGTCCCTGCCCATGGCAGGGGTGGATTGTGATGTTCTTGGAGCTTTCTTCCAACCCAAATCATTCTGGGATTCTGTGATAGGTAAGTTAGGTTAGCCTAATCTCCCACCCCTTCTCCTGCCTTGCAGTATTTGTGTAACACAGGAATTTCATTTCCTGCACCACAGCACTACCTTCTTGTCACCCAGAAGTTACAAATTTGAGAGGGGCTGAAAAATAATCAACTTCATTAGACTTTAAGAATTTTGCTTTTGAATCAAGGACAGAATTTAAAGCTGAACAACATCAAGCTTTCCCATCCCCCAGAACATGAAGTGCCAGCAAGTCAGTTCCCAGATCTGTTGGTTCAATATTTATTCTCCCTCTCAGGTGTTCAAGTAGGTCTAGAGTAGAAGATTATTCTGTTGAACTCACAATCGTTCCCTAAATTTTATTAAAGCAGTTTCCCACTTGCTGGAAGAGCAATTTTGAAGTGTTGCACTCCAGCCTGTCACTGGGACTTTGAAAACACCTGAATTGGTTTGTGTCAGAGGAAAGTGGGCAATTATTTCAAACCTTCCATTTTCACTGCAGCAAGTTAGCAACTGCTGGGAGCTGCCTTGTAATTCCTGCACACTTCCAGCTGGACAAATCCCACCAAGATGTATAAAAAGAATGGTGCAGCTGAGTGGCTGTGTGCTCAGCCTGGAAGTGTTGGGTTATTCCCATCTGAAATCCCTCTGCAAATGTTCCTGCTTCTCCTGTGAGCTGAGGTGGGCAGGACGTTGGAGTTGCCACCTCCAGAGCTGTTAAAGATCCCCTTCAGGCCAGGAGACACGTGCAGATGGAAATCTCCTCACTCCCAGCCTTTGAAATATGAAACTGTGACCTCAGACCACCAGGAAAGCTGGGCAATGGCTTGGGATCCCTTATTAAATATCTGCCAAGGAGCAGCGCTTCCTTTGATGTCCCAAATCTGAATGTCTTAGACTTTGCCTCCTTCTGTTTAAACGGGCAAGTCATAAAAAATAATAACTTTCCTTGTTGGTTCACACCTCAGAATGCAGTGCTAAAGTCTTTGTTAGTGAGTTAGAGTCAAGGATTTCTTTCCACTGAAACAAATATAAAAAAGAGCAAGCAAGGATTTATTTATAGAGCTCCAGATCCTGCAGAATTCTGAACAACAGATTAAAGGGACTGGTGGTTATTTCATTCTCCAGTGAATGTTTGACTAATTATGAGCTATCTATTTTCTTTCCAAATATCAAAATGAGAAGAAAACAAATGTTTAGCAAACTAAGCCCCGAGTTTATATTTCAAACAAATCTGTGAGGAAATGTGTCTTGCATTCACAGCAGGCTCTGCTCTATTAATCCATCAGAGGAATCTGAGGGGAGCACAGCACTGCAGGCAGGATAAGTGGAGGTTTTTAGAAAACTGCCGTGAATGTTCTACAACAGTAAATAAAAATACAGATTTATGTATTAACCTTCAGCTGCTCAAAACCCAGTTTACCTCAAAACTGGAAGGTGATGTTTGCATGTGGTGATGTGAAAGACCAAGCTCACTTCTTCTGCTGCATTTTTGTTTTAAAATACAAATTTTGTTTAAAGTACAGGAAAATTCCTACAGTTGTAGAAATTCCTGTTTTGTATTCAGGTGTCTGTCTATGGTCACCACATTCCTGGAGTGTCCAAGGCCAGGTTGAAGCAGCCTGGGATGGTGGAAGGTGTTCCTGCCCATTGCAGGGGTGGGATGGGATGAGTTTTAAGGTCCTTCCACCCCAAACCAGTGTGGAATTCAATGTTTTCTTGTGCAAAACAATTCAAAACTCATAGTGGCAGATTTACTTCCACATTACCCCTGCCTCTGTTCTCCCCTCATCCTCCCAAGGTGCTGTTTTTGAGGGTGTGTTTCCCTCCCATCAAAGAAAACTCCCAATCTGATGCCATAAAACTTGGTTTTATTTTAAAACCTTTCCTGGAGATCTCTTAGGGTAGTCCTAAAGAGCCACAAGAGCAAAATGCTCACACAGCACAAACTCAGCTTGCAATACCTTGTTGGGTGACTTAGGGAAGTTCCTGCGTGAATCTCAGGTTCCCCATCTGTTAGAAACAGTGCTTTGTAAAAGTTCTTTAAGATCTGCTGATGAAAACCATTTTTATACTTTTTCTTTTTTGCAGCTGTGAACACTTTTCAAGTAAGAAATCCTGCATAGTTACACATAGATTCCTCACAAAAGTGGCAAAAAAAGGAAACTATTCCAAAGAGCTGTGCAGTTTTTTTTTTTATTGCAGTGGTTAGAGAGGATTAGAATCTGATATTTTCAAGAATAAATAAAAATAAAAGGGATTATTTAAGCAGCTCATGTTCAAAGCCCGCAACTCACAGCAAGTCTGGGTGTTTTGAAGTTTGTAAGGAAATATTCTGAAGCCATTAGGCTGCTGCTGCTGCTTGGAAGCAGAGTGGAGACTTAATTAAAGGTTTGAGGGGGAAGAGAGGAGGGTGAAAGTTGTAGAACCTTGGGCTGATGTTTTTGAAAAACATAATCATATTTTTTGATATATGAGGATTTGTAAAAGTGCAGGTTTGGATGGGAAAACTTGTTCAGTGCCAGGATTCACCTGCAGCTCCTGGATTCTGGGATTTTGCTGTTTTCAGAACAACATCCTGGGTGTTCCATCAGCAGGTTCCTACATTTCTGTGTGTATGGAAAGGGCTGGTTTAGTGTGACTAAAAATGAGCTTTAAATCTTTAAATATCTTCTGGATAATTCTACAAGTTCAATCACCAAAGGACTTTCATGTGTCTCTTTCCTGTAGATGTGTTCACACCTGTATTTCCCATTACACAAATACTGCCCTTCACTGTTTTGTATTCAGCTTTATAAATGATTGCCTTATACTGAAATTATCATTGGTGTTGAACTTGCCTTTCCTTTTCTTGTTGCACTTTTTTCTTGTTGTGTGAATTTGGGGGACTTTGTCGTGTGTGCAGGTTGATTATTCTCCACACTTTTGACATGGCGATAATGTCAGAAATAGGGGTTTTGGTATGACCCTAATCTGCCTGTGTCCCAGGGGGAATTCAGGGAAATATTGCTGAAGCTTCTGGTCACAGAGGGTAGGTGAGGAGGGAGGGAGGAAGTGTTCAGAAATCAGAGAATAAAAGAATCATAAATATTGGACAAACCCTCAAACATCGTTGAGTCCGACCATTCTCCAGCACTGCCAAGGCCAGCACTGCCCCATGTCCCACATCCACAGGGCTGTCAAATTCCCTCCAGGGATGGGGACTCCACCTGAGCACCTTTTCCTGAAGGAATTGCCCCAAAACCCACCTTGAGCTGCCCTGGGCCAGCCTGAGGCCGTTCCCTCTGCTCCTGTCCCTGTTTCCTGGGAGCAGAGCCCGACCCCCCCGGCTGTGCCCTCCTGGCAGGGAATTCCAGAGAGGGAAAAGATCCCTGGGGATCCTCCTGTGCTCCAGGTGAGCCCTGCCCGGCTCCCTCAGGGATTGTGCAGCCCCTGCCCGGCTCCCTCAGGGATTCTGCAGCCCCTTCCCAGCTCCGTTCCCTTCCCTCGACCCACTCCAGCCCCTCAGGATCTCCCTTGCCGTGAGGGGAAAATCAAAAAGTGGGAGTAAACATGAGGGGAAAAAGAAGTGCAGGAAGTTTGGGGAAGGTTCTGCTGCAGAGCTTTTCCCTTCTGGATCCTCCTTTCTCCAGGCTGAGCCCCTTCCCAGCTCCCTCAGGAATTCTCCAGCCCTTTCCCAGCTCTGTTCCCTTCAGGGTCTCTCCTGCCGTGAGGGGAAAATCAAAAAGTGGGAGAAAATGTGAGGGGAAAAAAAAGTGAGGGGAGTCTAAGGAAGGTTTTGATGCAGAGTTTTCCCTTCTGGATCCTCCTTTTTTCCAGGCTGAGCCCCTTCTCAGCTCCCTCAGCTGATCCTGGTGCTCCAGCCCCTTCCCCAGCTCCATTCCCTTCCGTGGACACACTCCAGTCCCTCAATATCCTTCTTGTCATAAGAGGCCTAAAAGAGCCCAGGATCTGAGGTGAGGGAGAAGCTCCTAGTCAAGGTTTACTCCTGTAAGTTGGTGCATGGAAAATTTCGGCCACTGGAATTTCATGGAGTTGAGCCTGACCTCGAGAACAGCCTCCAAAGGCCCCAGAGAGATGTTCTTGGGATGCGGCTGGGAAATCTGAAGGATGCTCCAGGAGCATGGCATGAGCAGTGCCAGGCTGAGCTCTCCCAGTGCAGATGGATACAGGATGGTGTTGGGAGCCTGCCTTGGGAAGCCTTTCCTTCTTTTCTTGGCACCTCACTCTTCGGAGCACGGGCGATTTTTACAATGAGCAACGCGTCACTCCCCTCAGAGCTTTCACCTCCTGTCTCATTGTAAGAATTTCCACCTCCATTTCAAACAAAGCTTTCACTCTTTGGAACTACAGGAGGAAAACTTGGGAGCCGTGGGCCCAGCTGTCGGAGCGCCAAGCGCTTGTCACTCGGAATTTCACCACCTAAATATGTTGGAGAAAGTCGCGTTATTTAGACCTGTCTGGGGATTGCTTTCCTGTTCCTTGGTGCTCCTCTGGGAGCCGAGGTGTCCTTTTGTTTCCACACATGAAATAACGTGTTACTCATCAATTTCTGCCCTCCCTGAGCTGATTCAGTCAGATGGATTTGTGTCTAAGAGCCTCATGACTCCGTTCCTTCCACTTGGGTCAAACGAGACAAATTTTAGCTCCTCAGCGCTCGGCTAAATTTACCCAGTTTCTACACACTTGATTTGGCAAAACCATATGGA
Source organism: Arremon brunneinucha (assembly GCA_035583215.1). NCBI lineage: Eukaryota > Metazoa > Chordata > Aves > Passeriformes > Passerellidae > Arremon > Arremon brunneinucha. Next base: position 2,357,287 of record JAWWEX010000300.1, read on the forward strand.
CTTTTTTGATGCATTCCTCAGAGCTCTTCGGAATCCGCTTCCAAAGTCTGTATTCCTGGCTTGTACCCACTGTTCAGTGGGAGGTGTAGAAGAACAACGCCTATTTTAGGCGGAAGGTTTCCTGTGAACGTTCTTGTCTCGGACCAGCTCTTCCCTGCAGCTCCTGAAAGTGTGGAAGGGGCCAGACCTGTCCTCCCACCTCCTCCCACGCTCCCACACCTCCCCTGGGATAGGGATCCAGTGGATCAGCTCAGGGATGAGGCTGAGCAGGGATTTTCTCTCCTCCCTTCAGGCTGAGCTTTCCAAAGCGGAGCTCTTGGTCTGATCCCGAGTTCCCCGTGCTGCAGGGAAGGAGCTGGGGATGAAAAAGAGGGCTGGGGGGGGTCTCAGGTCAGCTTTAGCTATTTCTACCATCACACTTCAGTTTTTGCTGTGGGTTATTGAGTGAAAAAAAAAAAGAAGGAAAATCCCCTTTTAACCTGTTAGGCAGGATTTCCACAGGAAAAAATGTATTTGCTAAACACAAGCTGTGAAGCAGCTGACGGATCAGTCCCCAAGGATGCACCTGAGAGTCATCCTGGGGGATATTAGGAGTTTTAATCCCGTTCCCTGAGCAGTTTGCTGTGGGAATGAGAGCTGGGGATGTCTTGCGGTGCCAGCTGAGCCTCCAGTGGAGCTGGAACATGAGCCTGCAGCGAAAATCTGAGGCTTTATCCATAAAACACTGAGTGCACAGGGCCCGAGAAGGGGAGCTCCAATAATAAAGGTTCACAGAGAAAAAAGGAAAACCTATGAGCTATTGCAAAAAAGACGTTTGAGAATAGTCTCAGCCTCCTTTGTATTCCAGAAACAACTGCATGAATTGCCTTGTAATTGCTTTTGAGAAATTTTCAAATTGTGGGAAGGTTTGGGGATTTTTTTCCTTCTCTCAATGGGCATAAAACCGGATGATTTGTACCTGAAAGGAGAGATCTGAAACAGAAGGGTGCTGTAAGGTCTTAGATTAGAGACAAGACAACTCCAAACTCAGCTGATGTAAAAACATTACACAGATATCACAGAATCATCTTTTTTTCCTCCTGCTGCCCAAGCCATGTGATCCCAGAGCTCGTTTGCCCTGTGAGGAGCTGATTCAGGGAGCTCAACTCAAAGCAAACATCTCTCTTTTTTTGAGAGAGTTGGTTCTTTGCTGCCTCGTTTGCTGCTCTGATTCACCACAAAGTGAGACAGATGCCAAAGGTAGGAGAGGAGAAATGGAGTGTGGGCAGCCCAGCAAAGGAGGGAGCCAGCAGGACACCTCCCTTCCACTGCAGCTCACCTTGGGTTGATTTAACCCCCATCAAAATCTCCTTCTTAAAATTTATAGTGACCTAAAACCATTTTTCAGTTTTGGGTGGTAGCAGAAATCTGGGAAAATACAAATGTTTGCATCAGTTCATGCTTCAATAAGTGTGGGAAGCCAGCCTGGACACATGGGGGTTAAAATTTGGATATACTCGTGTGTGTGCCTGTGTTTGGCAGGGTTTGTAAGAGCAATATAGAGAAATTCTCTTTGAAAAATAAAATCAGAATTGTTGGCATTTTTTTCCCCAGCAGAAACTATTAACTTTGAATTGAATGCAACATTTTGTTTCACATAAAATATTTTGCTTTGAGCTTTTAAATACTTTCCAAGTTTCATATCTCCTCTGCTCTGCTATAAAATCCAATCTGAACTTGCAAATAGTTTGTTTACTCCAGAATCCCATTTTTTTTTTGGAATATAAACCATTCCTTTTTGCTGCCAGCTATAGCTCTTAGTGCAGGCTCGTGGAGCTAGGCCACTTCCCCTCCCAAACACTCCCAGTGAGTCAGGACTGCGGGTGGAACTGGAGTTTTGTCACTGCCAAGAATAAAACCCCACTGCTTTGGAGAGAAGAAAACTTAAGGGCATCAATTTTTACCATCCAAACTGAAAAGCTGTGGTTCAGCGTTTTGATTTTTTTGTATTGCTGGCGGTTCTTCGTCTTTGAAATTACAAATATTCAGCTCACACATCTGTTTAAAAGCACTCAAAGTTATCAAAATGCAGCTTGTGACACCTCAGGGTGGTCCATGAAGCCACCAAGGCCCTTGACCACGTGTGGTCACCATGGTGGTTTCTAAAGTTCCTTTGTGGGTCCAACCCCAAAGAAAGTTCCCCTTGCAGAAGATCGTGGAGAAGTTTAGGATCCGGTTGGCTGAACTGACAGATTTTCTGGAAACTCCCCTAAAATCGGAGCTAAAATTATTTCTTTTTGATGCTGAAATCACAGCTGTGACAAATATTCAGCCTTCTCCGTGATTCATGTGCTCTCTGAGAATGGGAAGTGTCAGAGTAGCACAATTTAGTAACTTGTGTTTCCTTCCCCCTAGTTCAGCAATTCTAATTTCACGCGTTTTCTCTGGAGTGGGTTATCTGCAGACCCACCCTTCATTACCTGCCTTTATCCCACTCTTTCCCATTTCTCCAGCCATTCCCTGCTCCCAAATTATCAAATATTCAGTGTCCTGTAACGTGACCCAGCAGGCGGAACATTTTCTGCATTAGACGTTGCAGAATTAATTTACAATCTCATGTCTTTTTTACATTATTCTGCTTTGAAACATGCCCCAATTTACCTGCAAAATGTAATTCCCATTTTCTCTCTCTCTTGGCAGCTGCAAGTTTCTCTGAACCTGGTGCCCTCCACGTCCCTGAGCCCACCTCCAGCAAGGTAAGACAATGCTGGGCACCTTCAGAGGTGTTTTAAACCTTATTTCTGCTCCTCAGGGACACAAAAAGAAGGGAAGACCCCTCCTTTCCCATTGTTCCACCTCTCCCTGACCATGTGGGAACATTATTCCTGTACAACTGTCCCCCTGCTAATAAATTAATTTAAAACTTCTCCTTTTACCCCGGTTTGGTGCACGCTTGAAAGTCACACTTCCCTTCATCATTTTGCCTTTTTGGTTCCTTTTAACCCATTTCAACATCTCAGATTGGTTTCCTGCACGTAATAATTGTTTCTTTGGTAGTAGGCTTCAGAAAGATTGGTTTCCTGCACGTAAGAGTTGTTTCTTTGCTGATAGGCTTTGGGTTTGTGTTTGAGAAAGAAATCCTGGTGGTCTTCCATGCAATTAAATTCAAAATAGCTGTGGGGCTCCTGAAATGAAAATATATTTCACTGCAGAGCTGTCATCCTAACCAATCACCTCAGATGAGTGCTTGCTGTTCTCTCCCTTGCTGTAAAATAATGTGTGTTTTAAAGCTGAGATTTTTCTTTTCTCTCTGCCCTCGTGCTTGTTAGAAGTTTGTAAATGAAACCTCGTTATGTTGAACAGCTGGGAGTTGTGTTTTAAAACCTCTTAAAAGAAAAGAATTATCTAAGTAACAAAATTAAAAGAAAAGAATTTTCGAAGTAATAAAATGAAAATGTACATACTCAGGGCAGAGTGGTAATGGAGCCACTTGAGTCTTCACAAGGACAGCTGAACACAAGGAAAATATGAAAAATATGGAAAACATGGAAAACATGGGAAACACTGGGAAAAGTGGAGTTCTGCTGGCACATTGTCCTCCCAAGCAGGGCTTGGTTTAATAACTCATCAAACCCACGTTGCTGAAAGTCACCTGGTGCCAGTTGTAAGGGATTTTTTAAACTTCCCTTCATGAGAAGGATTGTCTGGAATTAGAGGAAATTTTGTTCTCCTGCTTACAGCAAAGTGATTTCATTTAAGGGTCTGGAGTGAAATGGAGCTCGTGGTGTTTAGCTGAGGTATTCACAAAAAGAATAGCGAATTTATAGGGAATGCATCTTTTATTTGAAAAGAGGAATGGGAAAGGAATTATTTTGAAGAGGTCAATTGATAAAAGCCAGTCTTTCTGGTGGAATATTAAACAACTCAATCAGAGATGAAGGATTTGAAGATTTGATTTTTACTGGGTTGCCTCAGCCCTGCCCTTTGTAGGATTCCTCTTTGGAAAGAATTTTTAGGAGGGCATTGTCATCCCAAGGCTTTGACCAAAGGAGGATCTGGCTCCACACTCCCTCATTCCAACCTGGAATTTGAAACTGCTTAGAAAACACATTATTCTACATTTGATTTTCCTTTTTTTTGGGGATTGAAAACTGTGTTTTTGCATGAATTTTCATGGAAATTGGAGATGAATTTAGATTTTTAGAGGCGAGCTTTCAAGGCAGCTCACTATTTTTTTGTGAGTCAGAATGGGCTGGAAACTGGTTGGCAGTGGGATGGCTGGGATCACATGGGACTTTTCAAGTCAGAGATAGCTCCACTTGTTCAAGAGATGCTTTCATGTGGTTTCCTAGGGGAATAGTGACTTCTTACAACATTTTTACAAGAGAGCAAATGTCAAAGTGCCTGGTGGCAAAGTTCCACTCTTTTAGCCTCCAAACTCATCTCTCCAGCAAAAGTAAATATGTATTAATGATGAATAAAGCTCCTCTTTGAGCAGAAGGTTTTGAAGGTTGGAAGTTTAATGGAATTGAAAATTATTTCCTTCTCTTAGTGAAGGTGGGAAGAATTAACAGGTAGAGGAGCAGGTGAAAGCTCCTGGTGCTATGGTTTTTAGCTGTGGAATGAGTCAAGGATTTGGGAAGAGCTGGGCTCTTCAATCATGGAATTGTTTAGGTTGGAAAAGATCACCAAGATCTTTCTTTCATGGGGCAAAAGTAAGTAGAATAACCTTTAGTTCCCATCCAAAGTGTCTGTATTACATGGAGAACAGTCATTTTTTTCATTGATAAAGCCCATAAATATTTCAGATATCACACCAGGGCTCATCGCTTGCAATGAGCTTTTCCTGTAACACTGGATAATTGTTCTGTGTGTAAGGAGCACACTGAGCAACCCAAACCATCCCATGGATAATTTGGCCCTTCAGATTGGACTCTGGGAATTGTTTAGGCCACTGATTCTTCCAAGGTCAGTATCAAAATAATAACTTAGATGTGATGTGTTTGATTTCTCTCTGTGTATTTTCTTCTAACAATCCAAGACATGTTTTTTTTGATGTGTAAATCAGCTTTTTTTCACATTTAAAATGCTGGGCTCATCACTCACTGATATCATTACGATTATTTTGCTTGTGCCAAGCTTTAATACATTTCTAGACAAGCTTTTCCCCATTCAGAGCATCACCAGTGGCCTGTCTGTCAGCTCTGGGGTGGGCAGGAGGTGGCATCTGCTCTGTCTGAGTGTCTGTGTGGCCTGGGGGGGACTGATGAGCTCCCATTTAAGCTTTTTTCCCAGTGCCAGCACCAATTTGTGCCCTTTGCCAGCCATCAGTCTTCATTAGGCTGATGGGAGATGATATCTGGGAGACGTCTACCTGATTGGATTAAAGTTGGCCCAAAAGTTACTGGGCCAAGGGAGAATGGGCAGTGTGATCACAGAACTCTGGTCCTTCAGCAATCAAAGCCAACAGTGCCACGTTATAAACTTATTTTGTGCATTTTTTTGGGAGATATTTGTGTTTTTCTGGCCCACATTTGCCATTTAGCCCTGGTTTGCTGTGACATTTTCCACCACCTGGGAAGCAGTGCTGGAAAATGAGGAGGAGCAGCAGACTGGGAGAGGAACAGCAGCCACGTGAACACTAAAAGGCCTGAACATCAGCAAGGCCACTACATTTGCAAGACATTAGGTAGTTTATGTACTATTTTATGCATGGAGCCTCCTAACAGTTATTTCTCATGGTTCTGCAAAATATAAAAGACTTTAGGTTAAAGGAATAATAATGAATCATTTATGAGATATTATCTACGAAGATGGATTGGTTCCATCTGTTGCAGTAATAAAAATAATAATGCTCAGCAATTACATAAATGCTTTACAGGTTTTCAGTGTGCATCACAAACATTAATCTAAGATCTAGCCCATAGCACAGTTTTTAAGAGCTTGTAAAAGGCCTTCAGCTTATACATGCTGGGTTATTTATTTATTTTTAACAAGGAAATTTGTCGTAATAGAGTTTTAAAACTGGTTTAGAAAATTGAGTTGTAGCTCCTCAGTCAAAGGCACTCCACATAGATGGCCACAAAATTGGTTTCTTTTTCTTTCTGTTGGTCGAAGTTGCTGCAAATGTCCAGGAGAAACACAGCTCCACAGGCAGGTGTTCATTATCACACAAATGATGGAAAAGTCTTCCAGGGTGCCTTACTGGCATTATCTCCCAGTTATTTGTTAATCTCATTTTTTTGTGTCTTGTAAGCAGCTCACTGAGGGGAGGGCAAGGGTTTCTGAGGCAGAGCAGAGCCTGACAGTGCTTGTGCTGTTGCACACTTATATTTCACATAGGATCTTGCTCCCTGAAATAAATCATTCTTTTCGTTCACTGCGGGAATAAATCAGATATATGGACATTTGGTTTCATGGTTTAGATACAGTCTAATTTAACCAACAGAACAAGTATTAGGTTTAATTTTGTTCTGCTTGGATTTTCATTTGAATCCTAGAAAAAGAAGGGATGATAACTTTAGACAAAGGAATTGTTTGGTTGTTTGATGTGCATTCTGACAGACAGAGGTGTGGCAAAACAGGCAGGATTTAAATGCAATTTCAAATAGAATTATCCAAGCTGATATTTTGGGCATGTCCATAGGCTCTGTGAATACATACATCAATCTGTTCTGTTAGCTTTGATGTAGGAATATTTGTGAGGGTGTCTTGGAATGGGCTCCACTGCAGTGCAACTTGTGACCTTGAAAGCCAAGGTGCCATGGGAGCTCCTGCCTTGCAAATCTGTTTATCTGTGCACGTCACAGATAAGACCCAGGCTTTGCAATGCCCCTTGACTGAGCAAGTGACATTAATTCCATTAACTCTGGGAAAAAGGAGTGTTTGTATTGACAATTGGAATGGGAGAATGGGAAGGGGGGGTTTATGTTAAATATTTGGCTTGGAAATATTTAACACTTCATCCAGAGAATGGAAAGGTTTTATTGGAACTGAACAAAAAATATATATGTTTCCTTCAGCAATATTCTGTTAATTCATATCAAATGAGATTAATTAAAACAGATGGGGGGGAAAAAACCCTCCAGTGTTTCACGGGCAGAGAAAGGCTGGGTTCAGTTTGGTCAGACCTGAGTGCTGATGATCATTCCTGACCTAGAGAAGAGTTTGTTGCCAGTGCTCCCTGCCCCTGTAACCATCCCTAACCTGGGAGGCAATTCCCTATTCCCTGTCCCATTATCCCACTCTCGGGATTGGTGGCTCTGGGCACTGCAGGCCCTCCTGCTTTTGGGAGCTCCAGGTGCTGCTGGAGGGGCTCTGCTCCCAGCCTGGCCTCTCCTGGACATCCTGTGCTCCTCCCCTGGACACCTCCCTGGGTACCCAGCTCCTCTCCGGCCTTTCCTTCAGGATGTTCCACTCATGGAGCAGCTTCACTCTGACCTCCTTTGGGGCTGCCCCTCTGAGCTGCAGGGTCACAGAATCCCAGGATGGGCTGGGATGGAAGGGACCACAGTGGCTCAGGATGGTGTCCAGACAGCATCTGGGACCCCACAGCCTCTCTGAGCTCTGTTCCAGCTTTGTTCCTGTCCAGGGCAGAACTTCTGCTTCCTGTGTCAGGGGAATTGCTGGGATCAGTTCCTGTCTGTTCCTCTGGTGCCATTGCTGGGTGCCAGAGCAGAACCTGGCCCTGCTCTGCCCCTTCTTCCCCCAGGGACAGACAGGGACACCCAGAGACACCCAGCGACAGACAGAGACACCCAGAGACACCCAGAGACACCCAGGGACAGACAGGGCTGAGGCCCCTCTCCCTGGGGCTCCTCTCCAGGCTGAGCAGCCCCAGCTCCCTCAGCCTCTCCTGGGCATGGAGCTGCTCCAGGCCCTTGCTCAGCTCCAGGGGTTCCTGTCCCTGCTGTGCTGAGAAGCCAGAGCTGGACACAGCATCCAGAGGTGCCCCCAGAGCTGGACACGGCAGTCAGAGGTGCTCCCAGAGCTGGACACAGCACCCAGAGGTGTCCCCAGAGCTGGACACAGCACCCAGAGATGTCCCCAGGGCTGGGCACAAGGATAGGGTCCCTTGGTCCTTTGCTGGATGGCAGTGCCTGTTCCCAGCTGGCACATTATGGCTAAAAGTCATTATTTCTTGTAAAACACTTTTCGTTCTGTGCCTCCTCCAAAACATGAAGTGCACCATGGAAATCCCTTAATGAAGTGCACCTCAGCCATTTGGGAACAACCTCCAAGAAACTGCTATGGAAACCTGTCCAGAAATGGCCCTGGGTGCAGGATGGAGCTGCCATGGTGTGAACACTGGGATGTGTTTGCAGTACCACTCTGATAAGAGTTAAATTTCAGAGGTGCTGCTCTGAGCTGGCTTTGTTTCAGACAGCAGAACAAACCCTTTCAAGCTGCTGGTGTGTCGCAGACATCTTTTATGAAAAATCCTTTCCTTAGGATTTTTCCTCCTGAGAAGGTGAGAAGCCTCAGGAACAAAATGTAAACAATGGTTATCTGCTGCTGTGGAATGCAACAGGTGCATCTGTGATTGGTCTCATGGGGTTGTTTCTAATTAATGGCCAATCACAGTCAGCTGGCTCAGACTCCCTGTCTGAGACAGAAGCTTTTGTGATCATTCTTTCCTATTCTATTTGTAGCAAGCCTTCTGATGAAACCTTTTCTTCTATTCTTTTAGTATCGTTTTAATGTAATATATATCATAAAATAATCAAGCAGCCTTCTGAAACATGGAGTCAGATCCTCATCTCTTCCCCAATCTGAAAACCCCTCTGAACACCGTCACACTGGCGCACAAGAACTTTGACAAACCCGTTTCTTGGATCTCCTGGCCCCAGGAGCCTGCTCTGTTTTGCTGCCAGGGCTCACCAGGCCACGGCAGGACTGGCAGAAGGGAGATGTGCTTCCATCAGGACTGGGATAGTGGACCAACCCAGCCACATCAGCAATTTAAACCAAGAGGCTGCTCTGTGAGCAGCTGAGACATCACACACCTCCTGTTTGAAACCTCTCCTGGAGGTGTTTCACCTCCCAGAGGGTGGCAGGGTGGATGATTAGAACTCATAATAATAAAGTTCTGCTGCAAGATGCTTCCCTCATTTAAAATAACCATCTTCTTGCAAAATCCACAGTTGGGCTAGGAAATAATTAGGGTGATATTTATTTCTTTCTGTTCTTTCTCTCCTTAAAGAATGGTAATTATAGTTGAGGATATTGCCCCACAGTTACAAATAACTTGCTGAATTTTCCTGTGAAAATGGGTTTTGGTTGGGGCTACTCAGATGGGAGCTCAGCACGTAGCAGGGTTTGAGAACACTGGGAAAAAAAATGTGCTGCTGAATACCAATGCTGTTTGTGAGGAATATATAAATAAGTGGCTGTTACACAGCAGGATGATGCACAGAGCAACAAGAAGCAATATATTGGCTAATCTCTTAGTAATGGCTCGATAATTGTGATAACATCAGAAATCACTATCACTCCTTGCTGAGAAATTACTTGTTACCATCCTCTTGTTTAAATACGGCTGGGAGAGCTCTGAAATTATTTTCAGCACTGTTTGGAGGCTTCCCCTCATTTAACCTTCCTGATTCTGCTTATAAAAATAAAAAGCTTAAATTCTTGGTGATACCTTCCCTGTGCTGAGCTGCCTTTTGTACTCCTCCCCAGCTGGGTGTAATATCGAGTGGGTTTTATTTTATTTTATCTTTTCAGTGTCTTAGGAAGATCCAGCATCTTCTCTTGGAAAAATTGCAGGGGAAAGAAAAGGCATTAATGGCTAATAAGAAATAATCTGTGGTTAACACAGCTCATCCTTTCTTTCATGGTCTCTCATGATCTTGTTGCTTTTGAATTTGGATTATCAGACTGCAGGGTTTGAGGTGATGGAGAAGAATGGTTTGTGAATCTTCTTGTGGCTGAGGTTTAGTGGAATTTCCTATGGAAGTGAATCCCACCTAGGAGTTACCTGGGGGTCCTCTGGTCCCAAGAAACCAAAAATATTGAGTGTTCATTCAGAAACAACAAAAATGTTTCTCCAGCTTGAGAACTTTGGAGCAGTGCTCTTCATTGCTAATGATTCACAGAAGGTAAAAAATTCTGGTTTTGGGAAAATTAAGCTGAAAACAAATTCCAAAGTATTTGTGTTGCTCCTTCCTGTGTGCTTAGGAGATATCTCAGGGATTTATGTCCTAAATCCTAAATCAGGGAAAGGCTTTTCCCCCAGAGGGTGCTGGGGCACTGGACAGGCTCTCAGGGAATGGTCACATTCCCAAGGTTGCCAGAGCTCCAGGAGAGCTAAGACAACGCTCTCAGGGCCAGGGTGGGATTGTTGGGATGTCTTGTGCAGGGCCAGGAGCAGGACTGGAGGATCCTGGTGGATCCAACACTCTCAGGGACAGGGTGGGAATGTTGGGGTGTGCTGTGCAGGGCCAGGAGCAGGACTG
>JAWWEX010000300.1:2384453-2395265 GCA_035583215.1 Arremon brunneinucha
CCCAGCTGGAGCAGGAATTGTTTTGTCTCCCTGCTCTGTGCACAGAGCTCAGCAACGCTGAATGTGAAGCTCAGAGCCTGAAACACAGAAAAGCCAAACCTGAGGCATCAGTGGCACAGAATTTGCCCATGGAGAGAACACATGGCTGCCCAGGCATGGCATGGCAATGTGTGGCCTTTTTTCCCACCTCATTCCTGAGCATTCCCTGTGGGTGGTTGTTGAGTTCCTGACATGATGGGGATTTTCTGTAGAGCTCTTGGATGTGATGTTCAGCATCACCAGGATCCCACCAGCGTCTGGAGGCCTCTGCAACACCTTTTGGAGCATTTTTTGAAGGAATTTAGTTCCGTTGGTATTTCTCCCAGCTTTAATTTTCCAGCTGGAACTCTCCTGGGCGCAGGGATGTGTCTTCATCCCAACCTGTGCATCCAGGATCCGAGCCCTGCAGTCTCTGTGCCATCCAATCCCAAATGGATAGCACACCAACAATCAAATACCCACCACATTCCAAGTGGAAAGAACAGCAAAATGGGTTTGTAAAATATTTGGGAAAATAAGATAAGTGGTGCACGCCGAGGTAGAGGGAGCCAATTTTGTGAGTCTCGGCTCCAACTGTAATGATGTGATTTAGATTAATTGCAGTGTTTTATTGCTTTGAATTGAAAACAGCGTTTTTGTAGGCGAGACAGCAGGTGCAGAATATCTCAAAAGCAAAGATCCAGTTTTTCCTGAATGCTTACTAAGTAATAAAAATGGGAAAGGAAAACAAGACAGGAAATTCACTACACAAAGTGAATTTTTTTCCCTAAATCCAAAGTCTTGTGCTCCTCGTCATCCTCCTTGAAGCAATCACAAGTCTCCATGGAGCAGATTTTCATCCTGCCTCACTGAGGATTCTGATCCAGTCTTTGTATAACACTGGTTTAAACCACTGAGTTGTGTCAATGAGCTTTGTGAGGGGCTGCAGAGCACCTAATTTTGGGGTAAGAGCTGAACAGCAGGACAAGCATTAGCACAGAGCCATGGCTCCAAGGTCAAAATGTCCAGTGAATCCTGTGGATCCTTATCCCTCACAGCAACAACGCCCAGTAGGCTCTGGGAATAGAAAGAGAATTATGATTTAGGCACCTTGAACAAACATCATGCTGTTTGTTCATTCTGGCCGTGTGTCCTGGCTGCAGTCTGTCCTGGGTACACTCTGCCACTCAGCACCCAAAGTGCTTTCTTCCTAAATTAGCCAAGAATTCTTCACCCTTGATGGGATTGGATGCCCCAAGCTGCACATTCACAGTCTCTTCCTTGGGATGATCATAAGGACGTCGTGCTGTGCAGTGAGACAGCATTTTGCTTAGTCAAAGGCAAAGAGAGGAGTTTCCAAGGGCATGGAGTGACAGGACAAGGGGACTGGCTTCCAAGTGACAATTAATGCCTTTCCCCATGTTCTGTCCCTCCATCTCTTGTCCCCAGTACCTCTCCAGCTCTCTTGGAGCCCCTTTAGCCCCTTTCTCCCTGGAGCTCTCCTTTCTGCAGACATAAGCATTCATATTTAAGTTAAAAAGTGGTCAGATGTTGGCCCAAGAATCAGCTTGATTTTGTTCAGCTCTGCTGTTGCCACAGGTCTGTCTTTACACAAACCGTTTTGGGTTTTCAGTGAAAACTTTGGGCTCCTCCCAGGCTGAAATCCCATCCATGGGGTTTGGAGTTTTTGTTTGTCATAAAGGAGCAGCTCCATCCCTGCCCTTCCCTGGTCCCAGTCTTAATTCTCTTTCTCCCTCTGCACCCATGGTCAGGAGCACAGCACCAACCTCCCCATCACTGCATCCCCAAAGTGGGGCATAAACCTTTCCCAATCCCAGCTCTTTGCTTTAAATGAGGCTTGGGGCATTACCCAATCCTTCAGAGTTTTTGGGGGAAGACAGCTGGGAAAGGGCAAGCAAAACTCTCCTATTTTAGTGCTCATTGCATAAGAGAAGCACAGGAAGCGGGGAGAGAGCTCTGAGGAGGAGAGATTTATCCCACACAACACTGCCAACGGAGCACAGTCTGGTAAGGGCACCCGGGGCTCGTTCCTTCCGCGCTATACATAGATCCTCCAGCCTATAATGGGAGAATTAGGTAATTTTACACAGTTTTGGGTATAAAGTATGGCTTGTTTAGTGTAGCTGATTACTGGAATGGCTGGAAAATGAGCTTCCCTTGAGTTGTGACATGGGGATATTTCTTCTGTGAGTGATTGAAGGCTCTGTCCCCATTTGTTTTCCTCATGACCCTGTCCTTCTGCTAGTCCCATTTCCATTTTTAATGTGCTCCTTGGCGTAGCAGCAGAGCGAGAGCAGGGCTCGCTCATTCAAGGCAGGTTTTTTTGTTTTCCTTTTTCCTGTTTGTAATTTTCTGCTGTTACAGATCAGGTTGTAGTTGTTGGCAGTGATTCATGCAGAGAGGCAGAAGACCCAGATTTTTTGTTTAGCATTTTTCAATATGTTTGGCATTTTAATGTTCTCAAACCACTCTTTAATTTGTTACATCTTGCTCACGCATAATGTACAGCTGGGGAGAGATTGGTACCACAGAGGAGTTCCTGAGGGCTTCTGGGTGAGGAGTGTTGGAGACTGGAATGTTTTGGTAATAATGGAACAATTGGCAGTTTACAGAGGGGCCATTACATGCCATGAGTTTAAGATGTGAAAAAAAAAATTGTTTTTACTGAACAGATTTTTTGCTTGTCTAAATGATAATCATGGAATGGTTCAGGTTGGAAAAGACCTCTCAGACCATCGAGTCCAACCATTCCCCCAGCACTGCCAAGGCCACCACTAACCCGTGTCCCCAAGTGCCACATCCACACATTTTTGGAACACTTCCAGGGGTGACAACTCCACCACTTCCCTGAGAAACCTGTTCCAGTGTTGGGTGCTTGACCACCCCTTCAGAGGTGAATTTTTTTTGAATTTACAATCCCAATATCCATACTTTCATTGGCAGCAGCTTTTGTAGTAGCAGCAAACCCACAGTGGTGTGTAAATTGGATTTGTAACCCTACAAACAATGGTGCTAGTGAGGTAAAGTACTCTGCACATAGGTAGGGAGAGGAAGGGATCCCTCTGTGAAGTTGTCCAAGTTCTGTTTCATTTAAGCTCTGTTTTAGTGAGATTGATAAGAGGCATTTGGAGGGTGAGCAATTGGAATGAGGAGAAAAGTGCTGGAGCAGCAGGTAAAGCCCATCCTGATTTATTGCTCTACTCACAAAGAAATAGATTTAATCTGAGGGTAGATGCCAAGACACCCCAGTCCCTTGAAAGCAGGATGAGAGGAACGGTGGACAGAAACAAGGGAAGCAGCGAGACTGGAGTTTCACCTCTTTATTTCTCCCCCTACCTTCACCTTACAAGTGAATCAATTCCTTTTTTTCCTGAATGCGTCCCGCAAAAACAAACCCCCTGAGCGGAAAGATCGCCGTGTGTTCGAAACGCCTTCGTCACTCCTTCCTCTTCCCCGCGCTGCCTTTCCCGCGGCTCCGAGCACCAGGATCCGCAGGAGGAATCATCTCCGCCTGACAGATGGGACTCCCAGGCACAGATGGGGCTCCCTGGCTGGAGCAGGGAGGCAAAAGCCGCGCGCTGGCACCGCCGAGCCGGGAAGATCGCGTCTCTCCCACATCCCGCCCCGAGCCGGCGCTCCAGACACGGCTGGGACACAGCTCGGGCAGGACAAGGGTGAAGTCGTGCCCTGATCTGGTGGGATTTCTGCTGGGAAGAGTGTGACCTCTCTGGTGGGATGAGGTTCAGACACTCACACCATGTTCCTGTGTCACACAAGTTTTTAGGTTTTTTCTCCAAGTGTTTCTGTTGGGAATTGTGTGACCTCGCTGGTGGCACAAGGCCCAGGCACTCACACCATGTTCCAGTGTCACAAAAGTTTTTAGGTATTTTCTCCAAGAGTTTCTGCTGGGAAGGGTGTGACCTCGCTGGTGGGGAAAGGTCCAGATGTTCACACCGTGTTCCAGTGTCACTAACAAGTTTTTAGGTTTTTTCTCCAAGGGTTTCGATTTGGGAAGGGTGTGACCTTGCTGGTGGGATGAGGTTCAGGTGCTCACACCAAGTTCCAGTGTCACACAAGTTTTTGGCTTTTTTCTCCAAGGATTTCTGCTGGGAATTGTGTGACCTCACTGGTGGCACAAGGTCCAGGCGCTTACACCATGTTCCTGTGTCACACAAGTTTTTGGGTTTTTTCTCCAAGGGTTGCTGTTGGGAATTATGTGACCTCACTGGTGGAATGAGGTCCAGGCGCTCACACCATGTTCCAGTGTCACACAAGTTTTTGGGTTTTTTCTCCAAGGGTTTCTGTTGGGAATTGTGTGACCTCGCTGGTGGGGTGAGGTCCAGGCGCTCACACCGTGTTCCAGTGTCACAAAAGTTTTTAGGTATTTTCTCCAAGGGTTTCTGCTGGGAAGGGTGTGACCTCACTGGTGGAGAAAGGTCCAGATGCTCACACCGTGTTCCAGTGCCACTAACAAGTTTTCAGTTTTTTTCTCCAAGGATTTCTGCTGGGAAGGGTGTGACCTCGCTGGTGGAGCGAGGTCCAGGTGCTCACACAATGTTCCAGTGTCACACAAGTTTTTACTTTTTTCTCCAAGTGTTTTGCTCTTCTTGGGACAGCATCAGGTGCTGAAATCTGGATTATTCTCATGTCGCCATCCTGCTGCTGGCTATGGAATCTCCAGGAGGAGAGGGTTGGAGATGAGGAAGGTTTCCTTCAGAAATCCACCTGGGTTTCTGGTTGTGCTTGGCAGAAATTGGACCTTGTCTGTCAAATGTTCTGATTTTGTGGAAGGGGCGAATTTCCCAAATTTCTGCTTGTTGTATTTTAAATGTTGAGAAAGATACCCTCCTACCAGACTAGGAGAAAAAAATGCATGAAGGCTCTGAAAATCCCAGAAACTGAAGCAATAAGGGATATTTTATTAGGGTGTATTTAATGGCAGGTATTTAAAGGCAGATAAATCCTTTTCTATCTTTCATTAGCAAATTTCTATCTTTCATTAGCAAAAAAGGAGGTTGTTGGCTTCCCGTCCCTGGAAGTGTCCAAGGCCAGGCTGGATGGGGCTTGGAGCACCCTGGGATAGTGGAAGGTGTCCCTGCCCATGGCAGGGGGTAAAACTGCAAAGATGATGGCCAGCTTTATAACGGGGATGAGCTTTAAGGTCGTTCCAACCCAAACCATTTCAGGATTCTGTGGTTCTGTGAAAATTTCCAGCAGGTTTAAACCCCAGAACAGGTGGTGAAAGGCAAACACTTCTTAATGCACAGCCTCCAAGGAGTGCAGGAAATGACATTGTCATCCACGATTCTTATCCTTTCATTTATTCCCTTGTGAAGGTCAGGTCAGAATTCCTGGTTCAAATCCCTCCTGATGGACAATCAATCAGTGAAGGGATTGGTGGGTGGAATGGTGTTTGAACAATTCTTTCCTCAGCAGGATTGGGCAGGGATCTCCTCCATGCGGGATTATCATTCCATCCTCCTCCCTTGCAGGAGGTGTTTGTGTATGTGTTTGTGAGCTCAGGAATCCAGTGAATTATTTTGTTTTGGTTTTGTTTTGTTTTGATTTATTTCCTCCTTTGGTGGAGGAAGCGCGTTGGGGAGCGGCTGTTCTGGATCCTTTCACCAAACAAACCAGAAAAACTCTTTGTTCCAGAGCTGGGCTCAGCACACCAGCACTGAGAGCTCCTTTTCCCTCAGAGTTGGGAGATATTATTAAACTTTGCATCGCTGTGAATTATGTATCAGTCAGCACATTATCAAAATAGCAACATCTTGAAATACTTATTGAACAAACATGAAAGTAGCGTCTTGGATTACTTGGGAAGCATCTTTACACAGCGAGGAGAAATACAAGCTTTCTGTTTTTTGGGTAATAAAGGGCAAACAGGCTCAATAAATAGCTGCTTTTGGGAAATGCGATTTAATATTCATGAAAGTCAGCATTCTTGGGGAAAAAAATATAATGAAAGAGAGAGAAAGCCTGAAAGCTCAGGGCTCTCCTCTACACAATAGGCAAAACCATCAAGGAGCCAATTTGGGAAACACTGGAGTTCAAGTTTTGTCAATCCCAGGGAGGGCTTTTAGTGGCTGGAGGATGTCAGGGAGATAAAATTCACCAGGGCCTTTGGGAAATGCTATGAGTTCATTAAACGAGATGGTGGTGAAATCAGAATATTTCAAACCTCACATTTTTAATGATTTTTATTCAGCATTTTACACCTTTTTTTCCCAAGTTTTTTTGGTACATTTTTGTCTCAAAGGCCTTATTTGACATTCTGTGAAGATAATGGGACAATCTAATACTAAACCAAAGGTTGCCAGCATGAAGCCACACCTCAGTGAGCTCCCAGCTGAGTTCTAATGCTGTCCTAATTCCTTAATGATCCTTTTATTCCAACAACCTCCAGCTTGTCCAGAAGGAGGTCTCTGCTTGCTGGGGACTGTGCAAACACAGAGTAATATATGTTCCCTGTCGTGCCAAAACTCGTGGCTCCTGGGAAAAGGCAGGGGAAGGGCACATGGAACGGTTTAGGGTGGAAAAACCCTCCAAGAGCATCGAGCCCCCAGCACTGCCAAGGCCACCACGTCCCCAAGTGCCACATCCACAGAGCTTTGAACCCTTTCCAGGGATGGGGACTCCCCCCTGCCCTGGGCAGCTGTGGAGAGCTGGACAGACCTTTCCATGGAGGAATTTTCCTGAACATCCAATCTGAACCTCTCTTGGTGCAATTTGAGGCTGCTCGCTCTTGCTGCTTTGGGGAAAGAGACTGAACTCTGTGTAAGAGGAGGAAGGGAGGATCCTCCTCTCTTGAGGGGGATGTGGGTGGTCTTGTCTGGGATGCTCCAGCAGAAACTTGTTTCAGTCCCATTCTCCTTCTTAAAAGTGATTAAATTTGCTTATAATTGCTGTTATCAAAAGCAACAATTTATATTTGTTGCAATGCCACTTTCTGCTACGAGCAGAGTTTTACTACAGAATTTTATACAGTATTTTACTACAGAATTTTATACAGAATTTCACTTGGCCACTGATTGTTTAAATTTAATTTTTTTTTTTTTCATTTTTGGAAAATAAGTGACTGATGGGACATCCTGCTCCCTGGTTGAGTACAAAGCAACAGTAAGAAGGCATTCCCAGCGCTGACACCTTTTGGGACCTCTCCAGGCCTTGCACTGGTGCAGGCTCAGGCTGCTCTGGAATCCATAAAACCCTTTTGGCTGCGTGCAGGCATCCCTGAATTCCCTGGCAGTGCTGTGGCACCCATCCGAGGGAGGGTGGCTCTCTTTGTCACTGTAATTATATCTGAGTGAGCCTCTGCAAAACAAAGTGATGTCAGGACCAGTCCATCACGCTTTTCCAGTAAAAGTAAACACAAGACACTTCCCTTCTGCCCCTTTGCATGTGGAATATGCTCGGGAAAAAAAAATAAATTGTGTTTTGAAATTATTGTTATGGATACGTGCTTTCAGTAACGATCCAAGGCACCACCTGTTCCTGAGGTCACTGCTGCCAGTGAAATGCACACGAGCCCTGGTGAGGGGATATCAGCAGCCTTGTTCCAGAGGGAAAAACCACTGGAGACAGCAAATAATCTCGGAATCTGATGTTATCTCCCCTCTGTATTTATATCACAGCCCTCATTTGGCAGTTGTAGGAAGCCGAGGACGACCTGGGGAAACGTGACAGCGCTGACAACAAAATGTGTGAAAAAAATTCCCTCAGCTAATTGGTGCCCTGTGAGGTTTCCAGTGGGAGCAGCCTCGCAGGCGCTGGAGGAAACGGAGACAAAGCCCTGCTCTCATCTGCTGTAAGCTGAGCTGAGGCTGCTCAGCCACTTGGGGCTCTGCTGATTTATTGTGGCAGCTGAGGGGATGGAGCTTGGAATTCTTCGTGTTTTTAATAATTTAGAGCGTTGCTCTGACCAGCAGGGGTGAGCTAATGGGGAGGAGTTTTGTGGGGAGGGGCTTTGGTACCTGGGGGAGCACTGGGGAGGAACCCCCATCCTGGGGGACCCTGCCAGCTCCACTGGGACTGGGGCAGCTGGAGAGACCTTTGGAGTGGTCAGCTATTGTATTTGCAGGGTGTCTCAAAGAAGGAAGGAATGGTGAATCTGACTCCATGTTCTCAGAAGGCTAATTTATTATTTTTTGATACTGTATTTATTAAAGAACACTAAACTATACTATACTAAAGGATAAGTAAGGGGATTTGTTTTGCAAGATGTGTTCGGAAAAAAGGAATTGATTCACTAAGAAAGGATACAGACAGAAGGCTAAAAAGATAATAATGAAAACTCCTGACTCTCTCAACACATCTTGGCACTGATTGGCCAAAGAGACAAAACAATTCACATTTAAACAATTGAACAATCACCTGTGGGTAAACAATCTCCAAGCACATTCCAAAGCAGCAAAGCACAGGAGAAGCAAATGAGATAAGAATTGTTTCCCTTTTCTCTGAGGCTTCTCGGCTTCCCAGGAGAAAAATCCTGGGCAAAGGGATTTTTCCAGAGAATGTGAATGTCACAGTCAACCACAATCCCACAATCAGTACATGCTAGGGATGAAGGAATCCCTGAATTTGAAGGAATTCTTTCAGTTTGGGTCAGTCCTGCCTTGCTCATCCCCGCTGCTGTTCAGACTCTGGACAGGGCACAAATATTCCATCCTCCACATCCAGGGATCCACTGAATTTGACCCAAATCCAGCTGCAAACCTCCATAAACACTCATTTCATGGCAGCCAGCACTCTCAGCAGCACTCCTGACCCTCTGAGAGCCTTCTGGTTTTCCACAGCACCCCTGGAGATCCCATCAGACTGGGATTGATGGGATTTGGGGACCGGTCTGTACTGGTGGGACATCCCAGGGAGTTCCAAGCCTGTTGCAGTATGAAAAGGCTGCATTTCAAACTTTAAGTTGTTTCACTTCTAAATACCCATTTCAGACCAGTTGTGATGATAAAAATCTGTAAAAAGGGCAAACAAATCTGGAAATTCAATGTGACTTCCTTAAATTGGCAGGAATATCAGTGTCTTTTGCTGCTTGAGGCCTTTTGACCTCTTCAAAATTGCCAATTAGAAACTGGTGATTTCCTTGTTAATATTTTCAATATTAACAACAGGTTGTTGCTAAATTGTAAATATTAATTAGAATCTCTTCCGTTGTGCATTAACCTTAATTGATATTTTGTGGCTCTCATTATTTGTTTAAAATATTGGTTATTATAGCACAGGCCTCAGTCTATGATCTATTGATAATCCTGCTTTCAAAGCATCAAGAAAATGTTTAATATTTGACTTTTGTCTGTTTTTTTTTGTTAATTTTTAAAATTTCTTTTTGTAAAGCAGCTGAAGTGTAGTTTGGAAGGAGTCTGTTAAAGTTGCTCATCCTTGATTTAGGAACCTAAGAAATATTTGCAAAAATAACAACTCCCAAGTGAAGCCCCTTGTTCCCCAGATCAGCTTCCAGGGAAAGAAAGAAGTGCAAACACAGCTTGCCATTCCATGAGGGGATTTTTTTTGTATTCCTGGGTCTCAACTCTTCCCTGAAGCAACAGAAACGGGGGAAAGGATCCTGAAGCTTCTTGACATTTGTAAATTTGCTCTTATTCATCTCCCTATCTCAGATTTCTCAGCTGGATGACAAATGTGTGCCATCCATGGAGTTCTGTTTTTTAGATGTCTCCATTTATTGGATGCTCCGGGGTGTTTGGATTCAATTGGAACTTACAGCTTGTCTATGTTTTATTTGCATAATAAGACTCTGAATGACAGAGCAGCTCCAGCCAGACGTGTTGGCTCCAAACGCTGCAATTGAAGCTGGGAGTATTTTGCAAGAGTGAAAAAAGAATGAGACGGAGAGAAAGAGAGAGAGTCTGATCACGTGTGAAAAAGTTACAGGAGGGAAACACCATTCTGAGACAGAAATTTCCTGGGATGATGATTTCCAGGAGCAATCTGGGATGGTGGGAGGTGTCCCTTCCTTGTAGGTCCATTCACACTCAGAATAATCCATTATTCAATAATTCTGTGGTTCTGTGAGGTGCCTTTTACCTTTAAAAAGAGAAATAAGTAAAAGGAGAGGCAGAGCTTCACATCCCAGCCTCAATCCCTGTTTTCATGCTCTGTTCAGCCCTGTAGCACAACCCCACCCATGCCCTGCCTGCCCCAGTTCTCCAAAAGCAGCAGGGGAGGGCCCTTCCCTAAAAAACACAGCACTCAGGCATCATGAACTCATATAAATACAACATAAAATATAATACATAGCATTTGACTCAGACTGGTGTGGTTTCAACTTACAGCCTGATATGTCTGTGTGTTAATCCTATGTAGAGAATATTTTTATATATATTTTCATTTTCTCCCTTAAGAACCAGTCTGTGGCAGTTCAGTGCTGAGGGAACTGATGAACCTTTGCAATGCTGGATGTTTGCCTACGATGTTCCTGGGATCCTGCATGGAACAAGGGTGGTTAAAGTGCTGTTTTGTGTCCTTCCAAACCCAGTTGCTGAGATTCCCTTGGGGAGGCAGCCTCAGTTTGTGTGAGCTGAACTGCAGAGCCAAACCCCTAGGTTTAAGGTGCAGCATTAGCTGTTCCAACCTGTGCAGTTCCCATTTTTCCCAGGCTGTGCTGGCTGGAATCACCTCCAAGTGGGCATGAGCTGGCACTTGAGATCCCTGGGCTGGTGGTATGGGAACATGGCATTGAGTTCCCTTTTCTCATATATTTTTGAATGCACATCTATGAACAAGAACTTGGCAAACACTACG
>JAWWEX010000300.1:2405175-2418127 GCA_035583215.1 Arremon brunneinucha
CAACATTTTTCCTGCCCTATTATCATCACTTCAGCTGCTGCAGCAATAGATCCTGCACCAATAAATCAAAGGGGATCATTTCAGATGGCCAGAAACATAAACAGCACTTTAAAAATTTATCTTCTAGCAATCTCCTTTCCTCTTGCTGTGGCTTTGTTTGATGAGGCAAAAATAGCTTCATTTTCTGGGTTTGTCTCCATTTCCTCATTTAAACAAAGCCAAACTGGTATTTCCCAATTTTTTTACCAGCCACTCAAGGAGCCCTGAGCTACCACGTTCATTCTTCACTTTTTCTTTGCCTTTTGCTGCTCCCTTCAGTGAGTGTGGAATGTCCTGGTGGTAGGAAATTGCTGTATTTCCCCAGGCAACAGGTGCTTATCTTTGTGATTACAACACAAACCTGACAAAGCCTCTCTTGCACCCAACAGCTCAGCATGGAAATCATGCTCTCCTTTAGTGAGGAATTCACTGTTTTTAGTCAAACTGCAGCTGCAACACCTGAATTGTGGCATGGTGAGACTTTGGGTTATAGCTCCCTGCTCCATTTCACCATTCCCAGCACAAACCATGTTTTTATTCTTTCCATCACCAGCCTGTTCCCATTTTCATGAAAGAGCTTTATGAGCCGAGTCCTGCCTTCCCTCCTTCCCACCCCACGTGCATCGTTAAGGGGGCTTTCTTAATTTCCTGTTTTAGGCTTTCCTTGGAGATTTCTCATTCTGTTTTCTCTTCCCCATAGCACACAAATATTCCTGCTGCCTGGAAAGAGCCTGACTGGGTTTTTTTTTGCTGCAAGTTGGCAGCTCAGGTGATGACAATTGGCTGCCTCTGTGTGTTCCAGCTGAGGCTCTGGTGCCAGATGGCTCCACACACGGGCAGGGAGTTTACATTTCGTGTTCCTGGGTGAAAAACGTCCCACTGGATATTGGATACTCCCATCCCAAATGAGCCACTGGCCTTGACAGAGGAAAGGTTCAACTTTGTGGCTGGAACCAACCTTGCACAAATTTATTCAGGCACCCATCTTGCACAAATTTATCAGAATGCAGAGAATTTGGGCAGAAAATTCAAGTTTGGAGTCTCAGGGATGACTTGGGAGTGGAGCAGCCTGCAGAGAACTGACTGAGAACAAAACACTGGATCCCTTTCTGGCTGAAAATGGTTTATTTTCCAAGACAAAACAAGTTGGGAATTGGAATTGTTGGCCCAATCAGAAAAAATCTCTGTGTCATACAAAATGAAATTTTTTCTTTTGATTTTTCTAATTTTTTTCTATTTTCTTGAAATAAAAATATATTTAACAGAACATTCCCATCCAGCTCAGAATCCCAGACAGGTTTGGGTTGGAAGGGACCTTAAAGCCCATCCCATTCCACCCCTGTGCCAGGGCAGGGACACCTCCCACTGTCCCAGGTTGCCCCAAATCCCATCCAGCCTGGCCTGGAACATTTCCAGGATGGAGCATCATGACCCAACCCATCATGTGGCTGCTAGAAAATATTTCCTCTAATGACAGCAACCATGCACAGGCCTGAACTTGCAATATCAGCATGAGCAGGAGCTGCACAAGGACCCAGAGAGAGTGGGAATTTGGGAAGTGCTGACAGAAGGGCAGGAAATATGTTCTATATATTCCCAAAGTTACCTAGGAAGTCTTGGGAAGAAGTAGGAGCCCAAATAATGTTTGAGTTAATATTGAAGAGAGAAGAACCACAAAAAAAAAAATTCCAAATTCTGTGTTTTCCATGCTTTTACATTTCAGATGTTGGAGTTGAGAGTAGACAATGAAGAAATTTTTCTAACCTTTCCTACTGCTTGAATTTTCTCCTAGAAAACAACTGGTTTTCTGATCCCCTGCTACTCAGCACTCAAACCTCTGACCTATATTCAAATGAAAAGTGTAGAACTGAAAAAAAAATAAATCAGCATTTCTTTCACCCCTGGAGTAAACTGGTTTGACAGCTACATAAAATGATTTAGTTTTTTGTAATTCCAAGTATAGCAGGATTAGCCCTTCATCCTGTTGTTTCAGGATGTCTGCATTAATTATTTCTAGTCCTCTTTAATTCAACACTAAACTCGCGTTTTCAGTTCAAGGGACTGGCCCATTCTTAAATCATGTAAATATTATTCAGAACTAGGTGATACCCACGTGCAGAGCTGCCAAAGCACACTCATTTATTTTTTAACTTCTTAGTCAGCCAGGGAGCAAAACAATCCATGATTTATACAAGGCATTTAATGAATTTCATCCTTTTCCCCGTTGGGGTTTCAATATTGCTGAGACACGGGCACGAGGAGAAAGAACAACAGCAGAAATCCCCAAGAAATGCTCCTGCTGCATTCCTGGACTGTTCTGTTTGTGTGTGGAAGGGCCAAGCTGCTGCTTTTCTGCTCAAATCCTAAACTGAGCAGGGCTGATTAAAGCCCACGGTGCCAAGGAGGGATTTGCTTTCTAGGACAAAACTTTCATCCCTTTGAGGAACGTTCCCTGCTGGGCTGCCCATCACCTCCCAGCACAGCAGGGTCCACTTTAATCCTCTCAAAACTTCCTGAAATCTTGCCTGGATTTCTGGGGATGCTGAGCACAATCTTGGTTGGATTTCTGGGAATGCTGAGTGTGGTGTTGTTCACAGGGTCCCAGGATGAGGGAAGAGATGAGGATCTGACTCCATGTTTCAGAAGGCTGATTTATTATTTTATGATATATATTGTATTAAAACTATACTAAAAGAATAGAAGGAAGGATTTCATCAGAAGGCTGGCTAAGAATAGAAAAGGAATGGAATGATAACAAAATCCTGTGTCTTGGACAGAGAGTCTGAGCCAGCTGACTGTGATTGGCCATTAATTAGAAACATCCAACATGAGCCCAATCACAGATGCACCTGTTGCATTCCACAGCAGCAGATAACCATTGCTTACATTTTATTCCTGAGGCCTCTCAGCTTCTCAGGAGGAAAAATCCTAAGGAAAGGATTTTCCAGAAAATATCATGGCTACAGCTGAGCACAAACTTGGTGCAGGTGGGAAGTTCAGTGAGGAGCTGGGGTTTAGGGGGGCACAGCTGGAAAGGTCTCTGTGCATGTTCCCAGGGTGGGATTGCTGAGTGACCATGAGTGGGGCAGTGGTTAAAGGGAATATCCCAATTTGTCCATCATTCCAAAGGTCAATATCCAGAAATCTGGGAGTCTGTGGATAGGGCTACCATCATCTCCTAGCACAGGAGGATCCACTTTTAATAATCTCAAAACTTCCTGAAGTCTTGCTTGGATTTCTGGAGATACTGAGCACAAACTTGGTGCAGGTGGGAAGTTCAGTGAGGAGCTGGGGTTTAGGAGCACAGCTGGAAAGGTCTCTGTGCACATTCCCAGGCTGGGATTGCTGAGTCACCATGGGCAGGGCAGTGGTTAAAGGGAATATCCCAATTTGTCCATCATTGCAAAGGTCAATATCCAGAAATCTGGGGCTTTGTGGATAGGGCTGATTTCCCCAAAAAGCCTCACTTAACCCAAGGTTGTGCTGCTGCATTTCAGAAACTCAGGATTTGCAGTTACCCATCTCAAATCCTTCCCGTTTTCACAGTCTGTGACTCCTCATACTTTACTTTGAGGTGGGAGGGGCAGAACTTTCCTAAATTGAGAGCAGCCTGATGGTTTCAAATCTGTGCAACTGCTCCAGCCTGAGCGTGGATTCCCTTTTAAACTGAGGCTGGGGACAGAAGTCCTGCAGGGCTGGGAGTTCTCTGTGGCTTTTTGAGCTGACACAAACCCTCCAGCTTTGCTTTCTGTAACCTGTGCATGGTTCTGGTTCCAAACACCAGCCAGCTCTGGAATTCCCTAGAATTTCTCTTTTGGAGGTGGAGTTTTATCTCAAATAATTAAATACCACAGGGATATTTTCTCCCCAGCTCAGAGGGACCCCATGGAGGCACAAACTAAGCAGATGCTGTAACTGCAGAGGTGTACAGCAAATAATAATTAGAGATCATAATATTTATCTCCAGTAATAGCCATCCTTAGGACACAGCTTGTGCACGTGATCCTTGCATTTGGAATGTGATACACAGAGCAAATCCTGCTTTTTGAAGGAATTTTAACATCTTCCCATGATCTGTTAATTATTGATGTTGGCCAGGTCATTATTTTCTGAGAATCCTCCTTGGAAGGGGCAGCTATGAGGCAGCTGTGGTGAGCATGGTCCTTAATCCCAAAATCACAGCATCCCCCAGATGAGTTTTGAGGTCTTTTCCATCCCAAACCAGTCTGGTATTCTGAGTTTCTATTTAATTGCTTGTCCTGGTTATTATTGCAACTGTTCTAAGATACTTTATCCAAATAAATTTCAAAATTGAGATCTAACAAAAATCAATACAAATTAATGCTGAATTTAGTTCCTTTCCCCTTCTCCCCCAAAAGCAGGACAATGAACTGTTCCCTAAAATCTAAAAGCAGCAAGAGCTGCAGTTCCACAGATCGTATTTAAATCAGAATTTACTTCATACCAAGATGGATTTGCATTTTGCATTTATCTGTTATCTCCCATTCAAAGGCAAAAAAGCATTATGTGCAACCAAAATTGTCATTGCATTTGTATTGGCTACTGGAATTTGATGCCATTTTGTATTTTAAGTAATCCAGGATGATAATTACACTTATTGCTTCCCTAACTGCACAGTTGCTATTCAGGGTAGCTCATGTATATTTTATGTATGTTCGGTATCAGAGCAGACCTTTTGCAAATTGATTCATTTGCATCATTATATCCTTCTTTCAGAAATCATTTTCTGATCATGAGGCAGAGACTTCTGCTGGAATCACAGAGATAATTCCTAGAACTCAGCCTTAGAGCTGGGGAAAACTGAAAAAAGAAATTAAATTAGTGGCTATTTTTTATTTTTTGATTTTGAAGTGTGAATTTTTGTCAGCATTTTGTAGAAATTTTTCACAGAATAATGTTTGGGTTGGGAGGGACTTGGAAAATCATCTTTTTCCATCCTCTGCCATGGGCAGGGACACCTTCCACTATCCCAGGTTGCTCCAAGCTGTGTCCAACCTGGTTTTGGACATTCCAGGATGGAGCAGCCACAGCTTCTCTGGGCATCCTATGCTACTGAATTTTGCTTTTCTTCATTCACATGGAAAAAAATCAAAGAGAACAAATTATTTGGCTCTTTTTTTTCTTTTTATTTCATATGGAAAGGATCTCCAGCTCTGGGGCTGTGTGGGACATGAGCCTGTCCTGTGCCTGGAGCCCTTCCTGGTCCTCCACCCCTTATCCAACTCCCCAAACACCCTGATTTAAACCAGAAATCCATTAGAGGGATCCCTCCCTCCCTCACCTACACAAATTGCCACTGCCTGGAGCTGAAGAGGAGCAAAGCTGCTGGGTGAGTGACACATGAGTGGCTTTGAGAGGCTGGTGCTCTGTGGGCCTGCAGGGACACAAGAAAGGGGCCAGAGCCCCAGATCAGCCTGTGCACACCAACAGAGCCTGCAAGGGACCCAGCCCCTGCTGCTGCTGCTGCTCAGGCTTGGGGAGAAGATCCTCCCACACTGGCAGGGTGACAACTGCATTCATCTGCAACATCTGAGGGAATCGACTCATTTGATGTTTTGTTTTGAAAAAATTATTGAGGACTGTTTTGTATGCAAAAAGAGTTGAGTGTCTTTTTTTTTTTCCCTCCTCCTGCCTCTGAGTCCCAGATAAGTGAAATTATGCTTATCAGAGGTCCTACATTTAAAGTTGTTTTAAAAGGTGTTGTGACACATGGAGGGAACATGCAGGGTTTGTCTGGGCTGTGAAGAGCCTTGCTTTGATTTAATCCCTCTAGACATGGGCAGCCAGCAAAGAGTTAATTCCCCTTTTTGCTCTTCTCCTGAAATAAGCTAAAATAAACTTTAAGTGGATATAGCCTAATTTTTTTGGCCTATCTCTGATCTAGCAGATGTTTGGGCAAGGAACAGGTAACTGAAATGGGCAGCAATCATTTTTCATTTATCTTGGAAAAGCAAAGGAAACACAGCCAGGACACAAACACCACACAGTTTAATGCTTCAGTTTGTTACAGCATTGGAAAGGGAAAATGATACTTATTTCTAGGAGTGATTATGGAGAAAATGCCTATTTACATGTCCAGGAATTTTTAGGCACCAAGAAGGGGTTTCATCCTTAAGCTATCACTCTGTTTGGTATGTTTATCCTAAATCACACCCTACACAGAACAGATCACAACCCAAACATCAGCTCATCCCTTTTCTCAAAGGAACAACTTCTTAATATCTTCTTTGCATAAAATTTGAGGGCCCCTGCCTTGTGTTATTGAGCGCTGCTGATGGTTTTTTGATAGCTCTGCTTTTAATAAGCTGCAGATTATCTCATCTGCGTGTGTACAGCAGCATATTTCAGAGCATAGGTATGGAAGGAGGAAAGTTGGATTGGCAGCACATGAAAGGGAGCTGAGAAGCTTCAAAGGGCAGGGAGAGAGAGGCAGAAAGCAGAGAAAAGGCTCTGGAAGGTATTGGGATGAGAAGCTTTTGAAATATAGATAACCTACAGCAGAGAGGAGCTCTGCTCTCCCAGCACTAATAATTACACAGATAAGAGGGTGAAGTGAGAGGAAGCCAGGAGATATGGACAAAGTTCAGGATAAAACATCCTGGAAAGAAGAAGCCATGGAAGTTTTATTCTGGAAGAAAGTCAGGTGGAGCCCATGTTGGAAATCTTTGAGAATGTGAAATATTTGTGACAAACCTGGGGACACACAGCGAGATCAGCCCCAGCCCTGGGAGTGCTTTGATGTGACCAGCACAGGTCTGAAAGCTGAGGGGACAGAATCTGAGAACCTGGGAATATCCTGAGGTGGAAGGATCATGGAAACAGAAATATAATAATAAAACCAGAGATAAATAATAAAGTAATGGCCAAAACTCAAGACATCAGTTCCCAGCGGTGGGAGAATTCAAGGTCCTGGTGATAAAACAGCCACGGGGATGACAAAAAGCCCAAAAGGGTGAGCTGGGTGATCCCTGCTGAGGCTGACAGTGCCACAGCCTGGTGCTCCATTCCACAGGCTCTTTGTGACAATAAAACACTTGGCACAAGGATGGAGAATTCCTCAGGTACTTCAGTTCTTCATCCACTTCAACCAGTGTGTGAAAAAGCCAGCCTGGAGTCATCACAACAGTGAGGATCCTTGTAGGAGGGGGAAAAAATATATTAAAAAATCAATGCACCTACAGAGGAACTGCCTAATAACGAGGAAGATAATTAAAAGGAAATTAAAGGAGCAGCTAAGAGGAGAATATGTTTGTAGGCGTCTTAGACGCTTTAAGGGCAACAACTTATTTTACTACTCAACACAAATATGCACAACATAATTATTTTCAGGAAGATATGCCAAAAAGAAAATATAAACTGACATACAAAGGAGTTATTAGGTTTGGTTTTGGTTTGGTGTTTTTTTTTTTTTAAAGGAAAAAAATGCAGCCTCTCAATTTAAAAGCAAAAGGGAAGCCAAGCAGATTCCGAGCACTTACTGGATGTGGAAAAGCTACTAACAAAAAGTTTTCTGAGCAGATCAGAGGCAGGAAGCTTGCCAGGGAAGCAGTCAGGCTGATGGATGATCAAGGCATAACAGGAGCACTAAAGGAAGATAAGGCCATGGATGAGCAGAGGGATGAGTCCTCGCTGCTGTTCCCTGCTGGAGCCTGGGCACAGCTCCGGGCTGGAGCTGCTTTAGTGGGAACACAAGAAAAAAAAAATAAAAAAGAGAATCAGGATATGGCGAGTTTGAAGGGAGCACAAGGATCATCCAGCCCTGCACCCCAACAATCCCACCCTGGCCATCCCTGGGACTGTTGCCCCAATGCTCCTGGAGCTCTTGGGAATGCGTTCATTCCCTGGGGAGCCTGGGCAGTGCCCAGCACCCTCTGGGGGAAGAACCTTTCCTGAAATCCAACCTAACCCTCCCTGGCACAGCTCCAGCCATTCCCTGGGTCACTGATGACCCTGCTCTTCCCCTCCCCAGGAAGCTGGAGCTGGGATGAGTCTCAGGCTCCTCCAGCTGAGAAGACCCAGAGCCCTCGCAGGCCCCTCACAGGCCCCTCACAGGCCCCTCACAGGCCCCTCACAGGCCCCTCACAGGTCCCTCACCCCCTTCAGTGCCCTCCTCTGGACCCTCTCTGATAGTTTAACATCTTCCTTATCTTGGGGTGCCCAAAACTGCATCACACTCAAGGAGTCCTCTGAGCAGAGAGGGGCAAAGCACCAAATGCTTTCCAAGCAGGAGTAGGTGGAAGTAGGAGTTCCTCGGAGGAGCAGCTCCTCACGGGCATCAGAACTGCTGGCCCAGTGTTTTGTGAGTGATATTCCCACACCCATCAGGGAAAGGTTATCCCAGAGGAGCTCTGTTTGCTGTGTTGTACTCACATCTTTGCTGAACATTAATGTGGATATTCCACTTTGTCCCTTTCTGGGCTTTCCAAACTGCTCCTTGTGCTTGCTCTGACTCACACGAGATCCAGGCAGCACCAAGCCCAGATATGTTGCTCCACACAAGTCAACTAATCTTTAAAAATGGGCTAAATCCCAAATTAGAATGATTTCAGCAGAGTGAAGCTTAGAAGACAATTGCTATAATTATGCAAATGTAAACAAGTGAAAAGCCTTAACACAATATATACAAAATAATGATTAAAAGGAATTAGCGTTGGGAATTAGCAGAAATTGGGCATTTGTATGTAATAATAGGGCTGGAAGTTAATGATCCAGAGGGAAAGAGTTTTGCCAGTTGATATTAAAGCTTAGATAATCTTTTGTTCAGTAACTTCACACTTGTGTTTGTTTAGGATTGCAGCCTGTGCCTGTATCACCATATTGGAATTCCAATCACTCACCAGTTTTTAATTAGGCAGTAGAACTGATACGATAATTGTGGCATGAATTGATTATTAACTGAAGTTTGTGCGATAATTAATAAGAAAGTTCTTGAACGGAGCACAAATGACACAAAAATAACATAAGCCTTCCCAAACTGGCATTAGCACAACGTGGTGGTGACCCAGAGTTTTCATTTTCAATGTGCATTTAAATTCCCTCTATCCAGCCCAGTGCTTGAAATCTTTATCAGTAGCTGCCAATAAAAGAAAATTTATTTGGTTACCGAGGCCTTTTTCCAGGCTGTGAGATTTTCAGCTGATCTGCCAAAGCAGCCTGGATTCTGCAGGGCCAATAATTGATCAGGGTTCTGCTTTTTGTGCTCTATTTCTGTTCTGCTTTTATGGCTCCAGGCAGGAACACAATCCCCAGAATCCCATAAGTGTATCTGTGCTGGGTGGGCACTTTGCTGCTCCAGAGTACAGAATATTTTATTCTGCTGTGGAGTATTTATATGTCTGGTGTTCTGTTGCTCTGCTTCGGATGAAGCATTGTCCTGGAAATCTTTAAGGATAATTTTTGGAACTGTTATCTCCTAATAATAAAACTGAAACACAGGTTCAGAGAAGCTGTGGCTGCCCCTGGAAGTGTTTGCTTTGTGATATCAAACTCTGTGAGAAATGTCTCAGCTCTTCACCATGGAGTCTGGTCAAACACAGCAGGGAGTTTATTTGGCTTGGAATTAAATAAAAATGTCATAATCCATCCAGAAATGCAACACCTGTCCTTCCTACATCTGTGGCCAAAACGGATGTGAAGTGTAATTTTCCCAAGATTTACCTGTAATTCATTTTGGAAAGGTGAGGCAGGAGGCACCAAACCAAGCAGGCTTGTTTGGGCCTGGAAATCCCTTTATGGTGCAGGGAGGTCCTGAGGTCCTGCTTTGAACATTCATTGGTGACTGTCCCATGTATTTGACAGTCCAGTGATCACTCTTTGCCCTTTATTTTTACATACAGCCCAGTTCTGGGGAAAGAAACAATGTGAGTAAATCTCTGCCAGTGCTCCACTGTTTCTATAAATCCATGTCTGGGAGTGTTCATGTTCTGTGAAGAACATCCAGTTGTGGATGTTCTGTTATCCTCAGCTGCTGCAGCTGATGCCAGAGCCACCTTGCTTTGCAACAAGAGGTTTTTCCTGGGATTTATGACACATTAGAATGAGAGCTCCAGAGGCTGGATGAAATGGATGCAAAGAAGGAAGACAAAAAAAGGAGGAATCCCTAGACTGGAGTGTGCTCAGTGCTGCATCCTTCCCTCTCCAAAGGCAGGCAGAACCTTTGGAAGGGCTCGGAATACTGGCAGAAATTGGAGCTGATGATCCTGTGGGTCCCTTCCAGCTCAGGATATTCTCTGGTTCCATGGCTGGCAGAGCAGCATTTGAGATAAACTCTCTCCTTTGGAGCTGAGTGAGCAGGCAGTGCCAGCTCCGGTAGCCGTCGGGAAGGAGCAGGAGATGCTCCATCATTCTGCTCCCTCTCCTGAGGAACATGGCAGGCTGCTCTCCCAAACCTCAGGCATGTGCCAGCAATCTTCAAGCACTCAGAAAAGCCCAGAATGTCCCAAATCTGAAATTCTTTCCAGCAATGAATTTTGAAAATAATTTCTAGCCATTATTACTTTTGGGTTACAAGCGACTTTTATTACAGGCCTCAGGAGCAAGTCTCCTCCTCCTCCTATCTGTACAAACAGCTATAAACTGACTGCATTTTAATAACTTTTTTCCAAGAAGTTACAAGGTATTTCATTAAAATGTCAACTTTTTCTTTCATATATTTTATGATTCTCTTTCTTCCTTCTGCCACAAATATGTTGTTGCCAACATCATCATGACACAGTTTGCTGCCAAGACTATGGAAAGTTAAAAAAGGAAAGGAAAAATGAATTTCTCTTCACTTTTTAGGTAAAATTCTTCCAGCACTAGGGGCTGAGAAAGCAGTCAGAAATATCTGAAGTGCCAAAGACAAATGTTCAGAGTGCCAG
Source organism: Arremon brunneinucha (assembly GCA_035583215.1). Lineage (NCBI taxonomy): Eukaryota > Metazoa > Chordata > Aves > Passeriformes > Passerellidae > Arremon > Arremon brunneinucha. Next base: position 2,416,095 of record JAWWEX010000300.1, read on the forward strand.
AGCGGCGGCATGAAAACATGGAAGCAGTACCAGGGAGCGATCCTGTGCGAGGGGTGATCAGCTGGGGACATCTCCTTTTGCCATTTGGACATTCCAGGGGCTCCTCCCCATGTTTCTGCTGGGATCAGAGCAGCCCACGCTGCCTGGGAGAGGTTCAGCACAGCAAACCAGCTCCAGTTTGCAGGAAACTTCGTGTCCTTCCCACCAAACCATCTCCAACTGCTGCACGGAGCCCTTTGTGCCCTCCTGCACACCCCAGGGCTTGCTCTTCAGATCTGTCACTCAGAGGGTCCCCAAACCCAGCTCCAGCCATCTGCTCTTGCCTGGTTTAATGAGGAAGGAGCTGCTTCACCCTCCTTTAGCTGGGAATGGGGGGAAGGACTGGAATCCCCTCAGTCTCACCTCTGGGAAAAGCCAGGAGATGTGACTGTGTTTGCTACTCAGGTGCCTTAACACCTCGCTAATTAAAGCCAGCCTGGCTCAGCGCAGGGAGTATCCCTCATTTTCAGCCCTTCAGCAGATGGATCCTCGCTGGAATTTCGTTATTGCCTCTGCTGTCCCAGTGCTGGGGCTTCTCACTGGCCAGGGAGACATTAAATTAGCTTTGTGCCCAGGATTTCTGGACTTCTGCCTTTGCAAATCTCCATTTCTGAGCGTGGAGGATCCTCGCTGGCATCCTGTGCACCTAATTACACTTTTAAGGCATCTTAAAAACTTTCAGATTCCCAAGTGTAATTTCCTGCTCGGTTGGAGAGCGAGGAACAAATGTTATTTCCACTGGTGGTGAACCAGCTGTGGGTTCAGACTTCCCAGCACTGCCCCTGGCACTGGGGAGCTTTGGGTTCAGCTGGTTGAGTTTGTTGGTTTTTTTTTGAACAGCACAAAATCCCTTTCTTGGAATTTCTCTGCTTTGGTGTTGCCCTCACCCTGGAGACCTTCTTTTAAAAGTGATTTAATTTCTTTTCCTCTGCCTTATAGGCCACAGCTTGATTTTTCTTGCACTCCTGGGTCTTGAAGCAATTTTACAGGGGAGGCAAGGAGTTGCTGAAGGGAGCTGTTTTGTTTACATTATGTAAAGTTGGGAATCTGCCATCAGAGCAATCCCACGCATCCCATGCAGCATTGCAGGCACTCAAGGGCGTGGATGGATCAGATAAAAGGAGGTGGAGTTTTCAGCAGAGGGCTGGGACTTGCCCAAACGAGTTAATTACACATTAACTGCGTCCCACTTTCCCAATACAGAAACGTTTGTAATTAACCAAAAGAAAAAAAAATTAGTGTGTAATTCAGAGCTGGCCTTGGGCCGTGCTGTCACATTCCTGACTCTGGGACCCGGGCACTGCCTCATCCTCTCTTCCAGCTGTGATGCAAGCAGCACTGAGGAGAACATCCCTGGAATTTGCCTACACCCACTGCTCTATTTTAGGCTCCCACCTCATGGAGATAATACTGGCAAACATCACCAATATCTTATGCAAATAGGGCTGATTGAGCTGTAGCATTCATGGGCTCCTGCCTTGGCCAGGTGACCCAGCTGGTGGAGGAGGGAAAGCTGGGGGTGAGTCCACCTGGACTTCAGCATGGTCTTGGACACATCTCCCACATCTTCTGGAGGAGCTGCAGGCCACACTTGGACAGGGTCACTCTTCCCTTGGTTGAGAACTGGCTGTTAGCTGTGCTTTGGGATTGGCGCCACATCCAGCTGGTGTCCCATCACCAGGGGTGTCCTCAGGGCCCGTGGCCAGCCCTGTTTATTGTCTTTATTGGTGATGTGGACGAGGGGATCGAGGAACCCTCACGAAATTTGCTGTGGACACCAAGCTGGGTGGGGGTGTTGGGCTGCTGGAGGGCAGGCAGTTCTGCAGAGGGTTGTGGACAGGCTGGAACTGTGGGATGAGGGCAGGAGGTTCTGCAGAGGGATGTGGACAGGCTGGAACTGTGGGATGAGGGCAGGAGGTTCTGCAGAGGGTTGTGGACAGGCTGGAACTGTGGGATGAGGGCAGGAGGTTCTGCAGAGGGATGTGGACAGGCTG
>JAWWEX010000300.1:2436534-2453255 GCA_035583215.1 Arremon brunneinucha
GTGGATCCATGGAGGAGATGCTGTGAATGAATCCCTGCTTTATTCTGGGACTCTGCCCAGCCTCTGCTCTAGGGCAGTCTTGATAAGACATCACTCCCAGCCAGGAATTCCTTCTCAGTCCCTGCCCTCTGGCTGTGGAAAGCCATTCTCCCTTGTCCTGTCACTCCAGGCCTTGCAAATAGTTTTTCTCCATTTTTCCTGCTGGCTCTTTCTGGTTCTGGAAGGCCACAATGAGTTCACCCCAAAGCTCCTCATCTCCAGGCTGAGTTATCCCAATTCCCAGGGCTTTTCCTCATCAAACACAAAAGATGAGCAAGATGATGCTCCATGGCTGACATTATCAGGGAGCTGGAAATACATAAAAATTCTGCCTCAATTTCACCTGCAGTGCTCCATTATTGGGAAAAAAAATACAGAATCCCAATAGCACAACTTCCATGTGGTGCTTCACCTTGGAGAAAGCATGGCGTAGCCCCAAACCTCATGGACTGAATTTTAAGCCCTCTGAGAACAATCTGCCCTGCAGCAGATCTAAGTAACACAAAGTTATCAAGCCAAGTTGCTTAGAAGACCAAACAACAGATGAGTGGAAATGGATTTCCAGTTCAGTGGGACTTTAAAAAAAAGGGAAAAGTGGAAAAAAGATTGCAAGCCAACAGCAAAAAGGAGAAATGAGGAATGAACTCGCTCTGTGCCTCCTCCTTGTGTGGAACAGATGCAGTGCATGTTTTATCAGCCCTGAAGGACTTGTGCCTGGTGCCTGATGGCTCTGCAGCTGCACCTGCATCTGTACCAGCGATTCCTGCAGGCACAGATTCCAGCAGCTGCTCTGGGGACCCGTCCTGGTGACTTCCCAATCCTTGGGAAGACACCTGTGCAGCAGGGAGAGGAATTGCAGCGAGGTGAGAACCTCTGCTGGGCTAAATTTAGCTTTTCAAAGCAATCTTGAAGCAGGAAAAATGCTTCATTTCGAAAAGGGAATATTGGAGGAAAGCATGAGAACAAGCTCCAGGTGGCTATGATGTTTGAAGCAGAAAAACCTAAATCCACAAAAGTTCAGTCTGTGATGGGAAGACTGGCAGCACCTGTCACCAGGAAAATATATATATATTTTTGGGCATCCCTGGAGATCTGGGAACAGGGTGCCCAGAGAAGCTGTGGGTGCCCCTGGATCCCTGGAATGTCCCAGGCCAGGTTGGACAGGGCTTAGAGCACCTTGGGACAGTGGAGCACCTTGGAACAGGGATGAGCTTTAGGGTCTCGCCCAACCCAACCCAACCCACTCTTGGATTCTGTGATAAACAAAGTCAGCCTTGGCAATGCTTTCCACTCCACTCAGGCGTGCAAAGCAATTAATTAGTTAATTAACTATTGCAGAGCTCCTGACAGACTTGATTAACGATGTCAAAAGCAGAGAGCTGGATAAAAAGCTGGCAGGAAAAAGGAGGTTTGGGAGAGGTAAATTGGGGTGTGCAGTGCCCCTTCCCTTCTGCCCGGCAGCAGAATTATTTTGCAGATTTCTGTGCAAATCCAGCCCCTCTGGAGCTGTGCTGCTCCCTGGATATCCTGAGGTTGTCCCTGCTTTGGTATCTGAGCTCTCCTGGTGGGTTGCAAATTGTTCTAGATAAATGGTTGCATTTATTTTCTCCTCACACTGAGTCCAACCACCTGCTTCTCTGAGCTGCTGCAGGAGCTTGTAAAACACTGCACACTCCATGGATTTTTGAACTGGAGCCCATAAACATGGCAGAACAAATTTGGAGCTAATTTTACAGTGGCACAGGTTGCCAGCAAGGACCATTAATTAAAGAAATCTTTCCTCTGTCATCTGTAATAATCCTGATTAAAGGTTTTTTCCCTCCTAGATCTCTCAGATACCCCCTGTGTGTGAACTTGCATGGGCTGAAGCAGAGCTAAGAAAAACACTTGAGGTTTTTCACCTTTCAAAAACTCCTCTGAGCTAAGATCCACCTTCAGACTCAGTGACATTAATGATTTCAGGGAGGCAGGAGCCACAGTGCTGCACCTCCTGGTATTTATCCCAAAGATTCCCTGCTGCCTCACAGGGCTGTTTTCCAGGTGAAATGTAATTTGGAATAACATTGCAGCATTTATACCATGAATTAAATGAGCTGGGGATTGCTGGACTATAAATCAGTAATTAATATGGATGCAGAAAGGTATATTGTGACTAAAAATATATTTGAAATAAAATATATTTGACTAAAAATATGGTATATTTGGACTAAAAATAAGGTATATTTTTACATTTTATCTACCAGAGTTTGTTACTTCTAAAACCATGAAAGCTGGGATGGTTCTGAGTGAGGATTTGATCCTGCTGTTTTAATTGGTAAATTAATAAAGCATTGGAACTGCCCAGGGAATTTTGGAGTCCCCATGCCTGGAGGTGTGCAAGGAACAAGGTGGGGATCAGGCACAGCTTGGATTTGATGATCCCAGAGGGATTTTCCAACCCAAATGATTCCATGATGTCTCTACAGCATTTATACCATGAATTAAATGAGCTGTGGATTGTTGAACTATAAATCAGTAATTAATATGGATGCACAAAGTATATTTTGACTAAAAATATAAAAAATATATTTGAAATAAAATATATTTGACTAAAAATAAGGTATATTTGAACTAAAAATAAGGCATATTTTTACATTTTATCTACCAGAGTTTGTTACTTCTAAAAGCATGAAAACTGGGCTGGTTCTGAGTGAGGATTTGATCCTGCTGCTTTAATTGATAAATTGATAAAGCATTTGAACTTGCCTAGTGAATTTTGAGTCCCCATCCCTGGAGGTGTCCAAGGAACAAGGTGGGGATCAGGCACTGCTTGGATTTGATGATCCCAGAGGGATTTTCCAACCCAAATGATTCCATGATGTGGTGGCTCTGTAATTGTCAGTTGCAGCACAAATAAAAGGAATTTTAGGAATAAATGGAATTTTAGGAATAAATCTCAGGAGCTCAGGTTTGGAACATTTGTCCCCTGCCTCTAAGCTGAGTTTTAGCCACGGACACAAATGACAAGTTGATGTTTATTCACATTTCTCGCGGCAGAAAGGAGATTTTCCTTTAGAGTGAGCTTTTGCTGAGCACTGTTTGGCTTTATTCTTCCCCCTGGCATTTTCCTGCATTTATCCACCTTGGGCAGGGGCTCCTTGGAGCCTGCAGGGCAGGCAGGGAGCAGCTCCCTAAGAGCCACTGCAGTTCTTGGGCAGGAAAGGGAGGAGCTGGACAGGTGCTGGAGGGATGGGATTCTCCAGCAAAGGGCTGCTGCAAAAATAAAGGTCAATGGCAAAGGCCAGAAGGTCAAAGACTGACTGGAGAGATTTAAAAGCGTAAATCAAGCCAAAATAATTAGGAGAATCACAGAAAAGTAGATTGGAATTTTTGGTAAGAGTTCCTGTTTTAGTTAGGCCAGGCATACGTAGTAACACACAACAGCAATGAGAATTTGTTGTATTCAAACATGATTTCTGTTTACTTCTGATAATCTCAATTACACTTTCACCAGTCTTCTCACTGCCTTTCTAAATAGATTTTCATTAGAAAAATTAGAATTACAAAAAGAAATTATAAGGCAGTTTTTTCATCTCATGACACTTCAAAAGGGAAATTTATATTTCTTAAACGAAATTACTAGCTTTCTCCAAAAACCTTTCAGATAGAATAAATAATTACCCTCTGAAAAAATAAGAAAATATGAATTTTGTGGCACTTAAGGACAGGGGTTAGTGGTGGGCTTGGCAGTGCTGGGTTAAGTTGGACTCAGTGATCTCAAGGGCTTTTCCAACCTGAACAATTCTGTTTCTGTGGCTCTAAATGTAAACAGGAGATAGATTTCTAAATGTTGCATTTATACATATTTTAAGAATTTAGGAGTGGACCATAATTTAATTATTTTTTCTGTTTGATAGCCTAAGTCTTTGCTTCCTGTAAACCTCATTGGGATGTTTTGGTTTGACTTTTTAAGCTCCATGTGTGCCCAGCCTGTGGATGTCTATTTCTGCCTATTCATGTCTGTAAATGTGCCATTACTGTGTCTATGAAATCCCAGTGCCTTCTGATAGGGGAAAGAGGTTGTTTTGTGAGATAAAGTGGGTGTGTGAATGCTCTCATTTATCAGGGACTGTTGAGACTGATAAGGAGGGGGGACAGGGAGTGCTGGTGATGACTCTTGGAGTGGCTGCTGTGAACTGGCACGGGTGCCATCACATTTGTTGAACTGAATTGATGCAGAACCCCCAAAAAACAGTGATTTTGTTCTCTCTGCCAGGCTTAACCCATGCATTGGAATCAGCAACGAGGGCAGTGAAAGATCTGGTTTGTATTTACAGCATTAATTCCCTTGTCACAGGATTGCCCATCCCTGTCCTCATTGATACTTTATTTTACACCCCTGCTGCATTCAGGGAAATATTTATAATATTTCTTTTTTCCACTGTTGGTTCCTTAGCTTGAGGGGTTTGGGTAATGTCACCTGGATTGAGCTGCAGGTTCAGCCAGGTTCCCTCAGAGCACTCAGAATGAATAACCCCATTCTGAAGCAGAACTTCCTCCACGAGCCACAATTTGGGATTCTGAGCACATTCAGCCCACCTTGGGAGCACACAGAGCGCTCCCTTTTCACTGAGGGAGCACAAACCCTTTGCCCTGCTTTGCAGGAAGCTTCTCACTTCCACAAAGTTCAGCCAAACTCCTCCTCATCTCCTGACAGCTCTTGTGCTTCCAAATCAAATCACTCCTTATCTCCTTCCGTTCGTCTGATTCCACTTTCCTCCTTCTCCTGACACGCTCGTTTTGGCAGAGCAGCACACTCTGCCAGTTTGCCATCTGGTGCTTCTCCTCTTGTACAGCATCACTTCTCTGAAGAGACTTTCCACTGCACTTCAGAAACTTGCTCTAGCTTTCCCCCCCAAAAAAAAATTCTCCCGCGGGATTTTGTCCACTCAGCTCTTCCAAATTACCTTTGGCCGCTCCCATTATGAGTCTGGAGGACCCTAAATTGAGGCATTTTTGTGGAAGTGCTGAACACACTGCAGCTATTTCGTCCTGCTGGTGAAAAAATCTCTGACAGTTTTTCTAAAAACAAAAATCATTTGAATTCACTAAAAATGTATATTCTGCCCGTCCTTGTAAAAATGTAAAGATTCCTGTGGAGTAACAGCCACAATTGGATGCGTGCTCCCATTGCAGCTCCCTGCTGGAGAAAACTGTGTGTTTTTATATACACTGACTAAATGCAAACACTTGCACATTTAGAATTACTTATTTTACTCCAAAGCTTTGAACAAAAGCCTTCTAATTAACAAGGTGCTCTTAATTTCGTGTCTGTTGTTTCAGCAGACTAAATAAAGCCCTGCCAGTAAATATTTATGATGAAATTGCTTTGAGAAATGCATTTTTTGGTTTGATTTCTCTTATTCTTTGACAGACACTTAAATAAAATAAGCATATAGCAGCGACTTCTGCTCTGTTACGTTTATGCAATGAATTAAAAAGAAAAGTATAAAACAGAACAGAAATGGCCTCATTATATAAAATTTGCTGGCCCATTATGTATAATTTGCTTAAATCTTTTGAGACAGAGTTACAGGTCTCACACAGCCACGACTGCAGCAGCTCCATAGCTTAGAAAGTACATTTTCCTGTGTTAGTTTTTATTCACTAGTTAATATGCTTTAACATTTTCTACCAAATGTCTTGTCTAAACTATTTTTAAAAGAGCTCACATTCTGCTACCAAAAGTCTAGTTCAGTGCTGCAGTGAAACCCAAGAAATCTGGAGGCACATTTGACATCCTGAACTGAGAAGCTCTCCCTTTGTGCTCTGCGTGGCTGTGCACCCTCAGTGTCCCATAATGGGGATGAATTTAAAGGAGAGATTATTATCATATTTCCGTCCCCATGAATTCACAGGATTCCTCGTGTGAATGAAGAAAGAAAATAGTCAAGCCAAATTCTCCTTGTGTTCTAAGTCTCGAAGATAAAACAAATGCTGCTGAACATAAGGTTTTAAGGCCAAATCCAAAAAAGGATTTAGCAGTGAGGCAGACTTCAGTGCCTAAATCCAAAACTGCACGACCAAAATATCATCAGCTCCAGTGTGGAAGTAATGAAACTGTCCTGGCCGTCCCCCTACACTCTGAAATGTCGGTGGTTCTCAGCTTCCCCGTGTGCCTCAGCTCGTTGGGGAGGGATGTCTGGCTCCCTCTGGAAGCCAGCAAGGACGGGAATGTTGGAGGATCCTTGGGGAACATCCTCCCCCATGCTGGCAGGCTCAGGCCCTGCAGGACATCCTCACCACAACTCTCTTTTCCCAAATGTTCTGGGTGGAACTGGTTGTGGTGTCCCCTTCTGCACAGCCTCCAGCCAGGCTTTTGGGGAGGTTTGGTCAGGAGCAGCTCAAACAAAACAACACAAACCCTGTGAGGAGCCCCTGAGGGAGCTGGGAGTGCTCAGCCTGGAGAAAAGGAGACTCAGGGGTGCCCCCATCACTGTGCAGCTCCTGAAAGGTGCCTGTGCTCACCTGGGGCTGGGCTCTGTCTGCAGGGACTGACACAACCAGAGCACACAGCCTCAAGGGAAATACAGGTTGGATATCAGGGAAAAGTGATAAAGTTCTGGAATGGATAAAGTTCTAAAGTTCTGCCCAGGGAGGTGGTGAAGTTCCCATCCCTGGGTGTGTTTAACAAAGCCTGGATGTGGCACTGGGTGCCAGGGTTGAGCTGAGGTGTTGGGGCTGGGTTGGAATCCATGATCTTGAAGGCCTCTTCCAACCCAGTGATTCTGTGAGTTCTGTGTTGTCACCTTCCTGTAGGTCACCCTGGCATTGTCCATCTCAGGGTGAGTGTGGAGCAGTGAACTGGTGACAGGGTGGCTTTGTACCCTAAAGCTTTCCCTGGGATTTCACCTCTGTGTGGGGATTAATCCAAGGTGAATTTCACCAGAGATGGATCTGTACCACGTGTGGGCACAGCTGGAGAGTCCTGCACACCGAACCACAAACTTTAACAACTTTTGGTGTCACTGTTTGCCATGAAAGGCACCAAGTCCTGGCAGCAAGGTCAGACTTGCACTTGCTGTGGAAGGTGTGATCCTCAAGAGCTGTTTTTGCTCGTAACCTTTCTCCTTTTATTCCTCTGGTTTTGTCACGTGGCAGTGCAAGGAAAAGCAGAGGAATCCTCCCACCACCAGGCTGCTGGTCCAGGGATTTGAATATCCCATTGTGAGTGGTGTTTTGAGCTCTTTCATGGAATCCCAGAATGGATTGGGATGGAAAGGGACCTTAAAGATCACCCAGTTCCAACCCCCCTGCCATGGGCAGGCACCTTCCACTGTCCCAGAGTGTTCCAAGCCACATCCAGCCTGGCCTTGGACAATTCCAAGGCCTCACCACCCCCAGAGGGAAGAATTTAATCCTCATTTCACATCTAAACCTACTCTCTGTCAGTGGGAAGCCACTCCCCCATGTCATCTCCCTTCAGGTACTGGAAAACCAGAACTAGGTCACCCCAGATCCTTCTCTTCTCCAGGCTGAACAATCCCAATTCCCTCAGTGTTTTTTGAAGGGCAGGAATTAGGAAGATATCAACATCTACGTCACAAGGAGAGGATCTGATGACCTGGTTATTATTTTGAAAGTGTTGATTCTTGCTTTCTTCCCAAATGCTGTGGCTAAAAGTTGTTTTTTTTTTTTGCCATCATCTCTGATGTCTCTGGGAATCTGCAGGATTTCAAAAAAGCAAAGTTTATCCCTGTCATGCTGAAATGTCCTTATTGTTACTGGGGGAAGGCAGTGCTAATGTGTGAGAAATATCTGATTCATTTCCAAAGTTGTTTCTCATTTGGGAAAGAAACTGTTGGGAGGTTGTTCCAAAGGAGTTCAGGGTAGGAATTTCTGATTCTTTGGTATTCTCTTTAGTTTCCTTGAGAATTCAATAGGGATTTTCTTTAAAATGCTCTTGCAGTGGTACTGATTGATTTCCTGTCAAATTTATGGATTGTACAGTGGCAGGGGGAAGAGATTTCTCCCAAAGGATATAATTTCTTATCAGAATCTTGGGGGTTTGTTGGACTTGTGATTAAAGGAAGAACAGAATTTGGGATTGCTGCATCTTCCAAGTGTGATGTGCTGGCATTTCCACATCTGGATGCTGCACTTTTACTCTTTGATGTTCAGATTATGTCTCTATTACTGGAAAGAAGTTCTTTTTCATGGTGTGATTTCCAAGAGAAGGCAGAAGTAAAATGTCAGAGTTTAGAACATAAATGTTTATTTTCAGTGGACCCACTTTTAACAATATTCCAATTAACTGGTGGTCCTAATTTCAGGTCTGTTCAACAGCCATGAGAAAAAGCTCTTTACATCCCATTAGGAGGAATCCTCATAAGGAGTCCCACAACAAATATTAGCCTAAAATTGTTTGTTTTAAGTGAAGGGTTCATATTAGAGAATAAAATTTTTAATGAGCTCAAGGGAGCTTCAGTTCAAGGTTGCATCTGGTTTTTAAACATTAAAACTGCTTCTTCCACAATCAAATGCAAACCACTGAGGAGATGTTGCAGTGCTCAGTACTTGAGCCTGCCTTCAGAGTGGCTTTTGCTGCCTAAAATTCGTGTCCTGCAGCCCTTTCCAGCAGACCCAGCTGCAGGACATTAAAAACCTTGCAGTGCAAATGCTTCATGCAGGCAGAGAGACAGCAGCAAAGGAGATGGAAATGGAATTAGATGGTTTGTGCTGGGCTGTAACGTGGGTTTGCACCAAGTGACTGATTTGCATTTTGTCAGCCTGGCTTTTTCAAGAGCCTGGAACATTTCTGGCCACGAGAGGCTGGGTTTTATAACAGCAGGGCTGGATTCCTTCAAGGCTTTGGGGCCTCGTCCTGTGGTAAATGAGAGAACCTCCATTGACTTCAGCTGGAACGGGATCAAGCCCTTTAGACATGCAATGAAACATCTCTCCAAAGCCTATGAACTTCAGCCCGGTATTTATCAAGCCTGTGTCACATTATATGTTGAAATCAGGCAACAATTGTGTTTTCATATGGCTTTGGCAAGGAACCAGGAGAGATTCAGGGACTTTGCTGACTTTCTCATGGAGAGAAGCTGCAGGAAATATTTTTACAACACCCCATAGGGAGAAACTTGGTGGTTTGCTCCCCGTTTTCTGTGGTGCTCAGCCCTGGAGAGGCTCTTCCCTCAATTTCTTCATAGTTCATATTTTAACCAGAATTTAGGGGTGGAAGGACCCCTCAGTTCCTCAAGGATTGCAATAAATCAATCTGGCTGAGCCACTGCTCCTCCATCAGCTCCTGTGCTCTGTGGTGGAATATCCCAGGACGTGTGTTACGAGATTTTATAGGTGGGGTGGTGTGATTGCTTTCTGTGCACTGCTGAAATGAATTGTTGAGTCTCATTTAACTCAAATACACGTTTTCTCTCACTGGTCATGGATAAATTTAGTCTGGGGATCAACAATGCTGAAAAAGGCAAGAGAGGAAATGGGTATTTTCCCCCAATATTTGCATGATGTGCAATGTGCCATTAAAATGGTGAGACTTAGGAGATGGACCTAATGGACTGTAATAATATATAATCCATCTCTGCAAGATAATCCCTGTATTCACAGGATTGTCACAGTCATATGCAAGTCATCCACTGAGATCACTGTAATCAGCCCACTGTCAGTGTTTCTTTTCATTTCCAAATGCATATCTCGGGTCTGTCTCCATCTGCTTTGGCCAAACACAGCATTTAACAGCTGAAAGATAACATCTTCTGATAGGGTTTATCATTAAACCCCTTTCTTGTTTGTTTGGATGTTATCTCCTGCGAGATTGATAAAGCATTCAAAACCCATGCAGAATATAAATTGCAAGAAGAGGCACTTGGATGTGCCAGCAGCTTGCTCAGTGCTGGCCTGGTGGGGACATTTGCAGGCTTTGAGGTGCCATCTGTGCAGGGGCTGAGAGGGGCCCCAGCAGTTCCTGGGACAGACGATGACATTCCTGGGGTTTTCTGAACTCTCACTGCTTTGTGTCACTGTCTCTGAGTTTTGCAACAGCAGAGCAGCGGGGAAGGGAAAGTGTGGGAACACCAGCAACAATGGTTGCCTGAACGCTCCCCAAAGCCTGGGGGCAAATTCTATTAATTAAAAGAAATAGGAAGCTCCTGTTTGTGGGGCTGCACTGCCCTGGGAGTGCAGTGTGTGGGGCAGGAGCTTTGGTGCAGGGCTGCTCTGGGGCTGGCCCTGGGCCAGGGCTGCTGGGATTTCCCTGCTCTGCCTCTGGCTCCTGCCTTCTGCTTGGTCCTGTGGGGCACAGGTGAGGCTGTGTCCTATAGGGCTGTGTCCTACAGAGGTGTTATATCCTACAGGGCTGTCTCCTGTTGGGCTGTGTCCTGTAGGGCTGTGTCCTACACAGGTGATTTATCCTACATAGGGTTGTGTCCTGTAGGGCTGTGTCCTATAGGTGTTATATCCTACAGGGCTGTGTCCTATAGGGCTGTGTTCTACACAGGGCTGTGTTCTATAGGCTGCGTCCTACAGGCTGTGTCCTACAGAGGTGTTATATCCTACAGGGCTATGTCCTGTAGGGCTGTATCCTGTAGGGCTGTGTCCTACACAGGTGATTTATCCTGTGTCCTATAGGGCTGTGTCCTACAGGACTGCGTCCTATAGGGCTGTGACCTACACAGGGCTGTGTCTTGTAGGGCTGTGTGCTACAGAGGTGATTTGTCCTACAGAGGTGTTGTGTCCTACACAGGGCTGTGTCCTGGAAGGCTGTGTCCCATAGGGCTGTGTCCTACACAGGTGTTGCATCCTACAGGGCTGTGTCCTACAGAGGTGATTTGTCCTACAGAGATGCTATGTCCTATAAGATTTGTCCTAGAGATGCTGTGTCCTACAGGGCTGTGTCCTACAGAGGTGTTGTATTCTACAGGGCTGTGTCCTACAAAGGTAATTTGTCTTACACAGGTGTTGTGTCCTACACAGGGCTGTGTCCCCTAGGGCTGTGTCCTACAAAGGTGTTGTATCCTACAGAACTGTGTCCTACAGAGGTGATTTGTCCTACAGAAATGCTGTGCTCTATAAGGCTTTGTCCTGCAGGTGTTGTATTCTATAGGGCTGTGTCCTACAGAGGTGATTTGTCCTACACAAGTGTTGTATCCTACACAGGGCTGTGTCCTGTAAGGCTGTGTCCTACAGAGGATCTGTGTCCTACAGGGCTGTGTCCTACACAGGTGTTGTGTCCTATAGGGTTGTACCCTACAGGACTGTGTCCTACAGAAGTGTTGTATCCTACAGTGGATCTGTCCCCTACAGTGGATCTGTCCCCTACAGTGGATCTGTCCCCTACACAGGTGCTCTTCCCCCCCAGCTTTCCCACAGCCCTGCCAGAGCCCTCTGAGATGGAGATTCCCAGCCGGTTCCTCAGGCTCCTGAGGAGCAGGAAATCCTCTGCCATGTCCCTTTTCCTGGTAGCAATGTGCTTATCCTGGGTGGCTGTGGGTCACAGCATGAGGCTCCTTACAGGGTAGAGGTGGCTGTGTGGCTGCCCTGGGACTGGGACAGTCACTCTGGGAACCCCCAGCTTGTCTCTCCCCTTCTGGGATCTCCCCTTTGCCTCACTCTGTGCCCAGGGTGCTCTCAGGTACCCTGCCCTCTCCGCTCCCCTCCCGTGCCTCCTCCCGGCGGCACCAGAAGCTCCAGAGAAGGTATTTTTATAGCCTACATTGTCAAAGTGCTCCTAAAATTTGGCTGTCCCTTTGCTGCCATATGTCCCTGGCAACTTGCTGCCGCTGAAGCGAGCCCCCCTGACAGCCAGCACCGAAGCTGTCAATCACGGCCACATCCATCCAGTCACTTGACAGGCCCCAGGGACCACCTGCTCCTGGGAATGACTCCTTCCCCTCACCCCCCAAAAGATGATCAAACACCTGCTCTTCCCTGGATCCCCAACTCCTGCCACATTTCCTTCCATCACCCAGAAAGAAAATCAAAACCCAAGGAATACCTGTCACTGGTAATAATGGGCGTAAAGGGGAACAGCTTAAGCGACGCCTGGTTCTTATTGATCTTCTTGGCATCGGCGTTGAGTTTTTCATTCCAAAGGCACTTCCAGCTCCTATCTGAAATTAGATTTTCAGTTTGGTGGCACCCTGTGTGTTTGTGAGCTCCCGAAATTTGCACAAGGATCTGGCTGCTCTTCATAGCCTCAAAGAGCTGCTGCAAAGAGCCGGAGAACTTTTGATGTAAAAAGACCGTGGAAATGGGAGATGTTGCTGCAAGTAGCTGTTATTGCAACTGATATTTCAATTACTGCTGATTTTGTTGTTTGTGTTTGGCTTGAATTTCAGGGCCTGAGCCTCTGGTTTCACTCAGATCAAAGATCAGCTGCCTCTGTCTCTGAAGAGAGGAGAGCTTTGTTTCAGGGGTGGCTTCAGAGAGGAAGTTTCACTTGGGTGGCAAGAGCTGGTTCAACAACTCTATTTTTAGGTTGAGAAAAAAAATGAAGCAGAAACCAAAAATAGCCAGATATTGAGCAGATTTGTTATATTGCAAAGATAAATTACCTACTCCTGAAAATGTAATGAGAACACACCTGTAAATTATAGAGGCCACCACAGCCTTGCCCCTACCATGTCTTCTTTCCCAGCTGGTGTGGAAATTGTCTTTTTTCTCGCTTTCTCCCACTGCTTGAGGACAGGAGCTGGTAGAAAATGTCTTTTTTTGCTGTGCAAAGTTACTGCCAGTTTAGTGACGTAAACTGGCTTGTGGAGAGTGGCTGGAGGGATATGGTGGGGACATGGAGGTGGAGTGAGAACAGGGGAGCAGGAATGTCCATTCCTGCTGGATTTGCTCCTGGATCAGCAGACACATCCAGGAAACCTCTTCTGAAACAAGAAACAGTGTTCTTTTGGGCCAGCACCCAAACATCCCAAATCCCATCTGGATCTAGTCCATAGAACAGCACCTGGATTCATCTGACCCAATTCAGCAATTGCAGATTTTTCTCCATGGGCACAAATCCCTCACTCTGATTATCAGAGCAGAAGAGTTGCAAGTGTTGAGCAGGGGAAATGGGGAAGCTCCACTTAGGAAATATCTACAGCCTCCTTAAGAAAAGATGGAAGAAACCTTTACTGAGATGTCTTTATTTATTTAAGTAGCCATCTTTATCATCAGTACAATATCAAAGATATTCAAGAGCTCTTCTTGCATATTTGGCTTTTCAGATTACCAATAATGTTCATTTTTGTTTGTTCTGTCTGCTCATTAATTGGCCTTTCCCACTTCCATCCAGACAGGACTTTCTGGTTCCTTTTTCAGGCATCAAGTTCTGCTGCAGCCGTTGGTTTTTTGACTTTCTCTTGTGGGTGGCTTAAGTCTTTCTGGGAAGAAGTGCAAATTATTGAAGCTATTTCAACTTGCCTTTAAAGTCTGATTTGGAAACACTATTTTGATTTACTGACAAATGGGAAAATGTCTGATGCAATTCTGGAGGTCTTAAATCTTTAGTTTGTAATTATGATAGCAAGCTGCCTCTTTTTTTTTTTTTTCTTTGGCTATAATATATATTCCTTGGCACTATTTAAAATTGTTTGCCTGATCAGAGGTCAGATGGAAATGAAATGATGTTATCAGAAGCAGCTACAGCATAACTGAGTACAAATGTGCAGGTTTAGGAGGAACATTAATTTGATTAATTCTTGAAAACAAAAAGCAGAGGAGAAAGTGTAACATTGATTAGATGGGTTTAAGGAGAAAATTAAAGACTTTAATTATAACTAGATTTAAATTATAGCTAGTATTAAAGGGCACGAGCATTAATGGTTACTTAGAGAAAAGGTGCCTCCTTTCTTCTTCCCAATTGTATTTTTTGATCATTTTATAATAAAACAATAAAACCTCCCTAGTACAGTTTGTTCCAGTTTTTAAAGGTCACCACATTTACACTTTAAGTAAATCAAGATGCAGGGGATGACGTACCCTGGCCAAATATTTTCACCAGCGTAAAAAGGCATTAAAAAATCTACATTTTTAGCCTCTTATTTTAATAATGACTTTTTTAAATAGGAAGCATCAAAGATCTGTTGTTTCCTTCTGCTCCATTATGGTTTCCCATGTGATGCTCCCATTTCCCCGTGCTTTGGTGTGGGGAGCCCCTGGCACCACTGTCCCACACTTCCATGGGAAAATCTGCACTGCTCCTGCCTCATCTCCTCAGCCTGGGGCTGAGCAGCCACAGAGCTCCTCAGCAAAGCTTCCAGGACCTGCTGGAGCCACCCTGAGCCTCAGCAAAGCTTCCAGGACCTGCTGGAGCCACCCAGCTCCTCAGCAAAGCTTCCAGGACCTGCTGGAGCCACCCTGAGCCTTAGCAAAGCCCCCAGGACATGCTGGATCCACCCATCTCCTCAGCAAAACCTCCAGGACCTATTGGAGCCACCCTGTCCTGTGACCCATCAGCCGTGGTTGGCCACGAGCCCCCTTTGGAGTGGCAAATCTGCCCTGGAGGGGTGGGAAAAGCAGCTCTGAGTGACCACGGTGCCAAATTCAAAGTTTTTGAAAGTCAGGACAGCACTGAAGAGGCTCAGGGTGGACTTTCTCAACTCCTCCAGTCTCTGAAGGGAGGGTGTGCCCAGGTGGGGGTCACGCTCTGCTCCCAGGGCAGGAGAAGGAAGAGGAAATGTCCTCAGGTTACTCCAGAGAGGGTTTAGGTTGGATATTCAGGAAAATTCCTTCCTGGAAAGGGCAGAGGTGGAGTCCCCATCCCTGGGGGGTGTGGCTGGATGTGACACCTGGGGACATGATTAGTGTTAGCCTATGCAATGCTGGTTTTTGGTTGGAGTCAATGATCTTAAAGGTGTTTCCTGACCCAAAGGTGTTTCTTAAAGGTGTTTCCACCCCCAGGATTCCATGCTGGAATGTATAAAAGTGGCCTCATTCCATGCTGGATTGTATAAAACTGGCCTCACTGTAACTCACTCGAGCTGTTCTCCTGCCATCCAGCCCTTGTGCACCACCAGAGTTCCTCGCCCTGGTGAAATTCCTGCTTTGCCATCTCCTTTGGTAAGGGCACAGTTTTGTCCTGGTTTCTCTTGTTTTTGTCTTTCCTGACCTACTTTTCCTGCTGCAGACCCAGTACGTACGAAGGCGAGCAGAGCTAGGATTCAGTTCTGACTCAAGCAGCCAGAATGAAAAAAAAAAAAAGAAGAAAGAAAAAAAAAATTAGCTGTAAAAAATCTGGCTGCCAAATCTTTGTTGTTTAGTAATGCGTGACTTGGAAAGAACCCAGACCTGGAGTAAGTTTGCACGGCTCATATTAAAAAAAAAAAAAACCCAACCCAACACCAACCCTCTGCTCCTTTCCTTCCAGTCTGATTTCATCTGGAAATCACCAAGATGCCATAAATATGAGAACCTCCAGCCCCAAATTTCCGAGGCGCTGCTGGGAGCAGAGCTGCTCTGAAGGGAAACTCGATCCTGCAGCAGCAGCAGCGAGGGCTTTGGGTTTATATTTGGGGTTATATTTAGTGCCTCGCATACTTGCTGGGTGATTAGAGCCTTTCCCGTTTTCTGGCATGGGGGAAGTGGTATGTTAAGACAGGATATAATCCTTTCACACTCCGCAGGCAATGTCACAGTGTGATGTTGGCACCGTGCTAGGCTTCCTTAACCCCACAACATGTTGCATGTTCCCTCCTGGCAGCGTTTGCCAGGCTCCAGGCAGAAACCCAGGAGTAATCTGATTATTACCTAGATCCAACTGGATCTCCATGGAACGGGGTGCTGAGCGAAAGGCGCCTGCAGTCGTTTGAAATTCAATTAAAAACCGTTGGTTCAGTCATTCCTGGGAGTTTGGAGCAGATTTCTTCAGCCTCCTCTTGGAGCTGACACTTTCATTGAGAATTTTCTGAAATAACAAACATAAACTGCTGGTGTTCCTTTGGCGCTCGGATTGCATCTGA
Organism: Arremon brunneinucha; assembly: GCA_035583215.1. Lineage (NCBI taxonomy): Eukaryota > Metazoa > Chordata > Aves > Passeriformes > Passerellidae > Arremon > Arremon brunneinucha. The sequence continues at coordinate 2,452,524 of JAWWEX010000300.1, forward strand.
AATGCCTTTTGCAAAATGTTTTGTAGACAAATGTCAGCAATGTCTTTATTTGTCTGTACAGTGCATGCTGCTTGGAGTCCTTATTTCTCCCAAATTGGTCAAAAGGGTTTTTGTTTTGGACAGGTGTTTCTTTGCTATATCTCTGCAAGTTTATCTCCCTTCCCTCCTGCACACCGCAAATGGAATCAAACCTTAAAATCATTAGGTTGGAAAAGACCTCCAAGATTTCCAAGTCCAAACTTTGATCAAAAGGTCTTCAGGAAAAAACATACATTAAAGAAAAAGTATTTTTCTCTGAAAAAAATCCAAACCCATAAAAATTCTTGAAAAATCAGAGCACTTTACAACAGCTAAAAAATGAAGCAAAATAGGTAATTTTTGCAATAGATATTTATTCTCTTGCACCTTTCCATTCAACATACCTATTTAAAAGAGAGAAAAAACCAAGAGGAGTTGAATGTAAAGATTGTAATGTTTTTTACAAAAATATTTATTCTCCTGCACATTTCCATTCAATATATTTATTTACAAGAGAGAAAAAACCCAAGAGGAATTGAATGTAAATATTGTGGCTGGTGGACCTTGGTCCTGTTTTTAACATTGTACAGGACTAATTGTAAGAGACAAACAACAAATTAATTAATATTATTTATAGTTAGTTATAGTTATAGTTATAGTTATAGTTATAGTTATAGTTATAGTTATAGTTATAGTTATAGTTATAGTTATAGT
>JAWWEX010000300.1:2456292-2472740 GCA_035583215.1 Arremon brunneinucha
TGCTGTGATGTTGGCACTTTTGGATTGGTTTAGAGTAGAAGCTCACTGTCTAACATAGGTGATAGATATTGGGAAGTAATTGTAAGCATTGTGCACGTAGTTTTTAGTATAAAAAGATAACACTGCCCTGGGCAGGCAGAGTGCCTGGAACTGTCCTGCTGGATGGACCTCGGCTGGGCAGGAGAAAATTTTTTATTGACAATAAACAACCTTGAGACCGAGAAATGAAGAGCTCTGACTCCTTCTTCAAGTGCCAGGCTGGGAAAAGAAAATTTTGAACTTTTCTCGGGGTCACTCTGAGCAGCTAGACATCCCAATACTGCAAAGCTCAAGCAGGCTCAGGAACAGGAGGAGAGCCCCCAAAACACAACTGCAAAGCCCTGCTAGGCTCAGGAACAGGGGAGCTCAAAGCACAACTGCAGGAGGAGAGCCCAAAACACAACTGCAAAGCTCAGGCAGGCTCAGGAACAGATTTGTTCCCCCTTGGAGATTCGATTTGGAGTCAAGCACTCCCTGGGCTCTCCCCACTCGTTGGCCAGATGTGCTTTCCCTGTGTTTCAGAGCACTAATTGTGTCCCAGCTGGGGGGTTTTATGTGTTTTATGGCTGGGCCTGGAGCTGTAGGAAAGCAGTGAAAGGTTCTGTGGCTCTGGAGGGACAGGGAGGTGGCAGGAGAGCGCTGGCCCCGGGGAAAAGGCAGGAGCTGTTATCCCTTACAAACCACGGTGCCTCCTGAGCACTAATACCTGCAAAACAGATGTGGGAAACACCCTGCCCACGCTCCCAGCAAATGTTCCCCTGCTCCAGAGGCCCCTTTTAATACTGCTGCCATTCCTAATCTAAACCTGTTATGGGGGAAGGATTATTGCCCTGCGCTGGTGGGAGCGGGGGCAGAATTCCCAACGAGCATCCAGGGATTTGTGTTTATATTCATCCAGGAAAATGGCTCATTTGTGTGTTTAGATTGTGCAGAGAGGAGAAAAAAATCAGGGTTTAGGAAGGTGGGGCCTCCTGGGCACGTGGTAAAGGTGCAGATACAGGGTTTTACCCCGGGAATTCCTGCATGGGAGTTGATGGTTCTTCCTTTTCCTGGAGAACCTTCAAGGTGTGTTTTATTCCCACTGATTGTCCCATCCCACTGCCTGGTTTTGGTTTAAGCTGATAAATACAGATGTGGGGCCAGAGCTCATCAGCTGCTGGAGCTCCTGTCCTGGTGTGTAGAGATCTGAACCAGGAATTTCCTGAGAGCTGCCACACTTCAAACCAAAGAATTATAATTCATTGTAGAGGCAAAAAAAAAAAAAAACGCAAAAAAACAGAGACAAGGGCCTTATTCCACTTTATTCCAGGTGTTCTCCAAGCCACCAGCAGTGCCCAGAGAGGCCTGGGGAGAAAATGATGCATTTTAGAAAAGCTCCTTTTTGTATGGAGAGAATTGTTCTGAAAACTCTCACATTGGGTCTGCGTGAGTCTCTGGAGAATGTGAAATCTAAATTTATTTTTATTTTTAAGGGAAAAAAAAAAAGACTTGAAACATGAACTTGTGTGGGGTGGTTGAGAGCTGTGTGTGTTTGGTTTTAATATCTATCAGAAGAGACAAGGGTTTTGCAACAGGATGTTTTATGTAGGATTGCTTGGGCTTGGAATTCCTGTTGAAGAGCCAGATCCCGGAGCTCACTAAAACCTGGGATAGTGCTGGAAGCAGAGCAGCAAAGTTAGCTGAGAATTAAAGATGGTGATTTATATGGGAGGTGAAAAATTACCCCAGGAATGCATCACCTTGGAAAAACCCCTCCAATTTCTGCTCCCTTGTGCTGCCTGGAAGTTTTAATCCATTTTTAAAATGAGGGAGCTCAAGGCTGCTGTGCTCTGGCCTGTGCTGCATTATTGAAGAGGAGACGTCGGGTCATTACTAATGCAGAGAAGCACCTGGACCTTTGCTCTTTGGTTAAACATGCAGATCCTGGAGAGGAGATTACAGCAGGATAAAGTACGATATTTTTCAGACTTAAGTGAGCTCAGGTTGAAAAACTGCATTAAAAATCCCCTAAAAATGTGAAAGCCACTTTCTTGCACGTGCCAAGCTGAAGTGGTGGCATTAGGTTTGGGAGGTTAACCTTGGATGAAGGAAGGGCCTTTGGAGCAACGTGTGGAGCAGAGGAAGGAGAAGGAGGGAGATGCTGCAGGATCCTGCTTTTCCTTAAAACTCTCCTGGTTCTTGGAAGCAGGGTCAGGAGTCACTCCTCCAGCTGCTCTGAGCACAGATCCAGGCTGGGCTTGCTGACAGGGACTTATTGGCCACAGCTGGCCGTGGGCTCAGCAGGAGAAATAGGAAATATCCACTCAGAGCAGGCAACGGAGCAGCAGGGATCGGCCTCTGCTTCTTCCTGCACCTAAATCCCACTCAGTCTCCCCAGAAGAGTGAGGATGTACAATCCTAGGGTCACCAAGGCTGGAAAAACCCTCTCTGATTGAGTTCAGTGTTCCCCCAGCAGTGTCAAGGCCACCTCTGGCCCATGTCCCCAAAAGCCACATCCCCCTGGCTCTTCAATCTGCCTGGGGATGGGGAATTGGTGTCAAGGGGAAACAAAAGTTTTCCTTTCCCAAAGAAGAAAAGCTTCAGAGCAGAGCTCAGGGCCTTGAGCTGGCAGGGAAACCCGAATGGCTGAGGACATGCAAGCTGCAGGATTTTCCTGAGGAATGAGTGGCAGCACATCCCACTGCTCCGGCACTGGGGCCATCGTCTGGGAGCAATCACAGCTCTGAGACATTCCCAGACAAATGGAAACAGAGTGTGCTCACCCAGATGGATAAAAAACCCTCTGGTAATGACAGACAAACTGTGCAACAGGACAGGAATGTCATGCATGATCAGGTATTTCAGCTCGAGCATTCAGGGCTTTTTTTTTTTTTATTTTCCCTTCTAGTCTTTGGGGAAGGTGGGTTCAGCAGCTCAAGAAAAGAGATGCCAGAGTTTCTGACAAGTTAATTAAGCTTTCACTTCTGAGTATTATATGTACAGTGAAGAAAAGAAACTTAATTGTCTTTGCAGTGCCTGACAAACCCCAAGAAAAATGCCTGCATATTTTCTCAGTTTTGTCTCTATTTTTTATACTTATTCAGTGTGAGCATTATACTTTCATGGCTTTAATTAAAAGCTGAGTTTTGGAAGCTTCTCAAATGGTAGTTTTGGTACAGAGATGTGTGCATTTAAAGAAATATTTATGTGAAATCTAAAGCCTAAAAGGAACGAGAGAGGCTTGAAAATGGATCAGCTGCCTCCCTTTATATATTTTGTCCCACCTCACGGTGTTTCAGGTAACTCATGAAGAAGAGGGAATGCTGCTTTGTTCTCATTTTATGATCTCTGAGTCCTCATACACATATAACAAGCAGTTCTGCCTTTGCTAAGCCCCAAATTTCTCAAAGTATTTCTATTTTAATTATTCTGTGCAGTGCATAAGCAAATTTTAGGTTGATAAGTATCTTCATTAACAATTCCTAGAGTGTATCTATGACAGGAGAAGAGGAAATGGCTTTAAGTTGGGCCAGAGGAGGTTTAGATTGGATTTTAGGGAAAAATTAACAATGCAAAGGGCTGTCCAGCCTGGCACTGCTCCCAATTCCTGAAAAAAATGTAAAAATTATGTGTATGTGGCACTTGGGGACACAGGGCAGTGCTGGGGAACAGCTGGACTCAGTGATCTTAAGGGCTTTTCCAACCTTAATGATTCCATGATCTATAATTCTGTATTTCTTTCCCATCTGCAGCCATTCTGCCCTTTGCTGTGAGAGTTGTTAAAATATAGTTGCTATAAAATCGAGAGTGGCACAGAGAGCATGAATAATGAATGAATATTCACTATTTCATGATAATTCAATAATGGAAGAATTGAAATTATAAAGGAGCTGGAGAAAAAAAGAACTGAAAGAACTGCTTTTCCATAGAATCCTGGAAAATCCTGAGTTGGAAGGGCCCCACAAGGATCCAGCTCCTGGACCTTAGGAGGGTTTAGGAAGTCAGGATTTCTCTAAAGGGTTACACAGAACTGGAAGCACAGATTTATCTGTGGCTGTTAAATCTAATAGGATGCAATTATTTAATTGATGAACTTTTGTCAGTGCTTAGCACAGGCCATTTGCCATGAATGCAGCTCTGAAGGGAAGCTGTGAAAATGTGTGAATATATAAATATCTACCTGCTGCCTGGAGGTGTTTGCAGAGAAGGGGAAGGGAGGGAGCTCTGCTTTCCCAAGCTGAACCAAGACTACTTCTTCCCAACTCCTGGTGAGCTATTCCTTGGACAGTTTTTCCTGGAAACCCATCTTCAAGCTGGTGCATTAAAGAGTATTTCAATCTGTGACTCAAAACTTACTGGAAATCCAGTTATCAACCTTAGGAGGGTGATAGGGATCTGAGGCATGATGAGCAGGTTTGGCTGAGCACAGAAATATCAGAGGCTGATTTGAGGGAGTGTTTGTGTGTGTGTGTGTGTGAGCAGAGCTGCTCCAGGCACCAGGAAGAGTTGACTATTTATTTATTTATTTATTTCATTACTCAGCTCTGCCAAGGCCTAGAAATCGGATTTTTAAATGGGAAACTGAATCCTAGAATGAGCTTTTTTTTTTAAAAAAAATGTTTTCCCTCACTCTCTCTTTTTTTTATTTTTGGTGCTTTTATTTTTAATTTTTTAATTGTTAGGATAAAATATTGATTGAGCAGGCTGCCTGGGCAGCACACAAGCTCTTGCTTTTCTTTCTTGCAATCTTCTGTTTCAAGCACCACCTAATGGCATCGGTGCACAGTGCAGAGCATCCCTGCATCCCATATCCATGGATCCTGATCCCACATCCCTGCATCCTACGTCCCTGGATCTTGATCCCTACATGTCTGGATCCTGAACCCACATTCTTGGATCTTGGATCCCACATCCCTGCATCCTGATCCCACATCCCTGCATCCCACATCCCTGGATCTTGATCCCACATCCCTGGATCCTAATTTCACATCCCTGGATCCTAACCCCACATCCCTGCATCCTGAGCCCACATCCCTGGATCCTGATCCCACATCTATGAATCCCACATCCCTGGATCCCACACCCCTGGATCCTGGATCCCACATCCCTCTGCTGCCTGCTCAGAGCAGGAGAAACCAGCACAGCTTCAGACTCCACATCCCAGGCCAAAAGTGGAGTACCTGGAGGGAGCTGGAGTTGGTTTTCACAGCCTACCCCAGCCCCAAATGCCCAGAATATTTGGATTTCACCATGGAAATGCATTATCCCACAAAGTCAGCGTCCACCAGAGCAGGCAGCACCACCCCAATGATTTGCTGATAGAAACAGGGAACTTTTAACTCTTTAAAACTTCTCCATAACATTTGCACTTCTGATTTCCCCCCTCATTTTTCGGGAAGGGAGCCCAGAGCAGGAGCCTTGCTCGCCTTGGCTGCCCCTTGAAGGAGCTTTTTGCATCATTAAAAGATCTCAGATGTGCTCCTCCCGTGCCACAGGCACCGCTACAGATCATTTGATAAGGCAAACACGCAGAGCAGAGACTCGTATCAATAATTAATTCCCTTTAATCCCGAGTTTCTGGGGAGCCTGGGAAGGTGCCTTTCCCAACAGCCCATCGCAGCAGCTGTGCAGGAGCCAAGGTTTCGAGTAAGGCAAGTAGGCAAATGACCCTGCAGGAAGGGCTCCCATCAGATTGATACCTTCCCCAAACCATTTGGAGCTGAGCACGTCAGCACTTTGGAACAAAGCAGGATTTAATCAGAAACTCCTGCAGCAGCTTCAGTTCTGACCTCTGTGATCATTCTTCATGCTCAGAAAATGCCATTTCGTTACTCTCCCGTCCTTTTCCATCCTTTCCTCTCCTCCTCTGCCGCTTTTTTCTCATCTCATTTACTTTTTTAGCACGATCTCGTGGCTGCCAGACCTCCTGATGCTGCTGGGAGTCTGGTCAGGTATGGGATCCTTCCCAAATCCACAGTGGTCAGAGCTGTGGCACAAAAGGGCACGTCCAGCCCTTGCTGGTATGAAAGAGACTCCCAAAATATCAAACCCAGCAGTTAAAAAGGGCTCTTTTAAAGCTGTCTCCTACTTTAGGAGTTCAAGAGCTGCCTCTGCTTTCTAAATCCCTGAGGCTGGCACAGAGTTCTGATCTCAGGGTTTTTGACATTCCCTGAAAACTCCAGGGCTGGAGGGGAGAGGGTGGAGGTGTCACAAACCCGGTGTGTGACATTGAGGAATTGTCCTGGAACAGCCCAGGAGCATCCCAGGAGCTGCAGGGCTAGGAAAGCTCTTTGCTTCCCCTCCCTGCCTCCTGCTGCTCTTGTCCAAAGGCACTGAATTCCCAAACCTGGGAATTTAATCAATCAGGAATTAAAGATCAGTAGTGCTGCAGGGATTTGTCTCTGGAAGCAGCAGCTTTCCAGTTGGGTTTTGTTAGGAAGGGGATTTCAATTAACCTTTGCTCTACACTGTTCTCTTCTTGTGTAACCTTTATTACCATGAATCAGAGATGCTGGACCATGACCTTGAAATTTAAAAAAAAGAGAAAAAAGTAATTAATTCCACATGACAGTGAGTTTCCTGAGCAGACAGGGTGTGGGAGACAGTTTGTACATCCCCTACTTCTTGCAACTCCCAACATGAATTATGGCCCAGCTGTGCAGCACAAGAAATTGGGGATTTTAAAAGGAAATTCTAATGACTTTTTATCTTCTTTTTTTTAATAACCCAGTGATAAAATCACATTAAATGCACATGGGGTGGGAGTAGCTCCTGTTTTCGTGTCATGGAGTGGTTTGGGTTGGAAGGGAGCTTAAGGATCATCCAGTGCCATGCCCAGGGACACCTCCCACTGTCCCAGGGTGCTCTAAGCCTTGTCCAACCTGGCCTGGGACACTTCCAGGGATCCAGGGGCAGCCACAGCTGCTCTGGGAATCCCATCCCAGCCAGGAATTCCCAATTCCCAATGTCCCATCCATCCCTGCCCTCTGGCACTGGGAGCCATTCCCTGGCTCCTGTCCCTCCATCTCTTGTCCCCAGTCCCTCTGCAGCTCTCCTGGAGCCCCTTCAGGCCGTGCAAGGGGCTCTGAGCTCTGCCCAGAACATTTCCCTCTCCAAATGAGCACCCCCAGCTCTCCCAGCCTGGCTCCAGAGAGGGTCCAGCCCTTGGAAGATCCTTGCTAAGGAAGTCCAGAATTCCACATCTTGTTTTCCATCTCTCTGCTCAAAAGTTGCACAAGTTGTTTCTGGAAAGGCACAAATCCAGAAAAGCCTCTGGTCTGTGGGCTGCCCCCTGGCTTCTCAATGAGCAGCTTTATCCAGGGGTATGAGGGGATTAAGTGACATAATTATTTTATATAAAATGTGCTGCCCCTCTGGCTGAGTGTGGCAGTGGAGGCAGCTTCAGTTCCAGGGTAGAGAGGGGCTGCTGGCCATGGACGTGCTCATGAGGGTGTTGGATGCTCTGGATCCCAGCAGGGACCAGATCCCAGTGCCTGTGGCACCCTCTGGATGTCCTCAGGTGTGTTCTGGAGACACCTGGAACACTTTCAGCCCAAACAGGATGATATTCCATGAGATTTCTGTCCTTCCAGAGAAGTTCCTGGTGAAAGGGGTTGTTCTGGGATGAAGTCAATTATCCCGTGCCAAAGGCAGGTGCCACACTGTGGTGATTCTTGTGGGCCGCTTCCAACTCAGGATATTCTATGACACTTTGCATGGAGTCATATTTTCATTTTTAAAAAGGTGTCCAGAACCAAAATGCTGAGGCTGCAAGTGCAGGAACCCTGGGGTTTTGCCAGGAGAAACGCACATTTTTCAGATGATCGTTTCCCACAGTTATTTTATAAAAAATAGCACGACCTTGTAATCACAAATGAATTTTACAATGAATGCAGTGGAAATTATTTTTTCCAGTGCACTTGGAAGCTGCAGGAGTTGTGTTCAAGGAGAGCAGAGCTACCTGAGCAGGGCCATCCATCCCTGTGGTTCTCTTGGAGACTTTAATACCCTGTATTTAGCCTCCTTGGCAGTAACTTATTTTTAAGAGGTTAAGAGCTCATTAAGATAAGATGGAGTGAAAGATGGAGCACATTGGGAAGGAACTTTACCCATAAACTAATTTAGAGCTCAGTCACATGGCAGCCAGGCCCAGCTTTGCTCACACAGCACACGATAATGACACGTTTCAGGATTGCAGCTGAGAACAAATCTGACAGATCTGCGCACCGTGCAGTCGCGTTTGCTAATGTTGGTTTTGAAACAGCAAAAAAATCGATCCCACTTGGAAATGTTTTCTTGGGAAAGCTGTGAATCTCTCTCAGGATTGCCTGGTAATGGAGCTGGGCGTGCTGGCAGCAGGAGCTGGGGCTGGTGGCCACCTGGTCCATCCATTGGGGACAATTCCTGATGCTACTCCAGCTCTGGCTCAGCTGTCCTGGATGCTCCCAGCATGGAAACTGCTGTCAGGCTTCCAAGGGAGAGTTGGGACATGGAGCATCCATAACCTGGGCTGGAGATCACCCTGAGCTCCTTCTGAGGTTGTCCAGGAAAGGGAACCCAGCTGGTGAAGAAGCTGGAGAATTCCTGAGGGAGCTGGGAAGGGGCTCAGCCTGGAGAAAAGGAGGATCCAGAAGGGAAAAGCTCTGCAGCAGAACCTTCCCCAAACTCCCCTCACTTCTTTTTCCCCTCACATTTTCTCCCACTTTTTGATTTTCCCCTCATGGCAGGAGAGACCCTGAAGGGAACCCAGCTGGGGAAAGGGCTGGAGAATTCCTGAGGGACTGGGAAGGGCTTGGCCTAGAGAAAAGGAAGATCCAAGAGGGAAAAGCTCTGCATCAAAGCCTTCCTCTGAGTCCCCTCACTTTTTCTCCCCGTCATGTTTTCTCCCACTTTTTGATTTTCCCCTCACAGCAAGGGGCTGAGGGGCTGGAGCAGGGCCAGGGAAGGGAACGGAGTTGGGCAAGGGCTGCAGAATCCCTGAGGGAGCCGGGCAGGGCCTGGAGAATCCCTGAGGGAGCCGGGCAGGGGCTGCACAATCCCTGATGGAGCCAGGCAGGGGCTCACCTGGAGCACAGGAGGATCCCCAGGGATGTTTTCCCTCTCTGGAATTCCCTGCCAGGAGGGCACAGCCGGGGGGGTCGGGCTCTGCTCCCAGGGAACAGGGACAGGAGCAGAGGGAACGGCCTCAGGCTGGCCCAGGGCAGCTCAAGGTGGACATGAGGAGAATTTTTTGACAGAAAGGGTTGTCCAGCCCAGGGCAGGAGTGGATTCTCCATTCCTGGAGGGATTTCAAAGCCATGTGGATGTGGCACTTGGGGACGTGAGGCAGAGTGGCCTTGGCAGTGCTGGGAATGGTTGGACTGGATGATCTTGGAGGTCTTTTCCAGCCTGAACAATTCCATGATCCTGAGATTCTATCTCCAGGCAGGGATAAGGGTATTTCTCAGGGTTAAGGAGTGTTTTGGTCATACCTGGATGTGGACAGGTCACAGAGCTGCTTTTCCCTGTGTACGCCCCCTGTGCCAGTGAAGGTGCCCTCCCTGCACCCCCTCCCTCTCCTGTGGGTGATAAGGTGTGCCTGTCAAAACTCTCTCTCCGAGGGATTTTGGAACACACTCTCTCCAAATCTGAATTTGATCATGTCTTGCTGTGCTGCAAGACATCTGTTTGAGGGGGTTTTTGGAGAGGACTCTGAGATTGCTTCCCACAGTGATGAGTGAAGGGAAAGAAGCTTCCATAGGTGTTCTGCTGGCTGAGTTCCTGCTGGAACAATTATTTCAGTGCTTCTGGGATTTCATTATGGTGTGTAATTAGTGGAGGTGTCAGGAAAATTTGAACCTGGGATAAGCAGGATTTTATCACTTTGGATCTTAATAAATCAATATTCGAGGTTTAATGTTTGGAAGGGGTTTCGAGGTGTGGGTCTGAGCTGGGGCAGCAATTCTGGGTCTGTTCCTTGGAGAAAAAGACAAAATAATTCCAATGAGGGAGCAGAGCTCTCTCTCCTTACTTTATAATCATCACACATTAAGAATTCACACGCTGACAGCTAAAACAGCTCCGCCAAATTGGGACAGCTGGGTATGTGTCCAACCCCTGTGATCCTTCCTCCTGTCTCTAGTTCACTTCTTAAAATACAGGTTTACGTAACAGGTCACATTTTTTATTTATTTTTTTTTTTCTTTCTCCCCAAAAGTTCCTAAATCTTTCTAACTTTTTGGAGAGGCTTCTGAACTTCCAGAATATGCCTGGATAAATTATGCAGGATGAGGGGTGGAGGGATTGCTCTGAACTGACTCTTTTCCGAGGTACCAGGGGTGCTTTCTGCACAAACCCTCACAGGGAATCGCTGTGCTTGTCGCTGCAGAGCTGGGCCTGGGAGCTGATCAAGTTTGGAAAACATAATTTCCTATCAAAACAGAAGAAACAAAGCTCTCCTCTTCTGCTTTCCTATGTTGCTGTCAGTGTTTCAGTTTTCTTCTCTTCCAGGGAATTGATTTTGCTGTAGCTAAATGCAACACCTCCTCTGGAATGCCAAGCAGAGGGGGAATACTGCAGCACGTTTCCAGCTTGAAAACAAAATAATTGCTTTAAAAATAGCCTTATATTTCTTCATTTTATGACGTGCTCTCTTTAGACTTGATAATCATCCTTTTTTGTACTCGAGATACCTTCCCTCCCCACACCCACTCTCTCCTAGCCCCCTGAAATTCGGGAGGAATGGGAGAAGATCTCGCTGGCAGCTTTATTTCCAACACCACCACAGGAGATGGAGGCAGCCAGTCATCCAAAGGGTTTGGGGACATAGATTTTTAACATTTTTAATGAGATTAGGTTTTTCACATTTTTAATGAGGTTTTAATCTCTTTCAGAAGCATTTTGGTCTCTGCTGTTATGAGACCAAAATGTTTGGACAATCCCTTCTCCAGGGACCACAGGAGTTTGTAACTCTTGGAGCAAGCCGTGGGGAAGGAGCAGGTCCATAGGATTGGCCACATGTGGCTTTCCTTTAAGGGCTTTAAAAATGAGCATTTTCATTTAAAAAATACCCCAACCTCCAGCTGTTCTCCATGGGTGGAGAGGCGTGGGGATGGGAATGAAAGGAGCACTCGGAGGGATGTGATCAGATAATAAAAATGGAGAGTTCTGGCTGCAGCCAGGCTGACAGTTTGGAGCTAACCTGGCTTTCTGCAGCATACCTCAGGAATGACAAACGGGGAGAGCAGGTGGAAACAGATCCATCCAGCTGCCACAGCCCAGGGGAAGTTGGAAGGAGACTGCATCCAGCAGGTCCCTGCACGTCATGGGCAAAGAGGCTGCTTGTTCACAGTGCACTGGTGAAAAGCCCATATTTTCTTAATGCCTTTTTAATGAAAAGAAAAAAAAAAAATCAGATGCAGGAGAACTTTCTCATTGCTTCTGTTTTTAGCTTGGCTCTCAAATGTTTCTGTGTTATCTGAGAGCTCCCTGTAATGCTGAGCAATTCAGAAAGAGAGGAGGCTCACTTGGAAAAATCTGTTTTGGGGAAGGTAAAGGCTTTTGTTTGGCTCTGAATGACTTTTGCAAAGGGAGTTCATTCTTTACATTCTGTTCTTTGTTGTGGCTCGGCCAATTTATGAGTAAACAAAACACTTAATGCCCATTTCTGTGTAGGATTTGATGAGGGTGACGTGCAGAGTTTGAAACTTGCAGCTTTTGGGGTGAATAGAAAAACAAGGCTTGAGAGTGGTGAATTCTTGCTGGGGAACAGCAGATTGTGCAAGAGTTCTCAAAAAGATAAAAAAAAGGAGGGGGATCAGTAATGATTCTGTGTGTTTGCTGTCTTGAGAAACAGGCTGGGAATGAACTGTTCCCTGCTTCGGGCTCTTGTTAAACAAACCCTTCTCCTGGATATTTTCATCCCGCTTTCAAGAGACATTTTCCCATCCTACTCAAGAGCATCAAAATCCCAAAGAAGGGTGAGGAAGATGCTGTGAATTTGAAATCACGTGAAATATTGAGAATAATTTCAGTTAATTATTAACTTTTCTGCAGTCTCTGGCCTGTCCTTGTTTCTGGCATAGACAGCAGGGCTCGGGGAAGCACCTCCTTGTTTTTTCCCTGGATTTCTCATGGCACAGGCTCGGTGCAGGTGATTCCCCGTTCCCTCCTGCAGGAATTCACCCCTAATCACAGCTCCCTGTGCATTTGGTGCTGTGATTCATGCAAATCTATTGCAGAGCAGTTTGCTTTCTCCCTCAAAAATCAGAGACAGCAAAAGAGAGAGGGAGGGTTATTTTGGGAGTCCAGAGAATTTTCATTTCTCTCCATTTCTTACCGTGAGCAATAACCTGAAGGCTTCTCTTGAAAATTTTTGGTGTATGATTCCTACTCTTAAAGGTATTATAGAACCTCCCAGAAATTCATTTTTTTTTTTTAAATGGTGTCTGTTCAATGAATAGTATTTCATTGTTCATAAAAAGACTGAGATTTTCTCAGGAAAAAAAAAATCAGTGTTTTTTCCTAGTGGAAGCTACTAGGCTGGGAATGAGAAGTGTGGCCTTGAGGTCTGGTGATTAAAGGGATCTTTAAATGTGTGAAACATTTCTCACATTAAAAGTCTGTACAGGGAGAACAGTTAATACCACAATTAACCTTTGTTAAAATGCCTGTGATATCCTATGCTGTTTGATTGGATTTATTATATTGCATACATAATATAATAAATACAATTAATATAATATATTATCTATTTTTTTTATAAATCCAAGTAAGGGATCTTCTTAAATACAGGAGCAGCATCAGAAAAACAACCATGAGAAATAAAGCTGAGTTTTTTTGTCACCTGATTCTGTGTCTTATTTAAATCTGGGTACAGATTTCAGCTGAACATTTCAGTGGTGGTGGCAAAGAGCTCAGGGGGGAGAAAAATGATAAAGAATAATCCAAATTCTAATTGAGTATCCTGTCCAGGCCTGGGATCTCCAGCATGAGAAGGACCTGGAGCTGCTGGAGGAAATCCAGAGGAGCCCATGGAGCTGCTGCAGGGCTGGAGCCCCTCAGGAGCCAGGCTGGGAGAGCTGGGAATGCTCCCCTGGAGAAGGGAAGGCTCCAGGCAGAGCTCAGAGCCCCTGGCAGGGCCTGAAGGGGCTCCAGGAGAGCTGCAGAGGGACTGGGGACAAGGGATGGAGGGACAGGAGCCAGGGAATGGCTCCCACTGCCAGAGGGCAGGGATGGATGGGATATTTTGAGGGAATTCCTGGGCTGAGGCTGCCCCTGGATCCCTGGAAATGTCCAAGGCCAGGTTGGAGCACCCTGGACAGTGGAAGGTGTCCCTGCCCATGGCAGGGGGTGGATCCAGATGACCTTCCAACTCAAACCAGTCTGGGGTTTTATCCCTGTGATTTCTTTGAGAGCATCCCACATCACCCAGCTTTGGATGGAATCCTCACAGCTCAGCACTCAGTGCTGGAACTGCACATCAGCTCCTTTTGTCTTCAGTAAGGAATTTTTCCTTCTCTCTGAGTGGTCTGCAAGATCCCAACTGTCCAGGCACAATAATTTCAGCTGTTTCTGGAGGAGATCCCTTGTGGTGAATTCCAGGCTATTTTGAACAGAGAAATTAATTAGGACACATCTATGGGGCAGTGTAGCAATGATATTTTCTGAAAAATCCCTTTGCCAGGATTTTTCCTCCTGAGAAGCTGAGAAGCCTCAGGAACAAAATGCAAACAATGGTTATCTGTTGCTGTGGAATGCAACAGGTGCATCTGTGATTGGCCCATGTGGTTGTTTCTAATTAATGGCCAATCACAGTCAGCTGGCTTGGACTCTCTGGTCAGTCACAAGATTTTATTATCATTCAGTTTTCCTTTCTATTCCTTGCAAGCCTTCTGATGAAATCCTTTCTTCTATTCTTTTAGTACAATTTTAATATAATATATATCATATAATAATAAATCAGTCTTCTGAAACATGGAGTCAACATTCTTATCTCTTCCCTCATCCTGGGACCCTGTGAACACCTCCACAGGATAGTGCACAGAAATACTGAAGAGAAAGGGGGATTTTTTCCAGAACAAGCACTGATCCATGTCAATTCCATGTAAGCAGAGCTGAAGCAGCCAGGCTGAGCAATCCCATCACTCTGCAGAGTCAGACAAGTAAACAGGAGAGTCAGGAGAGCAGGCACTGGGAGCCCAGCAGAGCTCCAGGAAGGAGCTTTGGGATGACAACAACAACAACAACAACAACAACAACAACTCAAGAGGGGAGTTACACGTCAGCCTGGCAGAATCCCCGGTGTCATCTGCACAGGAGCTCATCTGCCAGAGCCTGCTGCCAATCCCCACGTTGCCCTGCCTTCACAGGCCCAGGAGTGCAGCTGGAGGCTCCTGAATTTCACCACCGAGCACTGGCAGCCCGGGAATTTGTCAGCAGGAGCTCCCAGCCCGGCAGTGGCTGTGCAGAGTCCAGGCCCTGCTGGGCTGCAGGGAAAGGAGATAAACCACGATATTTTCTTACTGGTTCGCTTTTAGAGCTGGGGTTTTGGGAGGGCTTGATGGCTTGATTGTGACTGGAACTTCATTGTGAAAAAGATTGGATATGTATGTGTGTGTGTGTGTATACATATATATATATATATATATATATATGTATATGTATATGTATATATATGTGTGTGTATATATATATATATATATATATTATATATATCCCTGGATGTCTCCAAGGCCAGATTGCACAAACTGGACTAAATATAATAAAATAGATAATATGAATATAAATTATAATTAACAATAGTTGGATACCTGCTTATATATATATCCCTGGAAGTGTCCAAGGCCAGATTGGACAACATGGAATAAATATAACAAAATGTATAATATTAATATAAGTAATAATTTTTAAAAAGTTGGATATGTACATGCATATCTATATATATTTATATAAATTCCTGGAAGTGTCCAAGGCCAGATTGGACAACCTGGAATAGTGGAGAATGTCCCTGCCCATGCCCTGAAATGACATGAACTTTAAGGTCCCTTCCAACCCAAACCATTCCATGGTTCTCTGATGATTCTACACAGAAATAGGGGAACATCATCCACTCACATCAACATTACTTTCTATTCTTTGCTTTTTTCTGCCTAGCTCTAAACATCTCTTATTTGCTATCATGTAATACTTGAATGCCAAAATCTTGTTGATCTATTGTTCAATTGATTTTTAAAAATATTATTTAAACATGCTAGAAATACAAGGATTTCCCATGTACATTATTTCCTTTTTTCTTTGTATTTCTGGACCTGTGAAAAGTAAGGAAGCATTGCTTTGATAAATAGAGGAAGCAGAATGCCTGTTTAAAGTAGTTTGCTGAAGACCACGTAGGAAATCTCGTTTTGAGCAGTGGTCTGTGGACTCATCTCTTTTCAACTGAGTATTTGAGAAATTCTGGGCAAAATTGTGCCTTAAAGGCAAAGCTCTGAACCGATATCTGTGGGGAAGAAAGGGAGCCCTAAGAACAAAAAAGGCTTTTTTCGTTTGGAGTTCACTTTGTAATATCTGGGAAGCACATTTTGCAGTGGGAAGGCTGCCAAAAGCCTGGCTGTGTAGTAAATAAACATTTTGGGGAAAAGCTGGCTGAGAGAAGATGGTTGGTGAAGGAGGATCTGAATGTCTGCTTATTCCTTGATTTATTCTCATTAATTCTGACCTTGTGTGTGGCATCTCTATCTGTGTGGTGGATAAGTGACAGGTTCATCCTCTTGGATCCCTGGGAGTGTCCAAGGCCAGGTTGGATTTTGGAGCACCATGGGGTAGTGGAAGTGTCCAGGGATGAGACTGGATGAGATTTATGGTCCCTTCCAACCCAAACCATTCTATCAAAATCAGATTAACCCATATGGTGCCATGGCTGCAGGTGCAGACTCCTCCTGCTCTGAAATGTGGTCTGAGGGAACCTCATCCCCCAGGGAGAGAGCAGCAAATCCTGGTTGTTGTCTCCTCCTGGCACCCAGAACCTGCTGAGTGGGATCTGCTCAGGTGTGGAACTGTCACACACAAAGGGGACAAAACCTTTTTAGGTTAAAAGGATCACAAAAACTTATATTGGGAGAGGTCAGACCCCTCTATCTGCCATGCTCTGTGGACATTTGGGACTCTGATGACAAAAGGAGGATGCCAGGACCTCCTTTGCTGTTTAGCCTGGAGAAAAGGAGACTCAGAGGTGCCCTCATCACTCTGCACAGCTCCTGAAAGGTGCCTGTGCTCAGCTGGGGCTGGGCTCTTTCTCCAGGAACTGACACAACCAGAGCACACAGCCTCAAGGGAAATACAGGTTGGATATCAGGAAAAATGGACAAAGTGCTGGAGTGGCTGCCTGGGGAGGTGGTGGAGTCCCCATCCCTGGGTGTGTTTAACAAAGCCTGGATGTGGCACTGGGTGCCAGG
>JAWWEX010000300.1:2478336-2497041 GCA_035583215.1 Arremon brunneinucha
TCTCCTTCTCCTTCTCCTTCTCCTTCTCCTTCTCCTTCTCCTTCTCCTTCTCCTTCTCCTTCTTCTCCATGGGTTTGAGTGGTTTTGTGTAATTGATAAAAAAGTTCACATTGTAGCCATGGGTGGTTGGTTCTTGGGTTAAAAGTGAAAATATTTCAGGTGTCATTTCTTAATTGGACAGTTTATTCTTAAAAGTCCTTGTAGAGGGAGATGGGGCTCCATTTTTGGTGTGTCAGAGTGAAGTGCTGCAGAACTCAGGGTTTGTGAGACTGTGACAGAGATAAGAACCGATAAACACCTGGGTCCCAGCAAGAAATCCCAGCTCACACATTTGATCCCGACCCTGGCAGAAAAGAAGCAAAGAATCCACAGTAGGCAAAACCGTGGTAAATGGGTTTGTTGGGCACCTGGACTTGTGTCCCTTGTTGTATTTCCCTCCGGATTCTGGGTTTGATGCACTGAGCCAACCTCAAAACTTCAACTGTTAAAATAGAACCAAAGTGCGAGAACATTTGCAGCTTCTTGGTTTGAAACTCTGTCCCAATGGTCCCAGCAGAGACCCAATGGAAAACACTGCAATTGAGGTGGAAAAGTGATGAGGGAGCTTTTTCCAGAGGGTAGGATGGAAAAGCTGTTTTCTATCACAGATCATGGAATGGTTTGGGTTGGAAGAGACCTTAAAGATAACCCAGTGCCACCTCTTCCATGGGCAGGGACACCTTCCACTATCCCAGATCCTTCCAACCCCTGTCCAGCCTGGCCTTGGACACTTCCAGGGATCTTGGGGGAAGCCCGGTATTCTCTGGAATATCTGAAGGAGGACATCTTCAGCTTCCACTGAAAGGACCTATGCATTCCAGGGAGATGTCAGCAGGCACAGCGCTGTCAGCACGTCCCTCAGACTCTGTGAAATAAATGTTCCCTCCTCAGTAAATGCTCTCTGTGAATTTGCAGCCTTAAATCCGCTGTGTAAATGTGTCTCCAACTTAGGAAGTTCTGGGATATCAGGAATTGGAGGTGGGGTTCATCTCCTGCCTGTGTTTGGCCTGTGCTAATTAGGCCACGGGACTGTGTTAGGAAGAGTAAAACAGGAAAAATTTCCCCAAACCATTTAAAAAAAAAATCTCCCTTAAATCTATCTCCAAAGTGGGCTTTGTTGTCATAGCCATGGCAGTTGAGGGAGGCTCCACAAGAGAACAAGAACTTGTTTTCTCTGGGAAATATGCTTTTCTTTATTTTTTTGGTCCTCTGTTTGCTCATGAGTGTTGCTGTGTTTTCATTCCCATCTGGAAGGCACAATCATCCTTTTAAAATCTGGAAGGCACAATCTCCCTCTGAAATCTCTGTGGTGGCAGTGTGAAACTGCACCAAAGGAGCTGGTCATGAGCACATTCAACATCTGATGGGGATTAACCAGGAGAACTCCAGATCCTGCTCCCTCACTGCAGGAATTTCTGTCTGTAAATCCATTACACACCAATATCTGCTCAGCCTGAACCTTTCAGGATTCCTCCAGCTTTCCAGAAAATGGTTTAGGTTGGGTTGGGAGTGTCATGTCCATGGTTTTTGTCCTGGGGAGGCACCTTGGAGACTCCCAGCACCAACATTTTGCTTCATTGGGATGCTGCTGTTGGGTGTCAGTGCTCACTAATGCAAACACAGCTTGGGCTACTCCTTGTATTTGAAAAAAACATGAATTAGACAAGATGAATTTTAAAAAGATGTGCTAATGTGTATGATAAATGGGATAAGTGCTCAGTTTGGAGCTTATATGGATTTTTGTTTTTCAGGAATATGCTTTGCAACTCGCAGCCCAAATTCCTGCAACCTGGATTTCATCTGCCAGACCCTGATTTTTCTCTTCATAAATCCTTGGGAGAGTTTGCATTTTGTGATTTGGCTTGAGTTTGACTTCACTGTGCTTTAACTGCAAAGTAAATTTATCATGCGGGTTATCGGAAAATCCGATTTGGAAAATCTGAGGGAAAGACAACAGCTTGGAAAAGGAATGGGGAAAATCACAGAGCTAAATAGGCACCCAAATAGTCTGTCTAACAACTATCAAAATGATAAGTTTGGATTAGGGTCTAATTTACAGCTTCTATATATTGTAACTTTTCCCGTGGAACACCAAGTCGATGTCAATGATTTGACATTGCTTTCGAAAAGTACAATTACAGTATATTCCACAGAAGAGTTATGTTTCACAGGAGCCCTTTGTTACACTTGGCAATAAGTTTGACACAGCTTGGTTCAGAGCTGAGTATTTCACATTTTCCCCCCAAATCATTGCTCAATAAGATACTCAGAAGACAAAAAGTTAACCAAACCAGAATTTAATTGTATTTTTTTGTGGTTTTTTGTGCCTGCCTGTGTTTTATGTGGAGAGATTGGGAAGTATGAAAAGTTTTCCAGGTCGAGGCTGGAATATGTGCCAGACCTGAAGAGGTTCATCTCTGATAGGTGTGTGATAACTCAAGAAACACCACAAATACCCTAAAAACAGAGCTGTGAAGAAGAGCGTGGTGTTGAAAGGGAATTAAAATGTGTATTTTTGTGAGCGTCTGCCTCGTGTGAGAACAGATCCCTTCAGGCCTGGCCTCTTTGTGGGGAGAGCTCTGAGAAGGGCTCTTTGTTCAGCCTTTACCTGGTGGCTTCTCAAATATCCCTGTGGCTTTTCAGGCTGGGTTTGTGTCTTGGTATGAGCCCTGGGGCTGTGGATGGTTCTGGCTTTCACCTCATCCCATGCCAGCACCATTCCTTCCTGAAACCAGGGCTGGGAAAAGCAAGGACTGAAATGGAAAGCAATATAGATAATGGATAAAAAATCCTATATTACAGAGGGTCTCCTGCTGTGTTTTCACCCCAAATGAGAGACAACCACAGGGAAATGTTCACATTCTGGTCTATAAATGAAGCGTGGGGCCCTGAAGTGCTTTATCCTGACCATGGCAAAATAAGAGTTCTGTATTTAAAAAAAAAAAACACTTAAATATGGAAATAAGGCCTCCTATGGAGAGTTTAAGCAGATTAAGCAGGTAACTCCTGGTATTTCTTATGGAAAACTTTACATCTTCAACTGAAGGCTAAACCTGTGAAACCCACCACTGGTGATTAATGTGTCAATGAGACACTCATTGGTCTTCTCCCAACCAATGTTCTCAGGTAGTTTGTGGATGTAAGGATTTGTGCAGTGTTCCAAATTTTCCTGGCAGCACCTTTTTCCCTCTCCAGTTTAATACTGGGAGTAGAAGAATGATGAGAGCTGCATTTTAATTCCTGTATTTTGATGGTGAAAACCTGATTGTCAGGACGTTCCCCACAGCTCTGGAAAATCCCTCTTGTGTGACGTGGGACTGAACTGACATAAAATGGGAAAACAAGTCACAAACACACGATTCTCCATGAAACATCGTTCTAGAGAGTTTTTGAGGATCTGAGCACAAAACTTGGCTGATGTTGAGTTCCAGATTCAGCTGGGAGAGCTGATGTTGTGCAGTGTGGCAGCTGAGTGACCACACGTGGTCAGTCCTCCACTGCTCCCTGCCCCACTTCTGGGATTCCCACAACCTCCCTGACAGCAGGCAGTTTAGGAATTCCAGGATTATCTGGTCCTTTTGGTTTACTGCCCTAAAAGTGATGCCATTTTTGACAGATGATGTCAGCTTCGCCAAAGATCTAAGATGATCCCAAGAAGATACTGGCTTAAAAATAAAAATTTTGGGGACAAAACAGTGAAAACAAATCATAATAATTTCTATTAATACTATCCTCATAATAAACTCTGCTTTATTTACTGTTTTTTCCCCACAGTTTTCAGCTCTTTGGGATAGGTGTCTGTCTCTAACAGGTTCTGAAGGACATTTTATGGGATGCTTCAGGAACAGAGATCCCAACCTTGCCATGATTTACTTTAGGAATTAGGGGATTCCTTCAAATTCCCTCTGTGGCACTGCTTTGGTGTAAAGGTGCTAAAGCAGCAGCTTAATGAGGTAATTATAATTAATATCACACAGGGGTTTAGAGCCCTCAGGCAGGAGTCTCAGCACCATGGTCTAACTCTTGATTTAAGGGAACATCTTGAATACATTATTTACATCAGATATTAGACCTGCTGTGCCAGTGACTGCAAGCCAGGGGATTTATTAGCACCAGATCTATTTATTTGGAAGAAATTCTGTGTAATGAGCAAAGCTGCAAGCGCAGTTTGGAAATAAATAGATGTTAATATCAGATAAATGATAGATAAGTTCAGCCTGACTCCCGGGGAGATCAGGGCAAATGTTCTGCTGGAGATTTAATATTAATTCAGGGATATTTTATTTATTTTTAATGTTAATTCAGGGGTATCTTCAGGGGTATTTTGTGTCACCAGTCTCGTGACACACTGGGCTTCTGGAATCTCATTGCAGAGTTCTTCTGGGTTTTGAGAATTTCAGCTCTTCTTGTGTTAGTGAAATACATTTGGCTCACTTCATGTTCAAGTAGCTTCCAAAGCTTTAACCCTTTTTTGTTCCTTGATGAATGAATGAAATCATTTGTGGCTGGGAGCCAGGATGGGCATGGAGATCCTCAGGTTCTCACCTCAAATGGGGACTATTGAGTCCAGCTGAAAGAAGCCTTAATGTTCTCTGCAGGTCTCCAAAACTCTTTCTGTGGAAGGAGATACTGGTTTAATCCAATTTTAATTTTAAATTAAATTTTTGCATTTTTAAATTTTAATTTTTAACATCTCTGTTCTGTGCCCTGGTCCTCCATGCTGCATTTAGATCAGTAAGTCTGGGGATGAATCCACTGCTCTCTGTGGTGGGATAGAACATCAGGCAGTTAAATCAAAATCTTAATAAAGATTTTGATAAATAACTCATGTAAATACAATCCAGGTCATAGCAATCTTTGCTCTGCTTCTACTTAGCCCTTTAATTTATTATTATTTTTTAAAAAAATCATATCTTGCCAGCACATGGGGGGTGCAGCCCACCGAGCTGCAGCTGAGCAGGATTGAAGGTTTGCTCCCCACCCACCCCAGTTTAATTAGGCTGTTTCTATTTCCTGCCCCTCATTACGGCACTGCAAACAAATTATTAGCAAAGCACAGAGGAGTACAAGCTGCTAATTTGTTTGGGTCTCTGCTGGAAAATTGCAATTGTACATACTGCTTTTCAAAGTGTTTTATGGGGCCTGACCCAGAGCTGGGTTATCTGAATGCTACTTTTCAGAGGAGTGAGCTTTGGCTGGATTATTAATTGTGCTTAATTGTATATATATTAATTATATTGTCTGTTTCTCTTAGGACAGAGAGAGGGGTTCAGGTGGATGCAGACCAGGAGGGTTTCTGCATTCCATGCCTGCATGCCCCAAGGGAAAATGGGGATTTTGAACAGAGGTTAACAGCACATGTTAAATTCTGAGAAGAAAAGTTGTGATTTTAGTGTTTGTCAGCTGGCTGGGTGAAACCCCAGGCCAGGGCAGTGCAGCAATGCAGAATTCTGACAGGGCTTTGTCTGCCAGGAGGGAAAAAATAACCAAAAAAACAGGAAAAGAAATGAGTTCTGTTTGTGCCTTTGTGCTTTAGGATTTAAGAGCGGCAAGTGGAACAAATTCACAGCTGTGGGATGGGTTCAGGGTGCTGGAAGGAAGGAGCCACAGTCACAGGAGATTGGCAAAGGAAAACAGCCAAAAAGAGACCCTGGTGAAAGGCTTACACTGCACTGAGGTCCCTGAAATTACAGTAATTAATTACATTAATTAATGTAATTAATTTATACTAATTAAGGTAATTAATTGGCATTGAATTAATGCAAATTCATTAATTGATTTTACAGATTCTTACAGCATTTCAAAATCTTCTGTTTGAAAGTTGACCTTTTTGCCATTAAATAGTGTGAAATATTCACAGTAATGACCAAAAGTTGCTTGGTTTATCCTCATTACAAATGCACACTTCATTCATTAACTGTGAGGGTTTTGGGTTGCTCTCAGGGGGAGGAAGAAGGTTTATTCAGAATTAACACCACCACTCTCCTCCCTCAATTTTCTGTTTCTATGCCATGAGGTTTTGTGCTGTTTATTATTTTACAAGGTTTGTGTCTCCCTAAATTTGAGAAAAAACCTGCAGACAACAACATCCAACATGGCCTTGATTATTTCCAGGAATGGGCAACCTCTTTTATAATTATATAAAAATATAATATAATATAATATAATATAATATTTAACAATAATGTTGATACTGAAACTTGGGTTTGAATGGGACTGTATTTCATGTTGAACAAAATTCTGCTTAGAAATCCAAAAATTTTTTACAGCCTGACAAAACCAAACCTGTGTGTGGAAGGTGGGCTGGGGAAGACTCAGATCTTGAGCTAAAGAACCAAAGTTCTGGAGCAGAACTTTGTGACCTCTTTTGAGTGAGCATTGGCACCATTATTTCTGTGCTCTCCTAATGAGTCATGCAGGGAGAGCAGGAGCTCAGATTCAGTTTGAGATCTTCCAGCTTGAGATAAGGAGCAGGGACAGCAGAGGAATTTACAGGAAGGGAGGGGATGATGTTCAAACATTGCTCCATCCTTCCTAGAGTGTGTGAAATGACAGCTGGGATTAAAGCAGGTCATCTCTGCGGGGTGATTCACAATTTCCCGGTTCCTGTGACCCTGTGAGATGGGGAAAGTCAGCTGCTGGCACGAGGCTGAGCAGGGAGCTTTGGGAAGGGCTTTGTTTGTGCAGCACAGCCCGGCCAGGACGCTCTTCGAGAGCCCCGTGGTGTTTACAAAAACCCTTTTCTCCAGAAACAGAGTGAGCCAGAGTGTGGTTTGGAGCCCTGGGGCTGGATCCCTTCCTGGGGAGTGCGGGACAGAGGGCAGCCAGTCCCACAGGCTGCAGGGCTTCACCCCAGAGTGCAGGACGCGGAGGTTCAGGGACATCACACCACGACCAACATGATCCACTGAAGCCAAATTTATTATCCTTAAAAAGACTATATTTATAATAAATCTCTACTGTCTACGCATCTCTGACTAATACATGATTGGTTAATCTTTGCTGTTCACGCGTCTAAATTAGAATGCTGATTGGATCACCTAATTTTTCACGCGTCTTGCTGTGCTCGTCAGGCCCACTCATGATTTACTTTTTTCTGACTTTCCCAAACTTGCTGAGTCCTGATGATTCTTCTTCTTGTATCTCTTTCAAGGATATACTGACCCCATTTCTGAATATGTCCATTATTCATTACCTGTGTACATGACCATTGTCCATCAGTACAATCAGGCTGGATTGTGCATCGGCTGAATGTGGCCATTGTCTAACAAAAACTCCTCAATCTGCAAAAAAACTCTCAACACCTGAGCTGCTGCTGCTGCTGGAACACTGCTCCTTCCTTCCTGTGACTCCTGTCCTGGATCCTTCTGAGGAGCTGATTCCAGAGTGGACAGAAGAAACACAACCATTTCCTGCAGGGAAGGAATTCCTTCTGAGCTCTGACAAGCTAAATAATAACAGCTACAACCTTAATGACAGAGGAAATTTATGCCTGCAGACCTTCCCACCTGTTTTTTGGGTCAAAAAATGATGAGGAAGAAGTTTTCTGGTTGCTTGTGCAGGTGGATGTGGGACTGAGCTGCTCCCAAAACCACTGGGATTTTATTTTCTCAGATGTGGAGCATCCAAAAATGTTTCCCCTTTTGCAGAGAAACTTAGAGGTCTTAAGAGGAGTTCTGTCAGCTGTTCTTGCATTAATTAATAATAATTGATGCTTCTCTGTGAGGGTGGTGAGGCCCTGGCACAGGTGGCTCAGGAAAGCTGTGGCTGGAAGTGGCCACAGCCAGGTTGGATGGGGCTGGGACAGTTGGGATGGAATGGGGACACATGGAAAGTGACCCTGCCCATGGCAGGAGATTCGGAATGAGAGGATCTGCAAGGTCCCATCCAACCCAAGCCATCCATTGGTCCCATCCAACCAATCCGTGATTCTAATCCATGTTTCTCATTACAGAGATTTGGAAGGAGAGGATCTGCAAGATCCCACCCAATCCAAAATCCAACCCATCCATTGGTCCCATCCAACCAATCCATGATTCTAATCCATGTTTCTCATTACAGAGATTTGGAATGAGAGGATCTGCAAGGTCCCATCCAACCCAACCCATCCATTGCTCCCACCCAACCAATCCATGATTCTAGCCCATGTTTCTCCTTACAGCACCTCAGCCATGACCAGGGGACTGCAGGGACCCCAGTGCAGCCTCTGCCCCCCTTGTGAAAGTTCCTTTGCCCTGGAAATGCCTCAGGGACCTCCTTTTCTCCCTTGTGAATTCTCCTTTGCCCTGGAAATGCCTCAGGGACCTCCTCCATCCCACCAAGTGCTTTAGCAACCAGGAAATCTCCAGAATCAGTCACAAATAAATGGGTTTTATTTTGGTTTTGGAACAGCATCACCTTCCAGAAACTTGGAGAACAAACTCAGAAGTTTCTTTGTTCCAGATCTGCAGTCATGGCAAACAATAGCATTAGTGGGGGAAAAAATAGCAGAAGGGAAACATTTTTCATTTTAAATTATACCCAGCTTTCTTAAAGCAAATTAAATTGCACTTAACCAAAGAATACAGATAACAGTATTAAGCACAATAGAACATTTTAATTACTAAGAAAAACAAATGTCCATGTCTGTAGCTGTAATTAAGGGCGAGCTGTATTTGCTGTGCATTAGTGTGACTTGTATGTCTGAGATACAGTAATTGCCCCAATCCATCAGGTGCTTCAGCCTCAACATCCTGGGCGTGGAGAGGCTGCATGGGGAGGCAGGGATGGGGTGAGGCTGTTGGATGAGTGACAGGAAGAGGTTTGGGAAGGAGGGGATGGAGGAAATGGCTTCAAGTTAAACCAGGAAGGGTTTTGTCAATACAGGACACGAAAGAACACAAGCGCACGCCGCTGTTCTCAAGGTGAAGCAAAAAGGGAAGTTTATATTCTGACTCCAACATTTATGGTTTTTCAAAAGTGACAGTGGGTTGGAGGGTGGCAGTGCCACCTCTCCAATGACACTGGACAAACTAAGTCCATCAGATTTCTCCTCCTCCATAAAAAAATGCAAAACAATGAGTTATTTACAGAAAGTGTGTGAGAAAGTTCACTACAAGAATGTCAACAACAGAAGGCTTAGAAAATCTTAAAAAACCAGGGTGACAGTTATTAGGGAAAATTTCTTCGTGGAAAGGGTTGTCCATCCCTGTCACAGCTGCTCAGGGCAGTGGTGGAGTCCCTGGAAATGAAATTCCTGGATTTCCCTGGTGAAAAAAATGGAAATGAAATCCCTGGATTTAATTTAATTTTTTATTTTCACCAAGGAAATCCCTTGTGAAATCCCTGAAGGGATTCCAAAGCCATGTGGCATTTGGGGACCTTGGCAATGCTGGTTGGACTCAATTTAAAGGTCTTTTCCAGCCTCAATGATTTGGGGATTCTGTGAAAAGTGGACTTCAGGGTGGGGAAGGTGCAGAGGGAAACCTGCAGGGATGAACAGGGAGAGCCTAAGGAGGAAGAGGCCATTCAAATTTCCCAGATTTAGTCCTTACTCTGTTCTCTCATTCAGGATGCCCAACAACAGTGAATCCTCAGAGATGGAAAGAGCTGGGAAAAGAAACATTTTTTCTCCATGCCCCTTGTTGATAGAATATGAGTAATGACAGCAAAAAATCACAGCAGGGAAGAGTTGGTTAAAAATGAGGGAACAGATTTTAATATTAAGGTAGTTAATTACTGGAATTAAGTCCCTCTGGAGTGAAAAGTTCTTCTGTGGAGATCTCATGGCAGCATGAGGGGAACCTTCCTGAGGAGCACCGTGGTGGAGATTGTTCCTTCCTTGGATGAGGTGGATGGGCCTTGGTGTCTTTGGCTTCACTCAGATGGACTCCAGGCTGGACAAATCCCACAGTCTGGGGAGGTTTGTGGAGGGCAGAAATCCATCCTGGGGCTGCCTGGGGTGTCTCTCCTGGTCAGGCAGTGGAAAAGCACAAATGGGCCCAAGAGTGACCTCTCAAAGGGAAACAAATCCAGGGAGGAGATGGATGGAGGAACCAGCTCCCAGTCTTTTCTGGGACTGAAAATAGGTGTGCCATTAACCAGCAGTGTTCCTAACAAAGCTCTCCCACTCTTTTGGTAGCTGAAAGGCCACAGCAGGAGGAGCAGATCTGCAGTGTAAGAAATGTCTTTTTTCTCTTCCCGCCCGCCGTCCTAAACCAGAGCAAAGTTACATCTCAGAAGAGGCTGTTCCCTACATTTTACTGGGGTTTGTGTGCAAAAAAACATCCCTGTACTGTCCAGCCAGAGGAAAATTCTGCTTGGAAATGAAAGACTTGAAAACTCAGACTGGTTTGGGTTGGAAAGGAGCTCAAAGCCCATCCAGTGCCACCCCTGCCATGAGCAGGGACACCTCTACTGTCCCAGGCTGCTCCAAGCCCCATCCAGCCTGGCCTGGATCAATCACATTGAATTCATTTCCAAGATAGAATTTTCCTCTGGCTGCAGAGGGCAGGGATGTTATTTTGTCCACAAACCCCAGTAAAATGTAGGGAACAACCTGTTCTGACAGGTAACTTTGCTCTGGTTTAGGAAGAGAGAAAAGACATTTCCTACACTGCAGATCTGCTCCTCCTGCTGTGGCCTTTCAGCTACCAAAAGAGTGGGAGAGCTTTGTTAGGAAAACTGCTGGTTAATGGTTAATTCCTGGATCTGAATGCACATTCCAGAGATGCCTTTGCTGATGTATTTAAGCAATAAAATCCAAATGGTGATTGCTGCAGTCCTGGTGTGGTGGCACAGTGCACAAGGTGAGGAATGAGTGACTTTGGTGACTGGGGAGCTCTAAATCCACTGCCTGCTCTGAGGAGATGGGCTTTGAGTTAAAAAATCAGGAAAAAACCCCAAGTGGAACAGGTAGAAATGTCAGTTTACTGAGTGTCACTGGCAGAAATATGATTTACTTGGCAGCCAGTGGGAAAACACTATTTATGCAGAAGTGCCATTAAGATTTGTATTGTAGGAACAATAAATTATAGTTACTGTATAACCAACTGATATATTTGATCACCTAATGCCGCAATATCTAAGTAAGCAATGCTGTGCATGAAGCTGTGTGTTGGATTTGAGGTATTTTCACATATGAAATTACCAAATAAGGTTAAAATAACCATAAAATTTCAGAACTCTGTTAATCCTGATGTGTTCTGTGTGACTCCTCAAAAACAACAAAAAGAAGTATTTTTGCTTTTCCTTTGGATCATTAAAAATGACTATTCTAGAGTCCCTGATAGTTTTAAAGAAAGAGAATCCAAGCAGGTTTCATACCCACCAAATGCAAGATTTAGTAGTAAAAAATATCCCATTTTATGTGGAAGAAACATAAAGGGACTAAGAAAAAGTCTTGCATGGAAGAGTGATCAAATAGTTCACAAAATCATGGAATTACAGAGTGGGCTGGGACGGAAGTCACCTTAAGGATCATCCAGGGGAGGGGGCTCAGCTCCCCATGGGATTTGCTCCCTGAGGCTCCCTCAGGACTGGGGAATGTCTCCTGCTTTTCCAGCTAGGTTAAGCATCATTCCCTGATATCCATACCCTGATTTACTTTTATTTTCACTGACTCTCTGCTTTCATTGTGAAACTCCATGATTTTCCTGAGAGCTGGCAGCTGTCTTGGGACATCACCCCGAGCCGTGGAAATCTGCATGATTCATTTGCCTCCAAAGAGAGAGCTCAAAGCTTGAAACCCCTTTCAGGCTCGGTAAAAGAGGTGGATTGGGAGGATCTTGGTTTCCATCTCCCGGAGAGCTGCCAAATTCCCTTCCCTGCTCCTGGGGTTCTTATGGCATATATCATCATTGTGCATTAAATAACAGGACTGATGTTTGTCATGTGGGACTTGTCCTGGTGGGCCTCTCTGGAGGCACAAATATCTGCTTTGTTTGGACTGGCTCTTTTAGGGCTTTTTAATCCAAATATATTTCACTGTGGCCATTTGAGGTAGCACGTAAGGCAGTGTGGGGCAGAGAGGGATTTGGCCTGGAGAGCACTTTGCTTCCAGAGAGAGTTAATTCCAGGCTGGGGTTAATTCCTAAAAAAACTCATTTCACAGAAGGAATCTGTCTTTGTTGCGGAAGGAGCTCATGACTGTGGTGTCCAGTGGTGGGGCCAGAGCAAGGAGGTGCTGAGACCCCTCTGGCTGCATTTCCTGCATTTTTATTCCAGACTCTGTGGGAGAGCACCCAGTGCCAGGGCACCAAGGATTTTCCTGGGACACATCTTTCAGTTTTTCTTCATAAAATTCCAGAATAGTTTGGATTGTCCCACGGGCAGGAACATCTCCCATATCCCAGGGTGCTCCAACCTGGCCTGAGACATTCCCAGGGATGCAGGGGCAGCCATGGCAAATCTGGGAATCCCAGCCCAGCCAGGAATTCCCAGTTCCCAATGTCCCATCCATCCCTGCCCTCTGGCAGTGGGAGCCATTCCCTGGCTCCTGTCCCTCCTTCCCTTGTCCCCAGTCCCTCTGCAGCTCTCCTGGAGCCCCTTCAGGCCCTGGAAAGGTCATCTGGAGCCTTCCCTTCTCCAGGGGAACATTCCCAGCTCTCCCAACATTTCCTCATGGAAAAGAAGCAGAAATCCATTCCCACAGTGGGAAGCAAAGCTCAGGAATCAGCAAAGACCCTTCAAAACTCCCTTCCTGGGAACTAAACCCAGAGGGTGGCTGAACCCCCAAAAATGCTGTTGATCAGAGAAAGGAAACCTGTGAAAAATCAAAACTGCTCATCAGATATGTAATCCCTGTACAAAAAGGTGTCACTAACACTGGGAATCTTTTCCCAGGATTTTTTTTTTTGGCCACTTCCACTCCTGCTAGTTTATTACCCTGCTAATAAGAGCATCACCACCAGCAGCACTAGAAGCAGCACACAGACTTTGTGCGTCCCATTTCTTGTTCTCTGGTTAATTTACAGGCCCTGACTGTTGACCAGAGAGAGGAAACCTATGAAAAATCAAAACTGCTCATCAGATATGTAATCCCTGTACTAAAAGGTGTCCCTTACACTGGGAATCTTTTCTCAGGAATTTTTTTTTTGGACAAAATTTATTTTGGACATCTATTCCTGTAGTTTATCACCCTGCTAATAAGAGCACCACCAGCAGCACCACACAGACTTTGTGTGTCCCATTTCTTGTTCCCTGGTTAATTTACAGCCCCTGACCTCTCTGTGAGACTCTCACAAACCACGGGATGACTTCATGTGCCTCCTGTGCAAATCATTTCTGTGAGTTCAGCATGTCTCTAATAATCAGGGCCTATAATTTGGTTTGCTCCATTCATTGATTGCCCCAAATATGATTTTGCAAGGCGAAGCTCCCCGAGTCATAACTACAAAAATGACAGGCAGTACTTTTTGTAATCTCCATATTTGACGCATGAAAGAAGGCTAAATTCCTGTTTGAATAAACAACATAATAAGGTTATTGAGAATAAGACCATTACTATATAAAATTATGTCTAAGTGGCAGATATAATTAACATTGGATTGTAATTACACTAATTACAAGTCACATTAAGATACTCCAGTAATGACAAAGTGAGCACCCTATAATTGAATGGAATAAGCAGGGAAACATGCTGCTCACACTAATTACCTAAATGAGCTAATATGTCTTCGGAGTGACAGTCATGCTCCGTGTTATTACACAGGCAAGACAATTTTGTAAGTTAAAAAAAAATCTAATTTCCTTCCTTCCTTCTCTTCAGGACCCATTTCAAATCATCAGCAGCTTCAGAATTTCTCTCTTGAGCCAAAAATAGAGAGATCCCACAGTTCAGGCCTTTGCTAATTTTCTTCCACAAAGGACGATTTTCAGGGTTATGCTGCGGTTTTTGACGCGTTCCTGCTGCTTCCAAAGTAGAACTGGGCTTCTTCTGGGTTTCTTGGTGGGCTCCTTTGGCAAAGTCGACCCACTGTGATTTTTTTTTTTTCTTTTCACTTGTCTAAATTTGAAGCAAACAAAATAATGTAACTTAAGCTCAGCGTGCTCTACAACATAAAACGGACTTATTTTGTTGGCTCCAGAGTAACAAATACGGCTTAGAACAGTCTGGCTCCAGTTGTGCCCTTGAGAGTGGTAAAATTTGAATTATTCAAGGCAATTAGTGGAAGCATTGCAGTGGAACTCAAATTTCAGCTCAAGCTTCTAAGAATAAAAACTAATATAAGAATAGGAATTCTCCATATTGTGGAAAAAAAATGCACATTACTTTTCCTTTAAACACCTCCAGCTGTCTGGGGCTGGGAGCTGGGAGGAAAAACAACCTAACAGACAATTTAACAATCAAAAATAGTTCTCTAAGAATTAACAAACACGAACCAATGCACTTCATCAGATTGTCTGGGCTTCGAGCTTATCTGCATGATGGATGATAATTATTTTTTTTTTTGCTTTATGGGTGGTTTGATTCTCGAGGAGCCAGAGCTTCCCATTCTTTTTGGTGATAGCCAAAAACCCCAAGCATATGGTTGCTGAGCCACATCTCTGCCTGTTGTTGTTTATTTTTGTCCCGGGCTGTGGGAGGTTCACTGGCAGAGCCCTCGAGTGCCAGCACTTTGCTGAACCCTTTTCCTGTCACCAGGAACGCCGCGGCTTTTTGGGAAGCATCTGACAGAGGATGAGGAGGCAGCAGAGTGGGAGGGCGTCCTCGAATGTGAAGAGACGTCAAAGCTGCTGATGAGAGATGCGATGTAGGGGTGTCTGCAAGGAACATCCTCCCCTCCTGGGAGCAGGGAGCGGGGAAGAAAGGAGAGATGGAGACTTGGAGGATTAGGCCAGGGGAAAACAAAAATAAAAGAGCTGGCGAGGAAATTAGGTGATTTGCGGTTTGAAAAAAATGGGTGGAATCGTGGTTTTGAGTTGGAGAAGTAAAGGAGATTTGCTGTGGTCCTTGGGAGGTTCTTTGGGAGAGCTGAAGGGATCCCAAGGGAGGGAACCTGGAAGAGGATGGCAGAGAGAGATGGCAAAGCAGCAGCAGAGAACTCTGAAAGAAAGGAAGGAGAGGAGATAAAATGAGGGAAAAAAATAGAAAAAAAGGGGGAAATTATGGAAAAACAAAAGGGCAATGGGGGGAGCGTCAATGGCAGCCTCAGACATTTTAAGATGATAGAGGACAACCACAGGTTTGTACTATTGAGGGAAAGGAGAGCAAAATGTCAAGGTAATGTGCAAGGAAGAAAGGAAAGAGGGATCATGAGGAGTTGGGTCAAACAGGACACAGCCACAGAAGGAATGGGAGTGTGTGAGGAGAAAAAGCAAAAACCTCTCTTAGTCTTGGCTTTAGAGACTGCACAGAATCAGTCCAATCCAGACAACTGTTCTAGAGAGTGAAAGTTTGATTTGGCTCACAGAGAGCCACCAGTTCCAACCATCCTTTGCTATCCTTGCAGGTTTTAAAAGGAAAGAAATGATAAAATCCTAGGTCTGCCCAAAATCTTTCATCTGGGCTCCACCTGGGTGCTTATTGCTCCTCACACAGATCCATGCATGGTGAATTGTAAAAACAGCAAAATCCTTCTTTGGGAGAGATGGAAATGTCAAATTTGACATGGCATTAGCAATCCCCTTATCTGTGATAACACGGGAAAAAAGAAATAAATGGATATCTGAATTTATCCCAACAGCCAGGTTGGTTCATTAATCTGTATCTGATGTAGGTATGTGTTTTACAACTGTCTAGAAAAGTGTCATTGCTCATATTAACAAATAAATTATAAATTAACAAATAAATGAAAAATTGTTGCTGAAATATAAAAGTACATTTAAAAAAAAGACCTTTTTTTTGATTGAAAGCATTTATCCAGAAAGAGTTACCTGAGAATGCGAATTCCAGAGAAAATTGCGATTTAAATTCAGAAGACCATCAAATGAATAATTTTAACAGATTCTCAGCTCTTCTTAAACAGATGACTGTGTGTTTGCAACTGAATGTTTGATAAATGAAAAGAGACGAAATGTTCTACTTTTCAGCACATTTTTCCCCACAGCTGGTGCACAGACTGAGACTCAGTGTATGTTGCTTTAGCCGTGATTTTTCAACTTGAGCTTTACTATATTTAGCCCCACATATATTTAGAATGGATGGAAGTAAATTTCGTTAACTTTGGGAAATGGTGCTGAGCTGGACTTTGGTCCAGCTGAAAAATATCAGGGTTGCTCCTTAATTTCATGATGCTGGGAATTACCAGCTCCAGGGATCCCATCTGAGCACCGTGAGAGGTTTCCATGAATTTACACCTGAAACGTGGCTGTTTATTAGGATTGTGCATATTTGAGGAATATTGGACACATCTGGGAAAAATAAGGATACCTGGGGACTTGCTGAAGCATTTTTAATAACAGTTATAACGTGTGAGAAAGTGTTTAAATTGGCAGAAAGCTGGGGGATATATTTTTCTAAAGGTCTGTTTTGCCTAAGTGGTGTGATAATAAAATTCCATATTCCCACCCCTGCTCAGGAGGTGTGACCATGCTCACACACCTGCTGGAACACTCCATGAGGAATTCCCAACACGCTTCATTCCACCTGGATGCTTCACACATTCCCTGGTGAACAGAAATTTTACAACAATAATTTTTCAGCACATCCTGCTGATTACTTTGGGTTATCAGTTTTCCCAAAAAAGTTTTTAAAATTTTCCCAAAAAAATGGGACAGAATTTAAGTGTTCCAAAAATGAGTAGAGACTCAAAAATGAGCAGAATTTTGTGCTGTGGTTTATTTGACAAAATTGGCGTCCAGTTGAAGTTTGGCCATGATGATCTTGGAGATTTTTCCCAACCTTAATGATTATTAGATTTTCATTTTTTCTGCTTGTGTTCCACCACTGATGCTGACATTGGTAACTTCCCTCAGTTTGCTAAATGTTGTGCAAGTTCTAGTTTAGGAAAATGTTATGATAAAGCTGCTGAATAAAAATGCAGTTTGAGTGATTATAAAATAACCAGCTCAAGGCTCTCACTATGCTAATGGAAACACCAAAGTTAATTTAGTTGTTATTTAGAATAGCAATTCATTCAGATCAGCAAAAACACAGTTCTCAGCCACTCCAGATAAATAACAATCAGGAAAAAAAGGAGTGATTTATTCCAATTGGATTTTGTCAGCACAAGGCTGCTGCAGTGAGGAGGGGAAATTGCAGGCTCGGTAGCACAACTCGGATCCAAGGTTGGAATATCTCCCTGGGTTTATCAGCATTTCCTGCAGGTTCCTGCCTTTCTTCTCCCAAGGAACAAGGGACAGAGGAGGAAACAGCCTCACGCTGCACCAGGGCACGTCCAGGTTGGGTATTAGGGACAATTTCTGCACAGAAAGAATGGCCAAACACTGGCACAGGGTTTATCTGACGTGGTGGTGTCAGTTGATGCTTGAGCTTAATGATCTTGAAGGTCTCTTCCAACCTTAATGATTCCATAATTCCATGATTCTGTGCCACTCCTCAGGGATCTCAGCCTGGGCAAACTCTTGCTGTGCTGAATTAAGGTGGCAAAGATTTGCATATGAATTTGTTTGGCAATGCCAGTAATAATCCTTGGGGTTTACGCTGAAATGAAATCCATCCAGCGAGTCACTTCTTTCACACAATGCAAATATTTATGATTTGTGAGGAATATGATATCCAAGGGAGGCTCAGACTTCCCTGGTCAGCGTGGAAAAGGAGAGACGTGAGAGTGAGGGGCTGGGGCATGGTGTTTGCTCAGGAGAACAGAGAGGCTTTGGCCATACAAAGCCAACCCAAATCCTTCAGAATTCCAGCTTTTGTTCTGACTTTTATTAGAGAAGGTGGTGACCCCCTAAAGCTCTGTGGGATGATAAAAATGTGCAGAAGTGGAAGGGGTCTGGACAGGCCTATTAGCACTGAGACATTTTAGTCCCTTTTTGGGGCTACTGAGCCTGGAATTCTGTGTTCCACAGCCAAAGAGGAGTTTAGTGGTGCCTTGCTGATGGATGTGTGGTCCTGGGAGAAGTGCAGATCTCCTGCCCCTGGAATCCCAGCTGCCTCAGGTTTGGCTTTTCTGTGTTTCAGGCTCTGTGCTGCTTTAGTGTGCAGCTCTGAGCTTCACATTCAGCATTGCTGAGCTCTGTGCACAGAGCAGGGAGACAAAACAATTCCTGCTCCAGCTGGGGATCTCTTGTATTTGCAGGGAAAGCCCCAATGAAGGCAGGAATGATGCATCTGACTCCATGTTCTCAGAAGGCTAATTTATTACTTTATGATACTGCATTATATTAGAAAATACTATACTATACTAAAGAACACAGAAAGGATACTTACTCAATGCTAAAAAGATAATAATGCAAACCCGTGACTCTTTCCAGAGTCTTGATACAGCTTGGCACTGATTGGCCAAAGAGTCAAAACAATTGACATGAAACCAATGAAACAATCACCGGTGGGTAATCAATCTCCAAACACATTCCACATGAGCACAGCACAGGAGAAGCAAACGAGATTCGAGTTGTTTCCCTTTTCTCTGAGGCTTCTCAGCTTCCCAGGAGAAAAATCCTGGGCGAAGTAATTTTTTCAGAGAATGTGAGTGCCACAGGGACCAAGGACAAATGACCCAAATCTCAGCCCAGGAGCACAAACCCCGTGGGCTGGAGAGAGAAAAACAAGCAGGGTGG
>JAWWEX010000300.1:2511065-2531275 GCA_035583215.1 Arremon brunneinucha
CTTTCCTTTCCTGTCCTTTCCTTTCCTTTCCTTTCCTTTCCTTTCCTTTCCTTTCCTTTCCCTGGACACCCCACATATACAATACTGCTCCACCTGGCTCACAGCAGCCCTCATTCCTCAGGGTTCAAAAGCTTCAAATAACTGAACCTATTTTTTTTTTTTTTTTTTCAGAAAATTTGAGGCTGAAACTTTTATCCTTGGAAATCCTTGTGAGACTGGACCCAAATGCCTGCGGTGTCTGACCCGTGGGGTGTTGCTTGTGCCCATTTCACAGTCTGGGTTTCCACAAATACTCTCAACACCTGCAGGATGAAGGTTTGGTGGTTGGAAGGCCCTGAGGAATGAGAGGCAGGGCAAGGAGTCAATCCCCAGCCCAGTGCTGCTGTCACACGTTCAGCTGGTGCTGCTTTGTCTGTTCTGGAGTCTCAGATTAATTCTGTGAAAGCTTTCAGCCAGACCATGCGTGGTGTGGAAAGATGAACAAGGGCAGAGGGAAAGGGAGCACAGAAAACAGTGAT
Source organism: Arremon brunneinucha (assembly GCA_035583215.1). NCBI lineage: Eukaryota > Metazoa > Chordata > Aves > Passeriformes > Passerellidae > Arremon > Arremon brunneinucha. The sequence continues at coordinate 2,511,584 of JAWWEX010000300.1, forward strand.
TTTGTGCTTCCAGGGCGTGCATGGGAAAGAAAACAACTGTTCTGCAGCTTATGGTGTGCATCCATCACTGAGGGACACGGCACAGCTGGGGATGTGGGGAAACTCTGTGTGCATTTCCCAGAGTCCTGGGATCACACAGGCTGGAAAAGCCTCTGAGCCCATCCAGCCCAACCATTCCCAGCACTGCCCCATGTCCCCAAGTGCCACATCCACAGGGCTGTGAAATCCCTCCAGGGATGGGAATCCCTCACTGCCCTGGGTGGCTGTGACAGGGTTTGGTCACCCTTTCAGTGAAGGAATTTTCCCAATATTGAACCTAAATCTCCTCTGGTGCAACTCAAGGCCATTTCCTCTTGTCCTGTCCCTTGTTCCCTGGGAGCAGAGCCTGATCCCCAGCTGGATGCACCCTCCTCTCAGGTGTTGGTGGGAGCAGTAAAGTCCCACCTGAGGCTCATTTTCTCCAGGCTCAGCTGCTCCTCATCAGGCTTTGCTCCAATTACCCCCCACCCTGGGTTCTGTCCCACCCCTAAATGGCCTTGGTGGGGTTTTGGGTGCTTTGTTGGGGAAAGCAAAGTGGGGAGGCAAATCCTGCTGGGAACAGGGTGTGGGGAACATCCTGCAGCCCTGCTCCTTCAAGAAGGCCCATGTCCCACCTGGCTGTGGAATGTCACCTCTTCTGTATCCAGGACACTGCACAGAGCCATCTGTATGGGTGATGTAAGTGATTTCAATTTATTTCTGGGCATGCTGCAATTATTGAAGTTGCTCTTAGCTCTGCTGTTGGCAAATATAAGTGAGTGAGGTGTTGTTTTATTAGCAGGGGAAAATCCAGAGTGAGGAATGGCTGCAGAGATGAACAGCAGGAAGATCTGTGGTGTTTGGTGTAAAATATGGGGTTATTTTGGTGGAGAAATACTTATAGAGGAAGTTGTAGGTAAAAGAAAATAACAGCAAAATATCTAAGGACCAGATGATGCAATAAAATAATTTTGGTGTCAAAGCCCAATGTGCTTGAAGTCATCTCCTTGGTCCTCCTGGGATGAGCTTTACCCCTTTGATGTGCCAAATGGGAAAATTATTTCTTTCGGCTCTTAGGGATTTATCAAGAAATACAACCAGTGTATCTCATCTCTGCCTCTAAAAATTCCTTTTAATGGGTCTCCTGCTTTTTACTCATGGAAATAAGGTTGGAAAGTTCATGTGTTCCTGTCCCACCATGCCAAAGTTCTATAATGGAAACTCCCACTGCATCCAGATTTTATATATATATAACATATAATGTATATTATATAATAATATATATTATATATATATATTTCAGCTACTTGTAGAGATGAAAAACTTCTATCACTCTATAAACTAATTCCTGATAAACCTTCTAATTTCTGTGAAGCTTTCGAATTCCTGGAAACTTTTCTGTCTCTCCTTTGGTTTTACATGCCAAGGATTGTACTTTTTAGAGGGAGGTGTTAAAAACTGAGGAAAAAAATGAAAAGTAATATTCAATTTCAGGTACAAAAATTAATTAGCCCAAGAATTTCAATTTTCATAGTGGCAAGTCATACTAAATTAGCTTTCCTGTGGGAAAAAGAAAAGTTCAAATAAAACAAAAGACCTGTGTTGAAGAGCTTCTACAAACTATTTCAAGTTCAGTTTTCAGATGGGTGCGAATTAAGAGGGGTATTAAGATTTTATTCAGGTCTGAGCTTTAAGAAATTCTAACTTCTACTAGAGAGCAAAAGAAAAATAGAGTCAGTTCTGCATGACTTCTGATATAAAAACTAATAGGATGGAAAATGACTTTGAAGTAGGAGAAGTGGCTCAGTATTAGATAATTAACAATGCTTAGTTGAATTTGTGTAACAGCTGAGTGACAACCAGGATGTTCTGTGTCTGTAACCTGAGAGCAAACGCTCCTTTTGATGCAAGTGATTTAAAAACATTTTTTTTTTTTGCTTTGGATTTTTCCTCTTGTTCCTCACAGTGTTTGGTGCTCAGATATTGTGGTGCTGCTCAGAGCCCACCTCAGGCTTTGATCCAACTGGTCAGACCCATCCCATTTGTCCTGGAAAACTTTTAGAGAACATAAATTTATAGTGGTTTGGGTCCTGACTTCTGTGAGGAGAAGTGAATAATTTCTGAGCTCCATATAGGCTTAATCCTTACACTCTCTAAATTTACCAAAAATTTAAATTATCTCATTAGTCTAGAAAAAAAAAAATCACTTTTTCATGTGGACACAACCTCAGGTAGATGAAGTTATCCAGATTTTTGATGAATACAAGGTTTTGAAAAGCACCTATGAGCATCTGATGGAAAATCAGAAGCAGTTTTATCTCTGTTGCTGAAATCCCTGATTGCAGAGAGGCTTGCAAGAGCAAAGGAGCACAGGGCAGAGTCTGGAGGACAGCAAAGGAAGTTCAATAATTTTTTTTTCCTGATGGTTTGGAGCCATGGACATGCCCTGAGCTTTCTCTGGCCGCCTCTTCTGGTGGACAAGCAACAGTTGCTTTGGTTTGTGCATGAAAATTGATAAAAAGATGAGAAATGATCCCCTGGAACAGGCTTGGCCCAGCCTTGTGCACCTGGAGGTGCAGTGGGAGATGCAAAATCTTCCCAGAGAACAGCTCAGAACTGCTGGGAAGCACCAGCAGTTAAATATTGAGGCTGAGCTGACTTTGCTTTTCCCTGCCTTTTTCCCCCAGATGTTGGGTGTCAGGAGAACATCAGGAATTCATTTTGACACTAGATTTCTTTTTGGAGCTGTTGATTAAGCACAAAATTTCCTTAATTGTAAAGATTCTTTCTCAGAAAGGTTTTGCGTTTTTCAGTGCACCAACTGGAAAACCCAAACTGTTGATTAAGTAATTCTCCCTTTTATTTTTGGCTCAATTTGGAATAATTTTCATGACTTCTGAGGGCTCAGGTATTTCATGTTATTATAGTTTAACTTTCAGTTTGGCCAAAAACCCTGCAGGGATTTACTTTGGGTTCTTAACCCACAAAAATTTGCTTCCATGCTTGAATCCAAGAAAAAAACAGTGCTGGGCTGGATGTGTGGTGTTTTGGACTTAAATTATTGGATGTGGGAGATCCTGTCTTTGCTCTATCCCCATAATCCCATAAATGGATGGGCAAGAATCTGAATAAAGGGAAAATATCTTTGCTTGGCTTGGAAGAGCACAATAACTCTTGGAGGAAATAAAGGCAATGGAAGGGGACAGGGAATGAGTTTTTTCTGGAAAATTCTAAAGTCTGAGCCAGCAGGTGGCAAAAGGCAACAGGAAACATGGACAATACAGTGAGAAGGGTTTTCCAAGGGTGATGTTTTCTCTCAGACTCAAGCTAACCAGAGAAATTAGAAATGTAAAATACTTTGCCAAGGCCATTCTCAGAGCAAGGTTTTTGCGGAGCTCTCGTTTTTCCCCAGGAATGCCCCAGCCCTGCCTGGCTTTAGCATGGCTGAGCCTGAATTAAAATTCCATTTTGGCTGCTCTGCAGGCACAGCCTCTCTGTAACAGGAGATTGATCCCTGCAGCTGGTGTGGCAAGTGCCTCAGAGACGTGGGGCCATTGCTGCCACACAAATATTTTCTTTTTCCACGCTCGCCCTTTGAAGGGGTCACACACAACAAGACAAAATTACACAGGAGGAGAGGCAGAATCTCCAAATTTCTTCTTTTTTTTTGGCAGTGGTTACTTTCTCTTTTAATGGGAAGGTTAAAAAAGCAAGTTCCATTAGCAAGTAAGTTGCAAAAAAAAAAAGGAAAAAAAAAGGTTTAATAAGTATTTAGCACTCTGGTTTGCAAAATACCATTAATATAGGTTTTCTTTTCTGTTAAGAATGCTCCCCAGCAAGAACAAATGTCTCATGAAAACCTCCTCTAAAGAAGAACAAAAATGGCTTTTATGTGACAAACTCCTGAATTAAGTAATGCTTGGATGTGTTGAGAGATCACAACAGAGCTGGAACAAAAGAGAGAAGTCTGACTGAAGCAGCAAATCACTGAAATGTGCCTGGCAAAGGGTGCTCAGGGTTTGCTGTCTTGAGGGTTTTCACCCATCACTCAGGCTGCTGTCGCTGGCTGTGGGAAACAAAACCCTGCAGATTTGCAGGAAACAGCTCGAGATTGTCTTCTCATCAGGGCAGGGAACCAGAGGGAAAGGTCTGGGTCCCTTCTGGCCAGGAATTTGTGGGTGGATGGGGTGGTTTGTTGTGTTGCACTAAATTCTTACAGTGGTTCAGGTGTTTGGGAATGAAGTTTGAGACCCTAAAGGGGCTCCAGGAGAGTCACAGGTAACAACACAACACATAAGAAGGGTTAGGAATAAAAGAAACAGACCAAAAACCAGCTCTACAAACCAGCAAATAGCCTAACAAACCCACAGGAGAAAGATGTGGGCCACATAAAATAAACCTCTCATAGTTTCCAATATTTTACAAGTTTTTCCCATTTTCTACAAAGTGAGAAACCAGAGCAACCACATCTGTGAGACCTCTGGAGATACCTGCTCCAAACACCTGCTCCAGGAGAGTCAGGAATTGCTGACCAGAGTCTGGCCAGGAATTTGTGGATGGATGGGTTGGTTTGTTAAATTCTTACATTGGTTCAAGTATTTAGGAATGAGGTTTGAGACCTTCCAGTGCCTCAAGAGGCTCCAGGAGAGTCAAGGTAACAACACACAAGAAAGGTTTAGGGAAAAAAAAAAGAAGCAAACCAAAATCCAGCTTTACAAACCAGCAAATAGCCAAATAAACCCACAGGACAAAGATGTGGGAAATAAGCTTCTCATAGTTTCCAATATTTTACCAGTTTTTCCCATTTTCTACAAACTGAGAAACCAGAGCAGCCACATCTGTGAGACCTCTGGAGGTACCTGCTCCAAACACCTGCTCCAGGAGAGTCAGGAATTGCTGACCAGAGAGAGTCTGGCCAGGAAATTGTGGATGGATGTGCTGGTTTGTTGTATTGCACTAATTTTGTACAGTGGTTCAAGTATTTGAGAATGAGGTTTGAGACCTTGCAGTGCCTAAAGGGGCTCCAGGAGAGTCACAGGTAACAACACAACACATAAGAAGGGTTAGGAAAAAAAGAAACAAACCAAAAACCAGCAAATAGCCAAACAAACCCACAGGACAAAGATGTGGGCCACATAAAATAAGCCTCTCATTGTTTCCAGTATTTTACAAATTTTTTTACAAGTTTTTCCCATTTTCTACAGTTCTGAAATAGAAATATCTTCACATTTTCTCGGTATTTTACTCTTTTTGACACCTTTTTTCTCTTGTTTTTCAATACGCAGTGTTTTTACTCAGTTTCTACTGCATGTGGGACGTGACAGTGCTTGGCCTGTAAATATTACAATTATTTGGTTAAAAGGACTAAGTTTTTTAGGAAAAAACCCTCTAGTGATGTTTGCATTTAACAAATTTTTTTTTTCTGAACTGTATTGGGTCAACATTGATTCAGCTACTTTACTTTAATTTTTTTTTGTTTTGACAGTGCATTACCTTTACTTTTTTTTTACCTTAAAAACTCTTGATATGCTAGGAGAGGCTGATAAAGGTGAGGGGTTTGAGGCTTAGATTATTTCCTAAAAGTTACAATTCTTAAAAACCACTAGGTGAATTTATATGCAATTAATTGTGTAATCTCTACCAGGTTTCAAAATCTAAGAGAATGGGTGGATTCAGATGAGTTTTATAACCCATGCTCAGGTTTTGCTGAAGTTTTGCTGGAGGAAATATTCAGCTTTTTTTGGGTACTCCCTCTAGTGCTGGAGGTGCTGCATGGCTGAAAAAACAAACACAGGTTTGTGTTCACCAGCCCAGGGAAGGAGTTAATGTCATCTTTTATTCCTTTGTTGTTTCAGTTCATTTGGGTTTTGCTCTCAGGGAATTTAAAAGCCCATTTGAGCTGGTGGCAAAAGTGTTGTGTGACCAGTTGTGCTTGAAAAATTCGGGTTAATTTGGGCTTTAAAGATAAAATTGTCTCAAAATTCGCCAAACACAAAAGAACAACAAGAAAAAGCTTTTGCTGTCACTCGGTGCCTGATCATTAGGCAAAATGTTTGGTTCCCTAAATTAATCTTATATTCAGGCATCTATTTGCTGCAGTTAGTTCCTTGCAGCCACATTTAAACTGGGGCTGGAAAGAAAGACCTGGATGAAAGCAACTCGGATTTTTCAGTTACATAAAACTCTGAAAGGCTTTTACAAATTGCTTCTGTGTGGGAGGCAGCTTGCTGCAAAGCTGTCACTTGAAACTTTATCAATCAGAAGACAGTGCTGGTTTTAATTATGTAGATTTTCAAAGTAAAATAACTTTTTTTTTTTTTTTATTCCCCTTGCCTGAAAATGTAGAACAGAGTCAGGTGAGATCTGGAACAATCTGAAAGATTTTTGAAGAGTTTGCTGGGCTTAATTGAAATAGCTTCAAAAAGCTGGCTTTTATGGAGTGTAGTAGAGTCGAAGCGTTTTTAGCTTTCTTCTTTTTAAAAGAAAAGCCTTTTTCTCCTTGTACATTGTGCAAATTGTCACTAACTTCTAATTATCTCTCTATCCAGCCATGGTGCCCATCTCAGTGCTGTAAAAATCTGCACTCTCTGAGTTTTTATGGCCTAATTTTGGTGCTTTGAGCCCTAAAATAATGTGATGTGCGGTGGTGTTTGCAGGGGTCATAGGATGAGGGAAGAGATGAAAATGTTGACTCCATGTTTCAGAAGGCTGGTTTATTATTTTATATATATTATGTTAAAACTATAGTAAAAGAATAGCAGAAAGGATTTCATCAGAAGGCCAGCTAAGAATAGAAAAAGAAGGAATGAATAACAAAGGTTTGTGACAGAGAGTCTGAGCCAGCTGACTGTGGTTGGCCATTAATTAGAAACAACCACATGAGCCCAATCCCAGATGGACCTGTTGCATTCCACAGCAGCAGATAACCATTGTTTACATTTTGTTCCTGAGGCCTCCCAGCTTCTCAGAAGGAAAAATCCTAAGGAAAGGATTTTCCAGAAAATATAATGGCTACAGCGATGCTGTAGGATTTTGTGTCGGTCAGGGGGCAGCGAGTTCTGGGCTCTTTGCAGAGCTCTGACAAATCCCCTCCTGGCACTGGCACTCTGGAATTGTCACCAAACAGGTGAAATCCCTGCAGAAATCCTGGGGCTTGCTGGGAAAAATTCCAGAGCTCTGCCAGAGATGCCACGAAGCTCCTGCATCCTCAGAGAGCAGGAACAACGAGCCTGGGTTTTGTGCTGCTCCAGCAGGAGAGACGGTGGGAAAAGAATGTGAATTAATCATGAACACTCCATTTTGCTAATGTGTTTGGTGATGGGGGAGAGAGACAGACTGAGCGTTTCCTTTTGCTCTTTTCCTTTTTGGGTTGTTTGACTTCATTAGGAGTTGGATTTTGCTGTTTGTTCTCACTCTGGGAAGCAGGCAGCACTAACATGTCACGCCGTGGTGACGGGTATGTTCTCCAAAGCCTCTTCTCCAGTGTTTATTGTGCAGCACAGTTGGCACCACTACCTGTTGGAATTGGCTAAAACCGTGATTTCTACCAGAAAAAGGCACTTGGGCTCTGATTTCTGCTGGTTTTGACACCGGCTTTTTCTATTCCCTGATTTTTCACATCATCCTTCTGCATTGCCTCTCCTCTGGCAGTGCTGTCCTTTTTCTCAGCCTGGTGCTTGTAGGTTGTCTGAGAAATCCTCCCAGGGTTTGCTACCCAGCGTGGGGGTGAGCTCTGCATGGAATTCTGCTGGTAAAAGGGATGGGCTGCAGCTCTTGCTGGGGTGCCCCAGTGCTCAGGGTCACAGATCCTCACCCCCTGACTCTTTGCAGATCCCCTTTGTGAGCTCCCTTTGCCTTTTCCATGTCTTTTTTCCCTGGAGTTCAGCCTTCCTGCCACTTCCCTTCCCCTGGCTGCTTTGTTTCTCCTCCAGCTCTGCTCTAAATCACGTTGTGTTTTTGGATTCCACACCTCCAAGGCTGTGACCTTTCCAGTGAGCTTGAAGAATGGGCTTTTCTGGGGCTGGGAGTCTCTCAGGGTCACAAGTGCTGCCTCTGATCGTGGGGCACATCAAAACCAACTGTTCTCATTTTGGGCATTTGGACTTGGTGCCAAAGAAAGAAATGTGGCAGTGCCTTTGGGAATTTATGGCTCCCAACCCCTGGGCTCTTTCAGGTCGCTCAAACAAAAGTGCAACTGCTGTGGGTGAGGTCTTTTATCCCTCCATTGCCCAAAGTCCTGCCTCAGCACAAAAAATAATCAGGGGTGCTGTGGGTGTAGAGGCTGGTCCCCAAAGAGATTCCCACTGCGCCAGAGATCCCAATTTCCATCTCTGCCCTTCCCTTTGTGCCCCAAGACCTCTGAGAGCCAAGACATTCCAAGAGAAGCCCATCTGAGCACTGGCTTCCTGTTCTCAGGCTGGCAGAGAAGTCCTTGGCTCCATCTGTGTAATCCCAGGGAATTCCTGCAGCATCCCAAGGCCAAGGAAAAGCTCCCAGCGGAGCCCTGGAGCAACACATGGAGCTTGTGATGATCCCCTGGATGGATTCCCATTGTGGGGGATGGATTCCCATGAGGTTGATGGATTCCCATGTGGCCCTTGGTGCCTTCAGAGCAATCCTGCTACTGCAGGAACCACATCCAGAAACTTCTCTGGATTGCAGCCACACAGGAAAAGTTCTCTTAGATCAGAGTCCAACCACTGCCCCGGCACTGCCACCACTGCCCCAGCACTGCCACCACAGCCCCATGTCCCCAGGTGCCACATCCTCATGGCTTTGAAGTCCCTCCAGGGATGGAGACTCCACCACTGCCCTGCTCAGGTGTCTCTTTTGGGAAAAAATCCCTAATATCCAACCTAAATTTCTCCTGGCATTAAATTGAGGTTGTTTCCTTTTTTTGTTCCCTGGGAGCAGAGCTGTCCCCCGCATTCCTCACCGCTCTTCCAACTCCAACGAGATTTGGGGGACGGATTCACCTTTGAGCCTGTTCTTGATTTCTGAGCCCAAGGAAGGATTGGGTGTGCTCACAACACCTCAGAAATCCAATTCCACTCTCTTGTTTACTTGTCTATGAATATTGCCTGGAAATTACCTAAATTTATTTGCAACTAGTTGAGCATCTTGTGATTCATAGGTGTCTTCCCAGTAGTACTGCAGTAGATGGTTACTCACATCTAGCAAAGCCTCCAAATTTTATTTTCAAGCTGCAGGCTGTGAAGTGGGATTGACAGTTGCTGAAATTTATGGCATTTGTAGTCGTAAAAGAAAATGTATTTGAAGTAGCACCCAACTGTGTTTGGATTATAGGTTATACACCCAGAGCACTGCTGACATTTCTGCTCTACCCCAAATGGGGAGGGATGAGGAGAATTCACCATTTAAAGATTTGGGGCTAAAAGAAGGGGTCTAAAATTTGGCAAAAATCTGCTCTTAAAATTCCCTCACCTCATTTAGGAAAATGGGGTGATTTAAAATGCCATCCTGAGATTGACATGAAAATTTGAAGCCTGTATCAGCGACTGTTATGTAAATGGTTCTTGAAAAGTCTCTGGATCATTTACTCAGAGGTGTATTTAAAGGAGGAAATGACTTATTCATACATTGTTTCATGAACTCATACTGTGATTTTTTTTTAAATTTTTTTTCCCCCCCAAGCTACTTGAAAGGAAGCTCAGAGGATTATGAGAGTGTGGAGAGCCACGTGATAAACAAGGGCAGGGGAGTGGGTATGGAGGTGACAGGAAAACAAAGCCTGGCAATAAATACTGAACAAACAACTGAGACAACAAAAACAAGCTGAATTAAACTGCTGAGCCAAGTCTTGACTCGAGATCTCTTCACTGGGAATGTCAGAAATCCTTTCAGGACTTTGACTTGCAAGCAAATGAAGGTTTGCAGGGAGGATGCTCTGATAACATCCACCTGTCTTGGGCATCGCTCGGGGCTTCGCTCTTGCTTAGGAAAGATTCTGGTCTTTTTATAGGATATTGTGTGCTTTTAATCCCTGAGAAATATCATTTTTTAATCTAGAAGGGCATTAGGAAGGACCAGCTTGGGCAGCTGGGAGTCACTGGGATGCTGCAGTCCTGTGACCCATCTGATTACCTGGGGAATGAGCAGGGAGGGTCCAATCCTTCCCATAATAGCACTGCTGACCCCATAATAATGTATTTGTGATTTGATTTATTCTTTCTAGAAATCTTTTTAATATGTCTTGATTGCTTCTGATTTAATTAATCCCTTTTCCAGTTCTTCTTTATCTGGATTGTTCTGTTTATCCAGCAGCTCATGCAGCCACAGGGTTATTGTAGCTCAGAGGAGCTTTATATGTTTTGTACCTTTGATTAGCAGGGTTTCTGTTCATTTTTTAATACTTTCTTGATTCCCATATGGTTCAGGTCTGTGGGAAACATCAAAACATCTCATCTAAAAGTAACTTGGTAGAGAAATACTCATAAAAAAAACCCAGTTTGCTGTAATTGCCCCATTTGTGTATCAGGTTCCTGTTGGAAGCTATGTCCATAGCAGAAAAGCACCATGGAATATGTTGGATTAACTATTTCTGCTTCTCTGAAACTGTAATTGAAGTATTAAACTTGCCATGGGCTTTTCTTTAGGCTCAGATTAATTTTTGAGTTAACAGACACAAGCACCACCTCTAGCTTTACATTTTGGCTTAACTTTAAATACACTTTTATTCTTTGTTCTTAAATTATTTTACTGCCTATTAATCATTGTAGATGAGTTTGACTGGATGGAAAATAAAGTCTGGAAAAGGCTAAATCTTGACTGCAATGAAAATATATCTTTATATCTTTATGATGGAGCAAATGCCCAGAGGGAATAGATTTAATTCAGCAAGGAGGGTTTCTCAAAAGCTTTTGTCTTCTGCCCTCTCACAGAGAAATTCTGGCAGAAGGAGAGGGTTCTGCAGCTCAGTGTAATCAATAACTTGAGTGCTTTCCTCAGGCTCCTTCAGGCTGAGGTTTAATTTGGTGTCTTTCTGGAAGCTGTCAGGATGACAGAATCATTGAGGGTAGAAAAGACCCCCAAGATCACCAAGTCCAGCCTTTGGCCAATGCCCTCCATGCCTGACCATGATTTCAGAGAACAATTTTTTCCTGGTATCCAATGTAAATCTCCTGGCACAGCTTGAGAGGGGACCTTGGTCTGGAAGGAGGCAGAATTTCCATCCAGGGTGGATTTGGCTTTGTGTGGGCTGGGGAAAATCAGTTTGTTCTGGGACCCTCAGGGAGAGCCTGACTCCTCCAACTTTAAAAATTATTTAATTTCAGAGATGCTTGGGTGTTGCTGTTGTGATATCCTCAGTTTTATCCGAGTTTTACCTGGCAGTGAAGGTTTCCCAGGATGTCAGGGTGACTCTGAAATGCTGATTCCTCGTGGATAGAGATTGGGATGGAACTGCTGCTGGCTACAGCTGCTGTTGTCAAGATAGAGAATAACTCTGATAAATTCAATGTTGGGCTCCTACTCCTGCATTTTTATTTGATCTTGGGGTGCCTAACTCCAGTTTGGATGTAGAGCTGCAGAAACCTTCATAGTTCGTCCACTGACATTCATTAATGGCTTTGAATCAATAAACCAGAGTTGGTGTATTTGCCACAGCCATGGAAGGGGAATTATGGCTCAGCTCCCCTTGGCTTAATTTCTCTGTGTTCAGCTGCCTCTGGACTTGAAGACAAAGGGGAATATTCAGGGTCATGAAAGTGGAAAGGTATCAGAGATTTGCTCCCATTTATCCTTGCCAGCTGTACAGAACAGACACTTTTGGGCTGGAAACTCCTCTGTGCAATGCTATGATTGATTGTGTTATATTGGGAGTTATTTTCCATCAGATGTAACTCAGGAGCTGAATGCCGAACTATGAGAGGCTGTTTGCTCAGTGGCCCTTTTCTGGGGCTGGTTCAGAGATGTCCTGGGAGGAATCCTGCTGTTCTCTGCCTCCCTCAGAGCTGTGCAGGAAAAGGGGGCCCTGAGCTTCTGGAGTTGGGCTTCAACAAAGATTTACTCAGTGCAGACACTGTGGTTGGATTCTGTGGTATTCTGTGCATGTGCCAAACAAGAGAAATCTCCTGTTTGAAAAATCAGTTTGTGGCAGCAGGAAGAACTTAGTCATGGAACCTCAGGGCTGCAGGAGGCAGGAGAGTGGTGCATGGGGAAATTAGGCTTAAATCAAGGCATTGTGGTTAAGATTTAATCCTTGTTGTTCAGCAGAGAAAAAATGTGTAACTCAAACACTGACGAGAGTACAGTTATAAATCTGAATAATAAATCAAGCATGTGTTTAGGCAAAGACATTGCTTGTGTCCCTCTTGAAATATAGATCTGTGGTATTTCTTATTCAAGTTGGGAAACAGAACTTCAGGACAGTAAAAACAAAATTCTTTGCTTGGCTCCACAAGGTAATAACTCACCCAGTCCATCTCCATGTGATGCACACATGTTAGAGAGAGATAAATCAAGTGGTGATAAGAGTTATTAATTGTCCACATAAAAGAGCTGAGGCCTGACCTCATGCTGCTGGAAGGGATGATCAAACCAGAGTGGAGTTTGCAGAGAAGGAGGCAAGGAAAAAACCCCTTTTCTTGTGTGTTCCCAGATGTGTTTTGTCCTTCTCTCTCCTGCCATCAACTGTTTGTCTTTATGCATGGTGTGAGAAAAGCTTTCAAGTGGGAAAAGTGGAATTAAACCTATTCCTTGTTTTGCTGTGTTTAGTCCCTTCAAACCCTGCTGAAAGCCCATCTTACCTTTCCTCTGTGACCATGGATCAAAGCCTCTTTTATTCAGTGCCCCCAAAGAGCTGATTTCCTCTGGCTCCTTTTTAATTTGCTGTGTGTAAATATATTTTAGGATTGAGATGTGGCAATGAAACAGATGCTGATCTGGACTTTGTGCTTCTTGCTCTGTATATTAAGGTAAAAAAGCCATAGGTGTGCCTTGAGCTTTCCAATCCCACAGATCTGGGGTTTTTTCTGTTTTATTGGACTGTGCCAGTGGTTTGTTGCTTATTTTTATTTGCTGTTCAGAAAGTGAAAATACCTAAGAGAATGCAAGCATCAACCTCACTAATTCTGATAGGCAGCTTAATAAACAATAAAATAATAAACCCTAAATATTTCAGTGCCACCATTGCTCTGCTGAAATCTGAAATTGCATCTGAAATGCTGAACACTTTAGGGGCAAAACAAGCTGGGTCCTTTATTCTGAGTTTTCTTGTGTACAGGAGCCCCAAACCCTCCCTGCTCTGAAGAGCCTTTTGTGCATACAATCACGTCTTTTAGGGTTTTAGATATTCAAAATACCTTCTGTGCAGAAGCAGCAGAGATCAGGGCCTAATGGGACAAGAAGCAGAAGAAAGAGCTCATTGTCAGGAGGTAATAACTCCTTGTCATTCTCCGTGGGAGGCTGGTGGAGGTTAAAAAAATTGGGAAAGAGTGTTGCTAAGCACTTGCCATATCATGTCTTGGTTAACCAGGATAGCCTGGTTTTAAGAGCTCCTTTCCAGTAAGGTTTAAGTAATTGTCCTGCAGCCTTTTGCTGGAAAGTGAAGCTGAATTTACTCAGTCAATCTTCTGAGGTAAGTAAACATAGTTAAGTATTTAAAAATACAGTGTTGTCTGACCTCTCTGAGATGCTTCTGGAATATTTTGTCTCCACATTAAGATTGTCCCAGTAGTATCTCATATTTGTCAGGCCATGTTGCTTTTTGATCCTTTGCTGTAATGCAATCCTGAACCCCCATTTTTCTAGAAATGCCCATTTTTCTGCAAATTATCCATATGGGGACATGAAGGGGACACTTTGAGGTGGCAGCGTGGCCGTTCCTCATCAATTCACCACTCACTATTTGGAATCCTCCTTCACCTCCATCCTGGCAGCGTGAAAATTCGTTTCCCAACTCCAAACCTCTCCAGAATCCCCTCCTGCAATGAAAGTCCCTCCAAAGGCAGGCAGGCTCTTTGACATTTGTTAGTTGGCTGATCTGTTTGAGAAATCTTACATAAACTCCAGCAGGGGAGCTGCCAATTCCTGCACATTGGAGGAGAAATGCTGCCTTATTTGGAGAGGTTTGCTCCTACTCGGGGCCACAATAGTGGTTTCCAAACTCCTCTGGTATTTGATGACTGTGGCATAACTTTGGAGGGCTTTGTGTGCTTTGTGTGCCTCCTTTCAGCTCTTCTGGGTGGCAGTCAGGGAGAGTCCTTGTCCCTGCTGCCTGTGGAGGGGAGGGATGGGCTTGTTCTAGCCCAAAAACAACCTACAGAAAAGCCCAAAATGAAACTGCCTCCTTCATCCTCCTTTTAACCTGGATTATTTTTGTTTTGCTGAGGAATAGAAAACAGAAATATGAGGTTTTGTCTGAATTTCTGGCAGACCTTGGGAAGGGTCCTGACTTTCGCCATGTTCAGCAGCAGCTGGGGCTGAGTCCTTGGGGTGATCCTGCTGTGGTGGGATGCTTGTGGTCCCTTGGGACAAGGATCCCTGTCCAGGGAAGCTCCAGCTGGAGCTTCAGGAGGGACTGAGGGAGAAAAGAAGGCTCAGGGATGACTTTGTGGCTCTGCACAAGTCCCTGATAGGAGGGGACAGCCAGGGGGGTTAGGCCCTGCTCCCAGGATTCCAGGGACAGGAGGAGAGGGAAAGGCCTCAGGCTGGGTATTTGGAGTAATTTATTCCCAAAAGACTCATCTGCTCAGGGCAGTGGTGGAGTTCTCATTTCTGGAGGGGTTTAAAAGCTGTGTGGATGTGGCTTTAAAGGTGGTTTAAAGATCTTTTCCATTTGAATCCATGATTCCATGGCCACCGGGATCAGCGGTGGTGTGAGGCCGCATCTAGGGGATGGAGCTGAGCCTTCTTCCATGGTGACTTCCACCAGTGGATCAAGTGCAGAAATGTCTGTAATTAATCACTTTTGTGGTCTGGGGTGGTGCTGCCAGTGCTGTAATGTTGGGGATTCAGAAACACATTGGAAAAGAAAGGCTGAAAAATCCCTTTCCCTGACCTCTGTATGAATTCCCTCACCTCCTGCACGATTCTTTCCTCACTTCACCTATTTTTTCTCCTTTTATTCCACAAACAGTTTGTTTAGGAATGTATGTTACTTTGTGTTTCTCTGGAATTTATTTGTTGCCATCTCCAGAGCTGGTTTTACATGTTTAATTTTATTATGTTCATGAGGCAAACGTTGGCAGGAACGGCGCTATAAAAAGCATTCATTTCATGGAGTGGTACAAACATGTTTTCAGCTGAATTGATGACACTGAATATAAAACACTTCTCATTTGCTCTTCCCCTTAAGGTTTGTTTAATGAACTAAAGTTTTTTTATTACTTAGAGGTGCAGTTCTTTCTACCCATCCAGAAAGAATACAAAACATAATGGGCATTTCTGGCTGCCATCTCTTGGAAATAACCTGCTTAAGGAACATTTCTCTGTGAATCTTGGGGTGTTATGGGAATTCCTCCACTCTCTTCTTTTTTCTTACTCTTTCTCCCTGAACCTTGAACTCTTTAGTATGAATAGGAATTATTCTAAATTAAGACATCTGTATTAAGAAGCCAGTTGGGAAGGGAATTTGGATGCAGATTTGTGTTTACACTCAGGGAATTTGTTTGAGGTAATTTTAGGGATTGAGACCACCCTTTCAGGTTGCATCCACGCTGCCTGTGAAGAGCCATGATTTATTGAATTTACATATGATATCTCTCCCTGGCAGTGGGGTGATATTAATTAAAGTGCTCATTACTGATTATGATCTGTTACTGTGCAGGAGGCACTTCCTTAGGGGATTAATAAGGGCTGGGGTGGGAACACCTGTGTTTCCAATGCTGCTTTCCGTGCATTGGTGTCTGGAGGCTCAGAGTGGTCCTGTCTCCATCCAGGACTCATCTTAATCCTTAATTAATTTGCTGGTGGGGCTGTCCAGGTGTGCCAGGTCACCTGGGGGAGCTGGGAAGGGGAAAAGCAGAGCCTGAAGTGAGATAATCTCTATAATCTCTGCTGCTTTCCCATGGACAGGTGTGGACATGCTGTTAATGCCTCATCAAGGGCTTGATCTCCTGCCCACCACTCCAGCTGACCCAGAATTTAGTGTAAATATTAAAAACAGTCAGAACAAGCTGTTGCATAAATGGCAGTGCCTTAGATCCTCATTCTTGTAACTCATCCCCCAGCGTAGCTCCTTTTCCCACCACTTATTTGTTGGGACAGTTTGGGCAAAAAATCAATCATTTATCCAAATTCCTTCACACCTGAAGTGTAAATTAAAGTCACCAGCCTCAGAGTGCCATGGGACACCCATGATGGGCACTGCAAGGAGGAGATGCCACACGCCTGATTGAGCATCTGATAGACACAGGAGACTAAAGAGAAAAGTTCTGGAGCCTCTGACTTCTCAAAGCCTGTCAGAAAAATCATTTTTTTCCCCCCAATTTCAGTCAATTGCTGCCTGACAATTGAGAAGCAGGGATTCAGGGAGTTCACCCACGCTGGTGCCTGATCCCCAGTGCTCTGCAGCCCTTTCCTTGGAATAAAAAGGAAAAGTACACATATGAGGCACCAACTGGAGTTTGTTAAACATGGAGCATATGTGTTATTTAGATTTGGAATGTGGCGAGCTTATGAAGCTATTCTTGGGAAGGAAGACAAATAAATTGCTGGTACATCAAAATAATTTGTAGCAAATAGATTCATGGAAAGCTTGCTGGAAATGGGGCACGAGGCACACGACAGAGCCCTGAAATTCAGCTTCCAGCTGGAGCCTCTCCATCCTGCAGTGATGGAGTTTGAGGAGTGTGATTAAACATGGGGCATGCTAATGGTTGGTAAAGGGTTTTAATTTATTTTTGATGGACTTTGCAGCCTCCTGAGTGTGACTGGGAATCAGACTTTCAGTTCTCACCAGCGTTATTGAGCCTGAACTCAGAATTGCTCTGTGAGGAGTGAATTCCAGATTGTTCAATATAAACTCAGAATTCCATTGAAGTGTTGTGGTCTAGGCTTGCCTGTCTGTGTGATTATTAAAACTGATGGTAGAACTCGGAATGCAACATGAATTCAATTTTTTTATTGTACAAGAGAGGGGCAAAAAAGATGCCAAAGGCTGCCCCCAACCCAAATATTGTACAGTGCATATCAAATGAGATCTGAACATCAGTGATTACAATTTTAGTAGGATGAGTGTTCTGACTGAAATGCAGCAATCTGTCACTTGGCCTTTCTGTGACATTCAGTGCATTGAAATTACCAGGCAAAGATTGCTTTTTGACATGCTAAATTAACTGAGTTGGAAATTGGAGCTTTATCATGGCTGCTAATTGTTACAGAGAGAGGGAAGGGTTGTTTGTCTTTTGTATTCTGAGCAGGCTATTCAGACAGCAGTTAATAAAAAAAATAAATAAAGATATTCTCCAAAAGGGTCATTTCTGGAAGGAGTAGAATTGGTTAAGAGAAGCCACTTTTAATCTGATCTGTGGCAGTGCTGAACACTTTCTGTTCAATTCCAACCTAACCAGAATTAGGGTTTATTTTAAGGAAATGGAAGACCTGGCAACTCCATTAATAAGTGAAGAAAAAATGATTTAAAAGAATGTTTTAGACATCTGAAAGTTTTGGTTCAGCATGAATGAGGGTGTTTCACTCCTAAGTTTTTTTCTTCTTGGTGTTGTTTCTTCAGATATGTAAAAATCCAACTTAACCTAATGCTAAATGATTATGCTTCATATGCTTTGCAATATCTGCTGCAATAGCAGCCCTTATGTTTTACTAAAAATTGAATAATGCTTTGTGTAATTATGCTTTTTTTTTAAGCATGGGCTATACTTTGTTTGCTTTCTACTGATTTTACTAAGTGTAATTTTTGTTTCTGAGAGATAAATGATAATCCATGTGAATTGTAGCAGGTGATGGTACCAGGACCCTCTCTGTAAAGTTGAGATGTTTCAGATCTGAAATTCTATTTACTCAAGCAGTCATTAGCTATGAATGTCAGCAAATCTATTTATTTTTAGCTCCCAGACAAACGGGAGCTCTGGATAGATGTGTAAATGAAATTTCCGGGGGCTTTTAATTGGTATTTCAATATCTACATCAGTGACTTTGTCATGAGGGACAGATTTTATTGATATTTATCTGAGAGATCTCCAACCTTGGCTTCCCATTCCTAGCTGTGAGATGTGAATTCCTGGGCCTTATGCTAAGCTAATACTTAGAGAAATACTTGGGTGGTGCGATGGGAGAGCAGTAGAATCAGAAAGTCTTAAAATCCCAGCCTGGTTTGGGTTGGAGGGGACCTTAAAGCCCTTCCCATTCCACCCTGCCATGGGCAGGGACACCTCCCACTGTCCCAGGGTGCTCCAAGCCCTGTCCATCCTGGCCTGGGACAGTTCCAAAGATGTGGGGAAATTAAGAAAGGATGAAATGAAGAAAAGATCCCTGTCCATGAGGTCTGTTAGTCCTACTTTTACTGTTCCTCTAGGAAGGAGCTTCAGGTGCTGATGGCAGTTTGATGTTGTGGTGGAGTTCACAGGGGGCCCAGGATGAGGGAAGAGATGAGAATCTTGACTCCATGTTTCAGAAGGCTGATTTATTGTTTTATGATATATATTGTATTAAAAGAGAATGATATATTAAAACTACACTAAAAGAATAGAAGAAAGGATTTCATCAAAAAAAAAATGGAATGATAACAAAATCTTGTGACTGACCAGACAGTCCAAGCCAGCTGACTGTGATTGGCCATTAATTAGAAACAACCAACATGGACCAATCACAGATGCACCTGTTGCATTCCACAGCAGCAGATAACCATTGTTTGCATTTTGTTCCTGAGGCTTCTCAGCTTCTCAGGAGAAAAAGTCCTAGCAAAAAAGAATTTTTCATAAAATATGCTCATGATATGATGTCACTTCATGGAATTTTGATTTATGAGGTATTGCCAGTCCTGCTGCCCGTCTTCCCTCTGGTCCTGAATGGAGTGGGACAGCCAAAGGGAGGGAAAGCAGAGCCTGTGATTTGTGTGCACACCACCCAGGCCTATATAAATCTGTTCAGTCCCCTGTTGGCATCCAAGGAAATAACTTCTAGCTAGGATGAAACCACGGGAGTTCAGTGGGATGGTGGGAGCAGCATCCCTTCCCAATCCCTATGGTCAGGGATGGGCAGTGTGGGGACAGCTCCCTGCAGAGCTCCTGGGACACTGAGGGTCTGGCAAGGGATGGAGGGCTTGATGTGATGCTGATGTGATTAATGGTTAATTTAGAAAAATGGGAAACAGGATTTTTAGGGAATCATGAGGATTTTTCTTTGTCAAGTCGTTAGTTTTTCCATATCATATTTGGGGAGAAAAAGAGCAAAAGGCACTTGATCTGACCACTGTAATCCAATGTGTGTGTGAGGAGGAAATGTGCATGGCTGATCCAAGGAAGGCTTTACCTTCCATTCTTTCCTGGGTGTGCAGTGCTGTCTTCACAAGGTGTTAAATTCATATTAACACCTGAACGTCTGTAGACATCCTAAATGTCCCAAAGGATCCTTGTTGATGTCTTGTTAAGGATGACCTAGAACAGAGACTAGACAGAGTTCCAGAATAAAGCAGGGATTCATTCACAGCATCTCCTCCATGGATCCACCTCGGGCAGCACCAGAGCCCAGCCAGGG
>JAWWEX010000300.1:2531375-2545856 GCA_035583215.1 Arremon brunneinucha
AGGAATTGTTTTGTCTCCCTGCTCTGTGCACAGAGCTCAGCAACGCTGAATGTGAAGCTCAGAGCTGCACACTAAAGAAGCACAGAACCTGAAAAATATAAAAGAAACCTTGAGGCATCAGTGTGACATGGGTGGTTCAACGCAGGGAGCCAAGAAGTGAAGAGCAATGCAGTCATGTTGCTTTATCAGAGGGGTTGCAGCTCTTCTAATTACAGACTAAGTTAGTTAATACAAGCCAGGAGATAAAATGAGACCCCGTGTGAGGAGGATGCTCAAAGGCTCTCCCATTTCCTGGCAATTATTGGGTAGGAGACCCTGGTTCATCTCCCATTCCACCGCCTGTGTCAGCACGTGTGGATTGTAGTCAAGGAGCACAGGAGCCCGGTGTGGATGGAGGCTGAGTCTCAGAAGTTTTGTCTTGAAGCTTTTGGATCATGTGGCCTTGTAAAAGAGGTGAGAGACTGGGGACAGGTGTGTAATAATGTTCCCTGATGTTTTGGCTTGCGGTGCGAAGACACCTCCTGAAAGTAATTGTTATAATGAGAGTTTGCAAAACATCTGGAATGATACAAAGGTGCTGTGGAGGAATGTGTGGTAGGAGAAACAGTCTTGTATTTTAGCATTTTGGGAAGATTCTTGATAAATTATGGATTTAGTTATTGGTAATTTTCTTTTTCAAATTTGTTCAGTAAAATCTGTTCTTATGTCTCTGAGGGGAGCCAGGGTGGAGCAGGGTTTGGTGCCTGAAGGGGCTCCAAGAGACTGCAGAGGGACTTTGGACAAGGGATGGAGGGACAGGACAAGGGGGAATGAATTCAGAATGACAACGAGTGGGTTAAATGGGATATTGGAAAGGAATTCTTCCCTGTGAGGGTGGGCAGGCCCTGGATCCCTGCAAGTGTTCAAGGCCAGGTTGGATGGGGGTTGGAGCAACCTGGGATAATGAAAGGTGTCAGGGGGTGGAACTGGATGATCCTTAAGGTCCCTTCCAACCCAAACCATTCCATCATTCTATGATTCTGTGACATCTTCCAATTCAAGAATTCCTCTGGTTCCTGGGCCTTGTCTTTCCCAGCCTTGGGGCTCTGACATTTGGGGAGGTGCTGTCCCTGTACCCCATTGTGTCCAGCACGATTGTGAGGGCCGAGTGCTGCTGGCAACCCTTGGCTTTGTGATTTTCTGCCAAATCTTCAACCATTTTCAACTTTATGACTTTCTGCCAACCCTTCAGCCATCTCTGTGGTGGTGGATGAACCTTCAGCAGTTGATTGTGGGGTTTTCTGCAGCACAAGTGGCACAGGGGTTACAGGAAATGTTGTTTTGCAGGAAATTGTTGCTTGGGTTTTGAATTTTGAACATGTGACATCAGGAAGGGTTGGATTTAGGGCTGTGGGAAGCCCATCCATCTCCCTTCACTGCTGATGGAGTTTCAGGCTGTGATTACAATTCCCTTTTCCATGGGAACCCTGGGTCATGTTCAGTGCACATGGCAGCAGCAGGGAGGGGAGGATCACGATGCCAGAGCAAGCTCAGTTTGACTCATTTAAGTTGTGATTTAAATATTGTAAACATTGCTGTGTGGTGGAAAACCACCTTGGCTGCTTTAGCCCCTTCTTGGTAAAGAATTATGTCAGATTAGGTTGGTGGGAGATGTTTGGGCTGTGTGCTTAAACCTTTTTGTGTGGATATTTCAAAATACTCACTGGGGGACAGCAACATAATTTATGAGGAAAAATATAAAAGTTTTATATCTGTTATATTTGCTGGCTCAGTTTTGCCTCACTCTTTGCCTGTGAATTTGATTGATATTATTATGAGCTTATCTTGGTTTTCAGACAGGTATAATGCACCTCACTGTTTTAACTCCAAACTTTTTCTCTGTTCAAATATAAACGAGAATAGTATAAAAATGTCCTTTTTACTCTCCATTTGAGGATTTCCTTTCTTCCCAGCTCTCCCATGGCTTGGCTGGGATGATTTGGGGTTTGTGATGGACCAGGGGCTCTGGTTTTTGGCATCCCCCTGGAGCTGCAGGTTCGTTCTTGCTTTGTTTTGTCGCCCCTAAATGTGTGAATTTTTGAGGACAGGGCTCCCTCGCGTGGTGGCACCACACAAACTTCAGCCGCTTCCTCTGCAAGCAAAACCCAAAATTCCCCTTTTTTCTCCCAAAACCAGCAGTTTTCACACAGTTGTGTAGGGACATTTCCACTGCTGGAGAGGCTGAGAAAAGAGAAAACATTGCTGAGATCTCCTATTCCCTCCAACCCAAACCATTGTGGGAACCTAATCCCAAAATATCACAAGATTTCTGTTATGCAGAATTCTAGAGAACCTCAAGCTAAGCAATAGTAAGTGTTTAAAGAATTTTTTTTTCTGGATGTTAACTATTCCCAAGGCTCCAAATAAGTTTTTGACTTAAACTTGTAGGAAACAGGCAGCAGGTTATTAATATGGTGTTTTAGGAAAATCAGTGTTCCTAATGGAAATCAGTGTGCTCAGAATAGGACAAAATTCGGCAATCAACTGCTGCTGCTTCCTGAATATTAATTAAATTACAGCAGTATATATAGTGTGTCTATAAGTCATATATAGACACACAATATATGAACTGATGATATGTTAAACATGTAAAAGTAAAATATATTTTATATATTTATAATAATTAAAATAAATTCCCATCTAAAAGTATATATAAATATCTATATATAGATATCTATATAGATAGCTATATATATAATTTTTTTATATACCTATATAAATATGTATAAAATGTGTTTTCAGTATTTTCTGTTCAGATTGAAAATTTGGCCATGGTTACCCCTGTGCACTTTCATTATGTGGAACCTGGGTCTGGGTCATGTCCATTCCATGGGACACTTCCAGTTTCTGTAGTGGAACTTTTTCCTTAAAATTCAGCTGGTGAGCTCTTCTCTCTTCTGCAGTCAGTGGGAATTAGCTCTGTCTTTAAAAACTGAATTTTCATGGAGTTTAGCCTAGACAAGACACAAAAGGAAGAAGGAATTTTCATCCTCCTCTCACTGTTTCAGTGTCATAAGGGGGTGAGACTGTTTCTTTTCAGATTTCATAGCCAAAACTTGTATCATCAAATATATTTTTAATTGTAGTTATTTTCTTCTTTTGCAAAATTACTGTTTCCTCTCTCCTAGTTTCACAATATTTAAAATTAGATTTGCCTAGGAAGACATTGGGCTTGGGAGCATTTTATTAAGATTTTCCATTTTTATTTTTAATTCAGTAACAGGTGTTTCACTGACAGATTCGAAGCCCCTTTCTCTCTATGAACATTTTATTAAATACTCAGCTGTAGGTACTCAGCCTGAGCTGGTCCTTTTGGGGTGTGGGGTTCCAAGCATCCCCTTCCTCATGTATAGAATTCCAGAGTGGTTTGGGTTGGAAGGGACCTTAAAGCTCATCTCACTGCAATCCCTGCCATGGGCAGGGACAGCTCCCACTAGGCCAGGCTATCACAAAAACCCAAATTCACAAAATATCGTCTGGATGGAGTCAGACCTGCTCTTTGGGATCATGGCTGTGGAAAACCAGACTTTCCACACATAACAAAGCTGCTTTTTATTGGTTTGCAGGTAAATACCCAATATTGGAATTATTTTCCATCTTCTTTTCTGATGAAAATTATTCAGGGAGGAATCTGAGCTTTTAACACTGAGCTCAGGACTCGTTTTTTCCTCATTCCACTTGGCATGGGAGTGTGGACAGGCTGCAGAGCTGGGACCCAGCACCCTCCAAGTGTCCCCATGGAGCATCTGTGCCACAGTGCCCAAGGGCAGGGATCACTGCAGAGACAGATGCCTCTGGAGGCACAGACGTATGTGTTTCTGCTTTGTAAAAAAAAATAAATTAAACTATATTAAAAAAAAAAGCCACCAAAACTCTTGCAGTTTAGACAGCTGGTCTGGCAGTTGGTAATGTGAAGGCCTATTAAAATATTTATGCTATTTGTTATTTAACTTCATTTGTTTTTTTCTGAAGAATTTGGAAATGGGCTGATTAAATAAAACCGCGTGAGGCCGCCCGGGGTCGGGAGTGACAAGAATTGGCAGAAATTTGGGAGCACTGGCAGCACAGGGGGCTAATATTCTGTCTTTCACTCTCCTGAGATCTCGTCGTTCTGTTTGCCTTCCGAGCAAGAGGAGGTGCTAATAAATACACTGAAAATATTTTCACACTTGTGCTGGGTGGAATTTTGATTGGGGAGCTGGGGCACAAAGGGCTGGCTTCATGGGAGCTTGGGAGTCGGTGACAAGGCTCCCTTTGACTCAGCCCCAGCAGTCAGGAATGACACCCCCAGCTCGAAGTTTCAGAGATTTGTTATTTTGGGTGCTCGCAGAACTCGCTGGGGAGGTTTCGGTGAAGGATCCGACTTCTAAAACTTCTCAGCTGTTCAAACCAGAGTTTGGACACGTTTCAAGTGTCATTGGGTTGTTTTCTGACAGGGAGCAGCTCTCATGGGAATGCAGAGTGGCTGTTTGGACTGGAGAGAAGCAAATCCAATAAAATTTGGTTTAGCATTCTCAGGGAATGAGGGTCACAGAATCCCAGAACCATTCATGTTGGAAAAACCCTCTCAGACCATCGAGTCCAAACATTGCCCAGCACTGCCAAGGTCACCCCTGTCCCCAGGTGCCACATCCACATGGATTTTAAATCCCTCCAGGCATGGGGACTCCAGCACTGCCATGGGCTGGACAACCCTTTGAGGGAAGAAATTTTCTTGATATCCAACCTAATCTTCCCTGGCAAAACTTGAGGTTTCTTCCTCTTGCTCTAACCAGCAAACCTGGCATCAACAAAAATTTACAAAAGGGAGAGATTAAAAGTCAAAGAGAGGGAATCCAGGTCTCCACTTGGAGTAAAAGTTGGACAAATTGGATTTTTCCTCATGTTTGGGGGAGCCCACATTGGATGTGGCATTCAGGGCATGGGGCTCAACATGGACAGCAGGAAAGTGGGAAAAATTCATGATGGAATGGCAATAAAAAAGGTATTTTCACAATAACGAAATCCAAAAGAGCTGTTCACCTACAATGGCCAAGGTTTGAAACGGAAGGGGAAGGGTGAGCATGAAAGAGGGGGAAAAAGAGGGTAATGGAGTCCCAGATTTGCTTCTTTTTCAGTGCCTCACTGGAAGGCCAAACTTCCTTGAGAAATGATGCCTATTTATGAAAAGCTGATGATTATCTAGTTACTCTACAATTCAGCTGGATGCTTTCTGAGTCCTAATGGTGGGTTTTGTTCAACCCCTGGCTTGGGACAGTCGAGGGTCCTGTGAAAGGTTTAGGACTGAGCCCAAGAGGTCAAGCTGAGGCCGCGCTCAGAGCTGGTGCCAGAGCCTGAGCCAATGGTGCCAGACGTGCGGGGATCAAATTAGCAAAGCTTGGTTTTGTGTTAACCACAGATAATGTGGTGTGAAATCATTTAATTAAGGAAAGTCCCCAGATATTCTGGGAAGCACAGAGGAGCAGGCTGGAGGTGTTGAAGTGGTCAAGGAGGGAGTGTGGGAGTCTCTGTGGCCTCGTGTTGCTGGAGGAGGGAGGAAAAAGCCAAGTTGTGTTCCCTGGTGGGCTGGGTCCTGTTGGACCTGCTGTGTGTGGCCCATTTTGGAGAGCTGGTATTTAAAGGCTGGGCTTTATTAGTGCTCTTACACTGTGGCAAGTTGTTGTTGAACTCTTATTTTTAGACTGAGAGTCTCTAACTTGTTCTTGCAGCAAGCTGTTTCCCAGACTCGCAGTGTTTCCCCCAGAATTTGTGCAGAGCCTTTTTCTGGAAGCTCAGCTCAGCTCTTTGGTGTGTTTTGCTCTACCAGCCCTTTGGATTGATTGGTCCCACAATATTTGACACAAAATCAGGTTCAAGTTCCAGCTGCAGGGACCGCTCTTCCCTTCCTCTATTAATTTTAAACTTTTGTAGAATCCTAGGATAGTTTGGGTTGGAAGGATTTTTCTCACAGTGAAGATTATCTGGAAACACTTTCTTTTATAGGAAGTGTAAATCTTTATCTTTAAATCATTTTAGTGGAGCTGCATTTCCTTCCTCTTCATCCCTTTGGCTCTTGTGAAGTTTGGAAAAGCAATTTATAGCCTGAAGATCTCTCAGCATTTTAAAGAGTTCTCTTGAATCTTATATTTCTTCTTCCTTAATTACTTGGGGTCATTTGAACCCAGAGTAATTAAGTGAGAGTGGATGCAAATCAAGTACCTGACTTGTAATTTTTGGTGTTTGAATAGATAACTTTATTTACTTATTTATTTTTGCTTTTGTTACCAATTTCCTTTAGGAGTTGTTTTCTTTAAAATATTGAGAAACTATAATTTGTGTATATATATATATATATATATATATATATGTAGAATTTTAAAGCATTTATATGTTTTTCTTCATACATAAAGGATAGAGGAAGGCTGATGACCAAGTAGCTGGATAGGTAAAGGAGAATTGAACTTTTTCTTGTGCTTTGAAAGAAAACCTTCTGAGCAGCTCAGGGAGCTCCATATATTTTAAATTATTGCAATGAAACTGATATCTGCCTTTTGCCAAATGGCTGAGGAGAACAGTGGCCTGAAAATGGGTTGATTTGGTTAAAAAAATGAACAGAAAATGTGATGATGCATGGCCCTGACAATGCTTGCCTGTGTAAGGCAGCGTGATGTGTGTCAGCAATTCCTCCTCAAACCCACCCAATGTAAGAGCTTAAAAATTCTCTCCTGATCCCATGTGCTGCATAATTCACTTTTAGGATCTAAAAATAAAGCCAGGCTCTTTACAACACTGTGCACATGCTGGAGTGGAGTAAACACGTGTTCAATCTGTTCTGAGTTGTCTGATTAAAATAATCGTGGTGTGAAGGAAGGAGGCAGGAGGGGCACAGCCCAGCATGTCAGGGAGCAGAGAGGTGTTGAAATGCCCTTGAAAATTAAAACTGTGGGAGGCTGTGCATGTTAAAATTATTAGGGTTCACATGGGTGCAAAGATGTTGACAACTTGAACTTGAAATTTCTTGCAAGTGTGGCCTTAAATAAATTTGGGTTAAATCAGCAATAGGAGGTGAAACCGTGTTTGATGAAATTGTCTGGCAAATTGGTTTTAAGTCTGGAATTTCATTTTCCAAACAGAGCGCTGTGGAGAGGGCAGCAACAAGCAAAGATGAACTGCAAGTTATTTTACTGTTCGGGGAGACAGGAGACTCTTTATAGTTCTGCTCTAAAGCTGAATTTTTAGGATCTGTATAAATAGAATCCAATCCACCAACTGATTTGGAGAGGATAATCCATCAATATTTAATTTGGTAAGAAAGAAAAGGCTTTAAAATAATAAATGTAGTTCATGAATCAGAGGCACTGTTGAGTTCCATTATTAAATGTAGACGTATAACATCGGTGGCCTCGTGTTTGTTATTTTAATAATTCTAATTAACTTCTCGTAATTGTGGTGGACCTGCTGCCAACTATCCTGGCTATGATCATTACTCAGGGTTATTATTTTCTGTAGACAGCCAGCCAGTGAATAGAGGAAGTTTTATGGCAAACTAAACTTAAATAGCACCAGTAGGTTTTCTTATTGAAGAAAAACGCCTGGTGGTGAACTCCATCACGAGCTGTCCGTGTTTAAGAGCTGTGCAGAGATCCAGGCAATCTTTAGGATAATGCAGTCATTTCCAAAGCCCCCATAAACAATATTTCACCCTTTCTCCTTGACTGGGGATGATGAGTGAGATTTGTGTGGAGAAGCAGGAGCTTTCCTCACACAATTAGCCCGCTCCTCTTGTCTCTGTCTCCTTATGGTCCCACACCCCCTTTTTCATGCCGTGGTTGTGGTGGTGATAAACCAGGGCACTCCAGCCTGAACTGCTGCAAACACAGAGATGGAAAATGAATTCATTGGTGGATACAGGGACAAATCCTTCACTTATCTGAAAAACACTTCAATGTCCAAGAAATCCATTGAGTATGGAGCTGCCGGTGAAGGAGGATCTGTGAAATGAAAATATTGTGATTTTCTTTCCCCTTGGTAGCCTGGGTGGCTTCTCCCACACTGGAAAAGGCACTCAGAACCAGTTTTCCATATCTGGATTAGGTTTTTGTGCAGCTGCAAAAATTCTGCCCCATTTCAGATGGGAAAGTGTCACAGGTTGGAGTTTCCCATCAAAGACTTGCTCTGTGCAGGAGAGAAAACCCCAACATGCTGTGATATCTAATTCCTAGTTAATTCAGGTTGTTGCTATCTATGAAAATTGGAAAGGTTTATTCTCTTGCCACAACAGTTTTTGCATGGGAAGGAAAAAGTTTCAAACACAGGCATTTATTCCACCGAAGCAAAACCCCTCAAAACTTTTAACTTGAAGAAGAAATTTCAAAGATAAATTTTCAATGGTCTTCAGGGTAGATTGGTCTTGTGCCTCTTCAGAGTAGAGTGAGTGGGACTCAGCAACAATTCCTTCCAGAACAATTCACTTTCAAGAATCCATCCCATTCTTTGATGAAAGGTTGGTAATCTCCAAAATGTTGCCCTCATCTTTTTAGCTGGACAGATGAAGGCAGGAATAATGTGGAATAATGTGGTAGAGGCAGAGCAGAGCTGGGGTGTGTGGGAGCATCAAGCCATGGATAAGGACTTTAGGGCAGTCTAAACATTGCAAACATCCTCTGGCAAGACCTGAAATCTGGTGCTGGGAAAAGGAAAAAAACCCTACTTTTCTAGCAGTTAAATGTGTGAGTGGATTTAAAGGACAGATACTGTATATTTTAAATTTGGAAATAGAAATTCTGTAAGGAAATTGATTTATTCCCCAGAGTGTGTTTGGGGTGTAATTGAAGACTCTAAAATCAAAGGGCAACTCAGGGTGGATTTAGGGATTGCAGCTGTTGGGGGAGATGTGTTTGTGACACCCTAAGAGTACAAAGTCAGGCTCTCATCAGATGGAATTTTTGGCACTGAGGGACAGTGCCCATTAAAATATCTACAAATTCCCTGTGCCAGCTGCCCTTCCTTCCAAGCACACTGCACTGAGAGAGAGTCACTGAACTCCTTCTGAGCCTCATCTTTGATTTGCCCATCAGAACATCCACACAGATATTTCACAGAATCACCAGGTTGGAAGATGCTGATCCTTTGCTTCTTTTTTGCCAAGGTCGAGATTAAATGTGTGAGATGGGATTTCTTGTTGGGATTCAGGTGTTTATTATGTTTTATCTATGATACAGTCTCACAAACCCTGAGTTCTGCAGCACTTCACACTGACACACTAAAAATGGAGCCCCAACTCTCTCTCTACAAGGCTTTTAAGGATAAACTATCTAATTAATCTAAATTATTTTTACTTTTTAAAGTAAGATTTTTAAAGTAAAATTTTTAGCCCAATAACCAACCACTCATGCCCACAATGAGGACTTTTTTATCCAATTACACAAAACCACCCAAACCCATGGAGAAGAAGGTGAAGAAGAAGGAGCAGCCTCCGCCCTAAACCCTCCACCTTGCTCTATATACGTTACTATATTCTAACCCTTAAACTCTGAGTTTCCCCCCTGTGATTTCACACACTTCTATCCAAACTCCACACCCACAATCCCAGTTCCATCATTCCATTCTGGAAACTTCTCCACGGCCTCAGGTCAGTGCAGTGCTCTCCTGGGGGTCAGTGCCTGCCAGCACAGAAAATCTGAAATTCTCAGCACAGAAAATCTGAAATTCTCAGCACCCGGGGTTCCAACAGGAAGAGACCTTCAAGATCATCGAGTCCAACCCAGCTCTATCACCTCAGCTAAACCCTGGCACTGAATGTCACATCCAGGCTTTTTTAAAATACACCCAGGGATGGTGACTCCGCCACCTCCCCCAGCAGACATTTCAGTACTTTATCACTCTTTCTATAAAAAACTTTTTTTTAAATTCCAACCTAAATTTGGGGCATCTTCAAAGTGTTTCAGTGCTTTGCAGTAGATCCTGGGGATGATGTGCCCTCTGGATGGCAGTGGGGGAAGATGAAGCCCCCACATCCCAGGGATCTTTCCCTTTTTTCCTGCCCACCACAGCAGCCAGGGCTGACTCTGAGATCCCACAGAACCTATGGATTCCTCAACAGAAATTAATCCCAAGAGGTTTTATCTCATTTTCTGTGTATTGCCTACTGCAATTTGGGCTCTTAATTTGTTTTTGCAAACGATGAATTTGATTTCCTGCTGTCAATGAGTGTCTGCCTGTCTGAAGGCTCCAAGCATGACTGGCATAATGAAAAGTCTTCCTTGCATTACAGTTGGAACTTTGTGTATTCAGAACTTCCCTCTGTCTGATAACAAAGATCAGATGGCAGATCTTCCTATAGCTCTATTCCAAGTTGTAGTTAATTTATCATCAAAGGGAATAAGAATGATACTCATCAGGGTACAGCTAGAGTAGAAAAAATAGGTAGAAAATTTAGTAAATGGTAAATCTCAGTAATTTTTTTCTTTTTACTGTAAGATCCAGGAGTTTTAAGTTCTATTGCTAAAGAAATATTTGTGACCTCCTAGAGGTTTCTGTTGGTTGTAGGAAATGGATATGGGTGGATCTTAAGATTTTTCCTCTGCTTGAAATATAGATCTGGTTTGCTGTTGTTTAGAAAGTGTGCATATCAGATTTACAATAGAATCCTGCTTTTTAGTTGGTGGGGACAACACAGAATAAGACAGGATGCCCTCAGCTGCTCTAAGCTGATGGGAGAGTTATTCTGAGTGGGTTTTTAGGTGTCCAGCTGAAGTTTTTGCTTTTAGGTAGCTGCAGTGAAATTATCCTGTTCTCCCCCACAGTGGAAGTAACACAATTGCTCCTGGTGAAATTTTTCTTGGCTCCTGTGTGTAAAAATTCTGCTTCCCAGCTCAAATCTTGTTTGCAGACAGATGGGAGGCACCCATGGAATTGTTTAGCTTGGAGAGCCCCTCCAAGGCCATCGAGCCCATTCCCAAACCTCATCCCAAAGTGCCACAAACACAGCTCGAGCCAATCAAATTTCCAGCAGTTCCCCCTCATTTATTTATTTTATTTTATTTTTTTTATCTACATCTCAATTACATAGCGAGATGTTCTTTTTAAAAACTTGTTTGTTATTAAGATATAAATCTACTTATTTTAGTCGTGTCGTGCACGGCGGCGTAACGCAATACAAGAAGATTACAAGCTGATGGTGAGATGTTAATAACAGTAACACAAAACATTAAGGCAAGTGACATTTACATAAGTATCTTGATCTTAATACATGTAATTTACATATGAAAATTTAATCACCATAGAGATAAACAGCTGCAATGTTTAATTAAACTCTCCACACAAAATCAGCCTGCAAGAAGTAGTTTGTCACTGCTAATTTATCACAATTCTCATAAGTATTCTTTAAAATAAAAATGCAAAATAAATGACTCTTATTGATAATTTAACTTCTGGTTACTTTATCGTATTCTCAACAGGCTTTGATGATACAATTACAATATGAAGATTCCGGGCTCATTTTCTCACCATTTAGAAGACAAAAACATAAATACATGGAGAACAAATGTATTTGTTTACAGACTGAAGGGTCAGCAGTGTGGCAGCGCTGGAGCACAATTTAGGCAAATTTAATGCTGTGCTAAGTTATGTGCAATGAAGGGCTGGGAGTCCCTCTCCGTGGGGCTGTTGGAGGAGGAAACAATTAGAGGTGAAAATTAATGCTGGAATTATCCTGGAGCGGGAAACAGGCTCCACATCCCTCCCTAAACCACATATTTTGGGAATCAGAGATGTGCTGACATTCAGGAGTTCTTGAAGCCCAGATTTTGGCTTTAAAGGCAAACAAAGCTCTCAGCGCCTTGAAAGAAACAATTTCCACCTCTTTCCGGGGATTCTTCAAGAAAATTAAAAATACAATGTTGGCTGTGTTCTCTTCTCAGCACTAACAGCAAAAAAAGAGCTTTTTGGTAAGTTCAGGGTAGGTGGATAGCAGCAAAAAAAGAGATTTTGGTGATGCTGGGGTAGGTGGGAATGGAGATATTTAACATTTAGTACCTGAAAGTGAATATTTTTAGGTGTGAAAGTTATTCTCTCCCCAGAAGAACAAACTGTATAATGAGGCTGTGTCAGAGGCAGCTTCTGCATATGAGGAGAATTTATATATTGTTTATACATAAATTTACTGAATTTCCTATCCCATGGCAACCCCAGAACCCTGGGGAACCTTGGGCTGCATTTGGCAAATTCATTTTCATGGACCCGTGGCAAAGATGACTCTTGGAAAATCCCATTTTCACCTTGCTCTATTTATTGCTCATTTCTCTTTCTGTGCAAGTTTTGTTTAAGGATGTGATCATTTAAGGTTGTTTTTATGCCTGAAGATGATACCCACATCACAGAAAAACATGGGGTTCAAAAATCCTTATTCTCAGTTATGAACCAGTTTAATTAAAGTAAAAATGGGCTAAATTCAGCTTTTTATTTATAAATGAACCTTGTAGGAGAACTAGATATGAGCAAAAAACCCCTTATAAGTAGAGATTAGCTCTTGGAAAGATAAATCAATACCATGCTGGGAAGAAAAAAAATTAAAGCAATATAACTTTTTGTTTATTTGTTTTATTCCAAATTTGAATTTTGCAGCATGGTTGGAATTAAAAATGAAGACATGGACACATTAGTAAATGAAAATCATGGGAGAGATGCAAAAGTTTCTCTCTTAGTGATGTTCTGCTTCACAAAAACCATTCCAAATTAAAGAGGAAATATTCTCAATATTAGCAAAAATCTATTTCACCTTTGATTTTGGGATGGTTTGAACATGTTGGTGGCAGCTGATCTTTAGAGGCAATTTCCTGGCTCTGCTGTTGATTTCTCTGTGTTACAATCTATTGCTCATGATTTGAGATAGAACAGAGAGATTTAGGCACAGCTCTCCAGAAATTCCAATATTTTTGTCCCACAAAGCAGCTGGAATGAAGATTTCAAGGAGGGATTCTGGATTCCCAACATTTTCAGTTCCAGGTTAGGACTGTTTGGTGAGAAACATGAGTAGGTGCAGAATCTGTCAGTGCCAAGAGAAGAGAAGCTACTGAAAATGGAGTTTTGAATAGATATATTTACATATCTAGAGATTTGGAAAAACATAATTGCAGTCCAAAAGAAAAAGAAGGAGGTGGAACTCTTTACAAAAATAACATTTTCCACTACTGTTTTGCAGTCAATATAAGTGCATATGTTTTGTGTTATCATCTGTGTTTGTAAAGTTACTTAATTCAGTGATTTGGGCTGGCATTGGTTTATTACTGTTAAGCAATTCTGTTAAG
This sequence comes from Arremon brunneinucha, assembly GCA_035583215.1. NCBI lineage: Eukaryota > Metazoa > Chordata > Aves > Passeriformes > Passerellidae > Arremon > Arremon brunneinucha. Next base: position 2,544,701 of record JAWWEX010000300.1, read on the forward strand.
TGACTCAATGAGTTATTTTTTAGCTTATAACTCTCCAAAAATCAGAAAAACCAATAGAAATTTACTCTGTAAGATATGTTTGCTGGAAAGGCAGTATCTATTCCAGCAGAAAATAATGGCCAATTCCAAGTAGAATTCAGCAGTAGTATTCCCCACAGTCCAAAATTATTTTTTCCATGTTTTTCTGGGTTTTTTTTCCTCCTGTACCATGGTATCTTTTCTATATTTCTTCAAAGTTCTATGCCAGGACAGGAATCTCTGTTTATTCATTTTGAAGGACTGCAAGTTGAGGTTCTTCTGCACTTAAACCATGATTAAGCAATATTTTAATTAAATTTTGGATACAAAACAATCTCCCACATCCAAGCCAACCTGGCTATTTGGAAAGTCTTTATTGAGATTGTTGATAGTAATGTGTTAATTATGAATTTATGATGCCTAGTTGGGGTAGGGGGCATTTTTCCATATAGGGACATGCGATTTCTCCTTCTGGATGGTCAATGAGAGAAAGAAAAAGTGGACATCAACTGACAGGATTTAGGAGTTCCAGCATCCTGCAAAATCAGGTCCAGCTCCACAAATCCATTAATCCATGAGATAACGATGACCAAGGAATAGATATTTGAGATTGTTTTTGGTTTATTGCCTCATGTTGTGCAGCATGGTGCTGAGTGGACTTGAGGGTGCTGCAAGAAGGGAAATGTGTTAGGGAATGTGTGTGAGGGAATGTCCTCTGGCTTTCCAAATGGGTCATGGAGTCATTTGCGATGGAAAAGAACTTTAGGATCAAGGGTGGGTTTTGTTAAATTGATGCCTGGAGTGTGGAAAGACCATTCAGGCGTGGATGAATATATTTTATATTTCCAAATATAAAGTATATCCCCATGGAAAGTGGTGCAGGGTTTAAGGCTGCTTTTTGGGGTTTGAGGCACCTCTGTACATTCTTCTTCCTCTTCCTTGTTGAAGACTCCTGCAGCTCCAGGTGGTGCCTTGTTCAGGCTGCCCCAGAGCAGGGGCTGGGCAGAGTCCCAGAACAAAGCAGGGATTCATTCACAGCATCTCCTCCATGGATCCACCTCGGGCAGCACCAGAGCCCAGCCAGGGCTGCACCCAAGATGAACCAAAATGGCCCCAAAATGCACGAGCGCTGCCGGGG
>JAWWEX010000300.1:2559082-2580679 GCA_035583215.1 Arremon brunneinucha
TTGGGAATTCCTGGCTGGGCTGGGATTCCCAGAGCAGCTGTGGCTGCCCCTGGATCCCTGGAATGTCCAAGGCCAGGCTGGAACACTCTGGGATCATGGAAAGTGTCCCTGCCATGGCTGGGGTGGGATGGGATGAGCTTTAAGGTCTCTTCCACCCAACCCACTCTCTGGTTCCAGGTGTGATTAATTTAGGCCTGGCTTTATATCTTGCTCCATGGGAATTTTGCTGTTTGACACATAAAGCTTTTTTTTTTAGCATGAAATTAGTGATTATTCATTTATCTTGTAATTTTTTTACACTGCCAAGCTGGTGCCACACGGGTGCGTCTGTGGAGCTGTGCCTGGGCTGCAAAGCTCCTTTGTCCCAAGCCCAGATGTGCTGCTCCAGCAGTGCTGCCACTCCTGGGCACTCCCTGAGCTGTGGAAAACCTTGGATTCACTGCAGCATTCAGGAGCTTGCTCAAAGGGAATCATGCAAAAACCTCACTGGATCCACTGCAGCATTCAGGAGCTGGCTCAAAGGGAATCATGCAAAAACCTCATTGGATCCACTGCAGCATTCAGGAGCTGGCTCAAAGGGAATAATGCAAAAACCTCATTGGATCCACTGCAGCATTCAGGAGCTTGCTCAAAGGGAATAATGTGAAAACCTCATTTTGCTGTGAAATTGCTTCACCCTCCTGGTGTGGGATTGCTGCCGCAATGGAACCTCCATTTCCTACTGGAAAATGGGACAGAAGTCCCATTTTAGTCCCTTTTTAGTCCCTTTTTCCACGAGACATAAAATCCTGGAGGAGCCAGGTGTGTGTGGATGCACCTTCCACTCCTGCTCATCCCAGTAAATCACTCCATATAATTACTCATATGCTTAAATTTAATCACTTTTGCAGCTGGAGATTTGAAAGAGCTTCCTTGAAGGATAAATAATTTTTTTTTCTGTGGCCAACTAATTTCCCAGGATTTTGAGTTCTTTGAGGAGTGGAGGAGAAGGGGGTTGCAGACACAATTACAATGAAAATAAACAAAAAGGATCACATAAAAGCCAAGTTGGAGTGCTATAATAGCTATAAACTGGTGGCCATTAGCTCCTAATTACTCTCAAATAATTACTGAATAGAATAGTAAATGTTATTAGCTCACTTGAATATTCAACAAAAAACATTGCTTCCAAAAATAATTTGCTGTTTCTTCAGCTTTAATATAAACACATGTAAAAGTGGGCTGCTTCATAAACATTTGTAATAAGTGAAATTATTCTGAGGGTTCTGTGGAGGAAACCTCTACACTGTAGGTCAGTGGAATTAAGGTTCATATTGGAGTTCAAATACTCATCCTTTTAGTGTAGAAGCAGATTTAGGCACTAAAAGACAAATCAAAATCCCCACACCAAGAGGAAGAATAGGAGCTGGATGTGTAACTGTGGTTCTGATTTCCAGATATAGAGGCCTAATTTATATTCTAATAATATTAGAATTATCTCCATTATTCATTCATTATATTAATACTCGTATTCATCATCATCTTGGGAGAGTTTTTACACAGCTCTGCCCTCTGCAACTGACTTGAGACCCCATTTTTTTTCCTGAAGGAAGTTTGCAGTAGTGGAGCCTTCCTGATATGGACAATTATTAATTTTTTAATTGTTTGAGCTTTCTCCACAGTTAGGTCCAAGGAAGTGAGGCAGTTCAGCTTTGTCTCACTGGAATTAGCTTACAATGGAATTAGTTCACAATCTACTTAAGGACCTTGCCATGCCATGAGGGCTGTCTATTTATTTTTCCTTTATAAAATTTAGGAAGGAAAAACCCCTGAAGTTGACTCCCATCCCATCCTAATTTTTTATCGCTCCATATGAAATCCTTGAAAATAATCTCTTTCATCAGACTATGGATTCCGATATTGGTGAGATATTTGCTTTACAATGAGTATCTCTTATTAATGCTCAGTATTATGCTGTTTCTGTTGACTCAGTACATAATAACATAATTTTAACCTTGTTAACATTAACATTAATGTTGTTACCAATTAACACCTTGTTAATTGTTCTTTGGAAATTGCTGAGGTGCCTCAGTCAGCGCTGCTGTGGCACCCACAGGTAATCCAGAAAATCAACTGAATCTCACATTTCTTTGAAGAAAAAAAACCCCAAAAAAACCCCAAAATAATTTATTTGTTTTTTCCTGTAATTCAGGAGTCAGAGCATGGGGGCAATCACGATGGGATCAGGATCTGCCATTTCCTCAGAGCCCAAGTTCCTTTGAACATCCTGAGAATTATCATAGGATACAGTTTTTTTACAAGTTTTGTTTGTCATTAAAAAAACTCCAAAATCCCCCCTATCTTGTGGCAGCCAGATTCTGGCCTCTGAGGTTGTTTTAAAAGTGGGCAGATCGAAAAATCTACATTTAAATTTCATATTTTGTATATTCATAACCCAGTAGCTCCTTCAGCACCGGGTAAATGCAACATTTCAGCGCTGCACCATTTTTAAACTTCATCGTTGGAGATAATCACCCCCAAACATAATAACAACATCATCCAAGTACAAGAAAATATGTTTGAAACGTTGTTTATTTTTTTTATTGTACCATAAGATAGCACTTCCAAAATCCCAAACTGAATTGCTTTTCAGCAGATAAGCATCAAAAACTCCATTTCCTGCTTTGGGGGAAGGTGCAATAAGGTGCTCTATCAGTGTAATAGTTCCCAATGATATGCTCTAGTAGTATTTTGATGAATTACATGATTATAGCTAAAATGAACACTTTCATCATGCCTGAATTAATAATGGTGGTATGATTTGGCAAGTACTCCTGCGGTGTTCTTTAGCTCATCACTTCAGAAGACAGAGCTTCCCAGCCCATCCTTTGTCTCGGGGAAGCACAGGGATCCTTCATGCTGGAAACACAGGGAGCAGGAGCAAAGTGACAGCTTTAACAGGGAAAGGGAAACTGATGCTCTCTTACCTTGCCAAGCTCATCCTGACTCAATCACTTCATTTGTCACTGCCTTATTCTCGTGTCTGAGGCACCTTTGGCTGTGTCAGAACAGGAAAAAATCAGTATTTTTATGGCGTGTGAGAACAGGTTTGTGAATTTTGTGGCAAATGTTTGTTGTAGGAAGGGGGGGTTGGACTCTTCTCCCAGGCAGTGACAGGTAAAGAGGATTTGTGCCTCAAGCTGCACAAGGGGAGGTTCAGCTTGGGCATCAGGAGGAATTTCTTCATTGGAGGTGTTGTTAAATCTCGGGATCTCTGCTGCTCAGAGTGACCCCAAGATACGTCAGAAATTCTCTTTTCCCAGCCCAGGGGTCAAAAAAGGAGTGAGAACTCTTTCTTTCTTGATCTCAAGGCTTTTTATTGTTCCTTATCTATAAAACTCTTTCTCCTGTCCAGCCCAGGTCTGCTCAGCAGGTCAGACAGAGGCACTCTGCCTGCCCCAGGGCAGTGTTATCTTTTTATACTAAAACCTACGATATTTACAATTACTGCCCAATACCCATCACCTGTGTTAGACAGTGAGCTTCTACTCTAAACCAATCCAAAAGTGCCGCCATCAAAGCAGGAGATGGTGGCCAAGAAGAAGAAGGAGAAAGGCTGGACACGCCCAGATTCCTCCATCTTGCCCCTTGAACCCCATTCTAAAACCCCCAAAAATCTATTTTTTCACCCTGTGATAAATTAACTTTCATTCTACTTGAACTTTCGAGGCTTTGGTAATTGTTTTTTCCAAGGGCTAAATCAAAGGCACAGGGGTCTGGGGCTCTGTGCCAAAGTCTCTGAGCCCCTTGGGCAGGGGCTAGAGCCCTCCAGGGCAGCCAGAGGAATTTCCTGGGTTCTGACAGTTAAACACAAGAATGAGCTGCCCGGGGAGGTTTGGAACCCCCATTCCTGGAGGTGCCCAAGGAATTCTGGAGGTGGCACTCAGAGCTCTGGGCTGGGGACAAGGTGGGGATGGGGCACAGCTCGGGCTCCATGGTCTTGGAGGGCTCTTCCAACCCAAATGTCTCCATGATTCCATAAAATGCTGTGTTCCCAAATGACTTTAAAGCCTTATAAATCCATAATTTTCTCTCCAATCCCTGGGTTTACTGTAGAATTTGGGTGATCAGGATGTTCCTTTCTGTGTGCTCCATGTCAGACAACATTTGGTTGTACCCCCACCAGTCCTTGAGTGAAGCCATGGGTTGGTGTGACCATTCCAGGGCTCCAACCATGCCCATGAAAACTTCCCACGCTGAGGATTCCATAATTTTGTGCAGATGTGAACAGCATTGAGGAAAACCTGCTCTGCTGCTGCTGCTCCGGCATCATTTGTCTGGCAGCAAATGAAGGCTCTCAGTCTTTGCAGCTGTCATCTAGTGCCTTTAATGAACATTAATTTCAGCAGAAATGATAAGAATAATAACCAGCCTGCTTTAGGGAAGGGATGCAAACCTTTGCAGGCTATTGTGAAAAATGCTGGTGCACAGTGCAGCTCAAACATCTGGAGCAGATGTGTCTGTAATTTCTGTGCTCACTGGCCTTGGCTGGGACATGAGATGTTACAGCCTCGTGCTGGGACTGGATGGGACAAGAACTTTCTTTTCTCTTTTCCTGAGTGCTTTCTTTCCCTGGAATTTTTGCTCTTTGTTAATTATTATCCTCTTTGTTTGTATCAAGTAGTAAATTTATGCCTTGAGAAATCTCAGGCTTGCTGATGCAGAAAGTCAAGGGAACATCAGCAGGGTTTGTGAACCCAAGCTTTGGGAAAATGACATTACAAGACTTAAGACATGACAGAATCATGGAATGGTTTGGGTTGGAAGGGGCTCAAAGCTCATCCAGTGCCATGGGCAGGGACATTTCCACTGTCCCAAGGTGCTCCAAGCCCCATCCAGCCTGGATTTGGACACTTTGAGGGATCCAGGGACAGCCACAGCTCCTCTGGGAATTCCTTTTATAGGGAAGAATTCCTTCCCAATATCCAAGCAGGTCACCTCAAATGAGAGCAGAGGGAGATGAACTCGACAGAACTTTTTCTGTCTTTCCTCTAGAGCAGTCAAAAATCTCAATACACGATTCTGGGCCATGAAGTTGGGTAAATGTCATGCAAACTGCACAATCACATTTGTGTCCACCCAAACTAAATGGCTGAACTTTTTTTTAAAGGTTTTGGTGCACAATATTCTATTTTTTTTGGCACTCTTAACAGTGTAAAATCTGTTAATAGCCTGCGTGTAGAGACACAGCCCCTGTTTAGCTGCTGTTATAAGGAAACAAATTGTAATTCTTAATTGAATTCTCCTATGAAACTAGCAGCAATATAAATTACAATGTCATTGGGATAAGAGGGGGGAAAGCCCTTTTTACAAGCCTCAAGATGATAATTTATAAATAAAGTAAAACCAAGAAGCCTTAACGAAAAATCCCTGTGGAATCTGACATTAATAGCCTTTACTTTTAATCTGATACAATAAATCTTGCAGCCATGTATCCAGAACAGAAATAACAGAAACCAGGCCAAGCTGGAGGAGATCTGGGGGAGTTGAAGAGAAACATTCTCCTTCTTTAATTAAAAATATATGGTGATTTTCTGGTATTCCAGAGTAAAAAAAGTCATTGCTGCCAATGGCTTTGCTCCAAAGAGAGGATTTTTGGTTGGATTCTTTGCCTAAAATCTTCCAGATCCACATGTGCTTTGGAATTTTCAATATTCATTTTGTAGAGTTTGTGTTCCGGCCCCACTGCTGTAATTGCATGAGAATCTCAAATTTTGGTTTTTGTGAGCTGCCGTGGTTTAAAAAGAAATACGAGCATTCAATTTGAATTGTTTTTGGCTTAAAAGGAAATATGGACATTCAATATGAATTATTTTTATAATATTATTAGTTTTTGAGAGGTTTTTTTTTAATGTTGGAAATTTGTCCAAAGACAGGATGCAGTAAATGGTGACCAAGAGGAGGGTGCAAAGTGTGGTGCCCTGTGACATTTCTCCCAAATAATCAAGGGATGGATTAATTTATCCATTCCATATGTCACCCATCAGTGATGGAAATTAAAGAGTTTCATGGCCACTGGGTATTGCCAGCATTCTACATTCAAATATATTTATTTAGAAATGAGGAAAATAATGGGAAAATCTTAAAATTGTGACAAAGATCAGCACATTTTTTCCTCTTTGTCTACTTTGAGGATGTCACTAAGAGTATTGAGATTGGGACTGATTTACTCCATAAAGATCAGGGCTTGGATTTCACTTTTACTTTTTCAGAGACCATTTTGTCCAATTTTTTTCTTTTTTAAGTCTTTATTAAAGAGAAATTCTACCTTCTTTTTAGGGTTTCTCTTTATTTTAAATGGTATGAAAGAGCACAGGCTAGGCACAGAATTCCCAGTGTAAATGGTATGAAAAAGCACCGAGTAGGTGCAGATTTCTAGTCTTCCCAAGTTTGCCAAGGCTTTTTGTGGATAATTTTTAATAACAGCAACAGAAAGTGGCACAGCCTCAAGTCTGCTCCTAAACCAGAGCAAACAGAGAAACCCACAAAATAAACTGCCCTGACTTGTGCATTCTGGAATGTAAAAACATCTGACCAAAATTGCATTAACTGAAGAATAAATGTTTTAAAAAAAGGAGAAATTGCCCATTTTTCCTCCTGTTGTGCACTGAGCTGTAACTGCCCATGGATCTCAAAAATCACCCCAGTCCTTAAACCATGGGCACTGAGCACGACCCATCCTAAAAACTCTGATTTTTAGCTCAGGCAGATGCAGCTCATCCCAAATATTTCTCTGGATCACCTTGTTTCCAGTCTGGGCATTTCCCATGTGCTGCATCTGATGGTGATTTTTTTGTTTTAAAAGCAGTACAAGCAATAATCTGAAGCTCACTTATGAGGCCTGCACAAAATGCTGTCTAACAACCAAGTACAGTAAATTAAACATGATACTCATAACATAAATACAATTATATTTATCAGCCTTTTATAACCACACAAAGCGTTTACCAGTAAGAGTTATTTTGGAGTAGATAATTCCCAATTAACTTTTACTACTTTATTTTTGCTAATTTAGTTAGAGTTAATTTTTCAAATAAAATAATAATAATAATAAAAAAGCTGTATCAAATGGCATCTCTAACTATTACACTGGAGATGAGATATAATTAAAATGTTATGTATATGGAATTGCAGCTGATGGGAACCTCAGCTTAAACTCTTATTTTTGTCTTTATTTGATTATTGCCTGCTCTGCACAGGGAACATGATTGAATTGCACGATGGCTGGGTGCCCACAGTGCCAGGATTTGGAGAGGGGAAGGAAAAAACCTTGGTAGGAAAATTACCTGGAAATTCAAACAGGTCAAGGTATGACCTTAAATGGCTGAGGAGTTCTATGAAAACCCTTCTCCAATCGTGAAAATTTATTTTGTTTGGAATCTTGTAATTTCACAGGAATCTGGGAATTCCACAGCTCCATGGTGGGAATGGCAGGTAGGAAATGGGTTGCAGTGGTCACTGAAAATATATCAAATTATCCTCACCCACACTGAGTGCCCATGAAGCTCCTGGAATTCTGGACACATGGATAAATCAAATTTGAGGAGGAGGATGACCACCATCAGACACAAATAAAATATTAAAAATTAAAATATGCAATAAACTACCACTAAATGAGAATATCCTGGGCACCAATCTCATTTCCTGGCAGTCTTTTGGTGACTCCCAGAAACAGCTCCTGGTGGCAAAGGGTTGGTGCCAGCTCAACCTGATGGTGCCTCAAAAATCAGAAAATTTGAGTCCCCTAATTTTCTGATGTAGGTGCCTTTCTATTCTGTGGGGTTGGAGGATCTCATGTGTGAATTATTCACCTGTTAATTAATTTATTCACTTGTTAACCCTTGTGATTCCACTGCCCAGTTTGTCCCCAAACCTCGGGATGTTGGCTCCACCCCAGGGAATGTCCTCATGTCTCAGCTCAGTTAAGGCTACGTCTAAAATTGCCACCAAAACCCAAAGTCCAATGAGCTGCATCACTTGGGTGGGGCGTCCTTTGCAGTTTTTCATCCCCTTTCCAATAATTTGTCTTCCCAAGGACAGTGGTGAGTGACAGAATCTCTCTTGGGGATGAGGAACACTCAGGGAATCCATTGCCACTGTAATTCTGTTCTTTTTAAAGAAATCCTTCAGGAAAAAAAAAAAAAAAGGGACAATTCTGTGAAGCCTTCCTGCCTGCATTTTGCTTTTCTGGTTTTCACTTTGTCTGGAAACATAAGGCTTAAAACCAGCTGGAAGTGAGGCTGTTGGATTTATCTGTTGTGGTGTTGTGAGGGTCCCCAGGATGAGGTGAGGGATTAGAATCTGACTCCAAGTTCTCAGAAGGCTGACTTATTATTTTATGATATTACATTATATTAAAAGAAATGGTATACTAAAACTATTTTAAAGAAAGAGAAAGGAGACATCAGAAGGCTCGACAAGAATGAATAATAAAAACCTGTGACAGACTCAGAGAGTCCGACACAGCTGTCTGTGATTGGACATTAAATTAAAACAATTCACATGCTGGGCAAGCAATTCTCCAAATCACATTCCAGAGGAGCAAAACATGGAGAAGCTGAGGCCTCTCATCTTCCCAGGAGAATAAATTCTGGTGAAGGGATTTTTCAGAAAACATCATGGTGACATTATCCATGGGAATTCTGGTGGAGACACCCCCTGTGCTCATTTCCCTGTCCTTAAACCAGGAATTGTCCCAAGAATCCCCCCCTGGCAGGGTTAAATGTGCTGAGGGCTGCACAAATTCCAGCTGAGGACTGGGCTCAGGCTCTGGGGTGTCTCCCCACTCTGGAATGTTGGGAAAATGGATTTGGGAAAATCGCAAAATTGGGAAAATGTGATTTCCACAGGGAGAGTGAGCTGGGGACACACGGGGTGTCCTTAAACCCAACATCTCTGGATTTCATCTGTCACCGCTAATTAAAACACAAAAGCAAGGTTGCTAATTGTGTTGAGGACAGTGTGGTTGGGAAATGGAGGGAATGTGAGCTCAGAGGCAGGAATTAATGTATTCCAGGCGGGAAGGGGGGCTTGGCTGGCGGGAAATATCAGCTCCTTCTGAGGGCGAGGACACTCACAGCCCCACTGTTCATTACTTTGGATGTGTCACATTTGCCAGGCTGACAAGATGTATTACAGATGAGGAGTTTTGCAGATGGAGAGAAATACCCATGGAAGTTGTTTATTTGATTTGGTTTTTCAATATTTTTATTTTTTTTTTTTCTTTTCCGCACTACCCTGTCCAACCTTGGGATAATGGAATTATTTTATGCCTTTTGCACTATCATCAGGCTTTGGATGGCTGCACAAAGGCCACTGGCAACAGAATAAGATGGCTGTAAAAAAATGCAAAAAATTGGGATGGGGGGAGAAAAAAAAAAGGTACATCCAATAACTTGCCCTTAAATTTAACAGGAACTAAATGAGGAACTTCTGGACAATTTATCTTGCTGTTTACAGATAACAAGTCACTTTGTTTTTATGTGCTCAGTCTAGTATTCCATAATTTATTTGAAAGAAGATGAGAAATAATGTAGATAAATGATGAAGTGTCAGGGTCTGACGCTCTTAAATGAAGCTATTATGGTCAAAGAGAAAACGTAAAACCTGCGGCTCATTATGAGAGCGTTCTACTTGTCAGTTAAGTGAAAAGGCCTGGAATGATTTCCAGTTTATTTGTCATTGCAGTTATTAAAGCTGTCTTTTTGGTGCCATGAAAATGAATTGAAGACTTTATTCGAAGTAAATTTGTACTAAAGCTTTCAGATGTATCTTATGTGAGTTCAGTGAGGCAAGAAAACAGCTTAAAAGCTGAAATATTACAAGGAGGCAACTGCTGAAGTCCAGAAACACACAGGAATATAAAGTCTGAGGAAGTTGCACAAATAAATGGAGTATCTCGTCTCTTGGGAAATAAAGCTCAGTTTGACTATATTGTACACTTAGACAAAGAAATCAGCCCTTGTTAGTGGCAGCAAAATATTGTCTTTCACAGCCCTGTGCCTGGTGCTTACTTTTACATCAAGCTATTAATTTTGGGACCAGATTATCGGAGAAGTGGGGATTCTCTGGTCCAGAGCACCTTTAGAAATGCAGTCTCTGAGCCAAGGAGGAGATGTGGTGTCCATGGCAAGGTTGGGTTTTTTTATGGCCATCCTTTGTGGTGAGGCTCTGTGATCTCAGGGGCCTTTCCAAACCCTGATGGGGCTCTGGCACCAACGTGGGTCAAGAGGAGGCCAAATCATGGGAGATAATGGGGTTGGGGAGACCCACCCAGGGGGGTCATTATTCCTAATTGGACAACCAAAGCATCCCCTCTGACTGCATGGGATGGGAGATACCCCTGACATTTTAATTTTTATTTTAGCCTCAAAATACTTGAACCTTGTGCAGCTGGAGGGTCACAGTGAAATGTTAGCCTGAAATCCAGCCTGCCCTGCCACTGAGGTGGTCACTGACACTCCTTTTATTGCCATCCCTTCTCAAGATCGTTCCTGCTGAACTGTAAATCCCCCATTTATGTGGAGATGATTGATAGGTTTATTTTATTTTGTTCTGTTCCTCTGGATTTCCTCTCCAGCAGTCATGCTCCCCACTACCACTTCATATTTGCCAAGACAAATTAGTGCAGTTCTACTGGGCTTGGACTGTCCAAAAGGAAATTAAGAGTCCTTTTTTATTTGAAATTGAGAGCTGTAGGAGCACTAAACTGAATGCTTAACTCCAAGCTCCAGCAGTCTTAGAGCAGTATGGTTGACACTTTATTGCAGATATTACAAATGTTATGACATGTCTTCAGGGTCAAGTTAAAAACAAAAAGGGTTCCACATTCTCATCAGAAGTAATCCGTCAGTTTTGTCATCAGATATTATAGCAGCCCTCAGTAACAGTGTCACAGTCAAGGGTTTATCAGGCTCGGTGGTAGATGTGTACATACTCTGATTTCCAGGGGTTTATATCTGCAATAAAAATTCCCTCCAGGCTCAAACTTGGCATTCATAGCCCAAAGGGATTTTTTTAATTAAAAAAAAGTATCAGCGAAGGTTTTTCTTGAACGATAAGAGCGCACAAAACCCAAATCTATTCTGCATTTTAAAAATACTTTAAATCTTTTAAACTGGCAGACTTCAAATATTTAAGCAGCCAACTCTCTTTACATAAGAGACCATTAAAAAGGACATCCCAGGAAGGGGATAGGTGGCGGAGCAGACAAGTGCTTTGTGCTCATCACGAGTTTAAGTGTTGAGCATTTGATGAGATGTATAATTAGCCACACATTTCTAAAGCTCTTGGTGTCTCTCTCTCCATTGAAACTGTGCATGAGGGAATTAGGATGTCTGAGGCACAAATACAAATCACTTTCTCCTCGCCACCCCCTGACAGGGTCCTGCAGGACGGGGCTGATACGGCGTAAGCTGCTCGGATCAAGCAGCCCCTCTGACACCCTCAGCTGCTCCCTGGAGAAACACAGGCCTTCATTTCCTGAAGCTTTTCTCCTGTTTCCTTCGTGGAAACAACCAAAATATCCCAAGCAAGGCAGGGATGTTTAGAGGGAAAGGAGCACAAGCAGAAATGCCCGTGCAAATTTTGTGTGAGACCGTTGACCTGGAATGTTCATTTATTGCTCAGTGACATTGTGGGGTTTCTCTTTGAAGAGCAGCGTGTTTGATACAGAGATATTTGTGCTAAAACATGGTAAAACACCAACTCTTATCCCTTAAAAAAGTCCAGCTTTACTCAGGGACAGGTTCCCTGAGAGTGTCCAAGGCCAGGTTGGTCAGGAGCAGCCTGGGACGGTGGAAGGTGTCCCTGCCCATGGCAGAGGGGTGGAATGGGATGGACTCCAACCTTCAACCCAAACCATCCTGAAATTCCATGATTTAAGCCCAAACCATCCTGAAATTCCATGATTTAAGCCTTAGCATCCTGGGATTCCATGAGCTAAGCCTCCACCTGGATGCCAAGCCCAGACTTTCTGTGCAGATGCTTTGTGTAACAGGGTGCTGGGTCCTGCAGGTCCCACCTGGTTTTATTTATGATAAACAGGGTGTGCTAAGGAGTCACCAGGGTGCCCCATAAAATCCCAGCAAAGCAGCAAAGAACAAGCTCTGCTGGGTGGCTGTGGTGCAGGTTTGCAGCTTTTATGTTGTAATTCCATTTCCTAGGGGGAAAATGAAGGGATGTGGAGAGAGAAAACCAGCCCTGGGTGGGTTCAGGGCCATGTCCAGGGGGAAATTGTCCTCAAAGGAACCTGCACATGTTCCTCTAGTGCTCTTGTGGAGGCACTGCAAAATTGGAAAATTGGATGGATTTCTGAGATGTTTTCTACTCTCCCTGTCTGAATTCTCTACGTGGGATTCAGGTTGGCACTGTCCCTTTGTCACCAGGAGCTGTTTCTGAGAGTCACCAAAAGACTTCCAGGAAATGAGATTGGTGCCCAGGATATTCTCATTTGGGGACAGTTTAATGAATACTTTAATTTTTATTATTTTACTTATGGCTGATGGTTGTCTAACCTCCTCCTCAAATTTGATTTATCCATCTGCCCAGAATTCCAGGAGCTTTATGGGTGAGGATAGTTTGGTATATTTTCACTGACCACTGTAACCCATTTCCTACCTGCCCTGTGGCACAAATTCCCCTAATTTTGGGTGGTAGCTGCCTACTTACTGCTATTGGATCCCTGGAAACACCAAATATTCCCCAAATCTTCTGTATCAATCAGACCAAGACTGATAATGACAGGTTTGATGCCCTGTGCTGGGCCATGAGACTGATGAGATGCAAGAAAGAGGAATTGTCTCGAGGGAGGCAAATGGTTTCAGTAAAGGGCCATAAAATGCAAATTTAAGTACTCTTTCTAGTAATGCTGGTCTATTATTACAGCCTAAAGGAAGTTCATTTAATTAATAATTAAGCTCTTCAAGTTACTCTTAGCATGAATTTTAGTGTCAGGAATGGCCAGGAACTGGTTTTATGATGTGGCTGCGAGGGAGAAGTGACAGCAGCACAAAAAAGGTGAAAGTTTTCCCAAAATGATACACCAAAAAAAGCCAGAATAAAATACCAAAAAGACCAGTCACACACCAAAAAATAAACCCCAAAATCCAGAGTTTTGGGAAGCCTCAGAAAGCCCAGCATGCTGATTTAAGACAGGAAAAGCAAAGTCCGTGACAGCCACCACAGTTTCTCTTTGCTTTAATGGGACAGCACAGAGGTGATAATTATATTTCAGGGAAATTCCATGCCTACCAAACTCCTGATAGCTCCAGCTGATCTTTGGCAGGCTCTCCAATTCCACAAATTCCACGTGCTGCAATGAGAATTAAAACCCTGTTCCCAGGTCCTCCCTGCCCTCCACCAATGGAACGTTCTGGACCGGCATCCTGGGCAGCACTGGGATCCAGCTGGGGCTCTACTCCCTCTGAAACTGGATTTTCTTGTGCTCTGGGTAAATTTTAACCCCTTCCTGTTGCTTTTTCCAAGCTGTAGTGATGATGATTATCCCACTGGGAATATCAGGATCATAACCCACTGAAGCATTGATGAAGTACTTTGGATTTTCTGCTACAGAAATGCAAAATTTTGTTGATGGTATCTTTTTTTTTTCCACAGATTTTATTTTATTTTTAACAATTTAAATTATTAGGAATGGCTTGGTGTTGTACCCTGTTTTCTCCATGATCTTGTTTTCTCTTCCTGAGTTATCTGAGAGTTGGGGTTCACAACTTTATTCAGTTTTCTATTTAATCCCTGATTTAAGTTGTATCAAAGCCTCTTTGTGTATTTACGCCACATGATTCACAGAGAAATTCTGTCTCACATCTCTTTGTAGGGGTAAAGAGTTGTGTCTTCAGGGTGCAGTAAAGAAAAATATCCTAACTCATATTATTAATTGAAATGTATTAATTTCTGAGGCTGATTGGTTTCTGCCCACCTAAGTGAATATTTTGGAGTATAAACATAATGCCATTGTTGAGGAAAAATATTCACATTTTCTATAATTCACAGTCCATAATAAATTGTAATACATTTTTATTATTGCTCTATATATAAGCTCTGAAAGATTAATAAAATTTGTGTTTTCCAGGTTTTTTTGCTGGATGGGGCAGTGAAATCTGGGTTTGGGGAGCTGAGCACCAACCCTTGCTGCTGTGCTCTGTGATTGATCCAAGGAATGGAAGATTTGGGTTGAGCTCTCATGAGCTGTGAGACCATGAGCAGTCTGACTGCACAAAATTAACAACCCACATGCTTGGGGTCAGGGGCAAGGAGAGTTTTTTGCTTTAGTTCATGATACCATCAGAGAAGAGAGGTAACAAGTTGTTTTCTTCTTTTTTTATTTTTAAACCATGTAGGTGAATAAAAGCAGAATAGAAGCAGAGTTGTTGTACAAGAGGAAAAGGATCAAATAATTCAGAATGATCCAATCATTCAGAATGATCCAATGATTCAGAATAAAGGAATAAAAATATGAGTAGAGTCACACAACATCCTGAGTTGGAAGGGACTTTTAAGGATCATGGAATTCCAACTCCTGGCCCTGCACAAGGCATCCTCCCAAGAATTCCACGAACAATAAGTTCTAATAATTCTAATAAATTATGATCACATAATTTTGAGGGTTTTCCTACCAAAATACTCAAGGGGAAAATATTCTGGATCCTACTCTCTATTAGATGTTCCTTAGTGTTGGCTTTTTTGGGAGGCTTTGAACACCATGGAGTGGTTTTTGGGAAGGGTGAGGAAGCTGCTCCTTCCCAGGATAATCTCCTCTGCCTGGTCTTTCTCAGACCCCCCCTTCTGGTCCAGCCTTTCTCACCAGTTCTATTGCCTGTGTGCACAGGCAACATTCAAAATAGAAGGAAAAATGTTATTTAAGAACTTCTTATCTTTGAAAGCTTGGAACTTCCTTCTCTACAACCTTCGTTAGCATTGAAAGTAATTAGTGAAATGGGGAGTGTGGTTTCATATCTGTGTCTCTGTGAAGTATTTTTAGGATGTAAAATACAATAATTTTTTAGAAGTTTGGAAAGCCTTAAGATAAAATTTGAAGTTAATTTTCCGGGCAAAATTTAAAGACAGGACACATTAAAAAATTTGTTTTCTTAAAACAGTATTTCCATGGATGTAACCACATTTCTCTTCACAGAGAAAAGCAAGGCATGACTTCCCAAGAATATTTCTGAGTTTCATATTCTCTGGACCTCAGAGAAAGGAAAAGCAATTCTTATCACTTGCTGTGCCTGTGTTTGTGCAAAAGTAGAATGCAATATGGAGATTGTTTATCCAAGGTGATGGGGTTTTGGTTCCTTGGCCTGTCAGGGCCAGGTGTGTGTGTGTGTTGGGACTGTTGGCTGAGAGTCACGAGATTCTGTGCAGAGTTGAGTGCTTGGAAGGTTCAGTTTAGATGTAATAATACAATGTAATATAATACAGAATAATATAGTATAATAAAGTAATTAATTAGCCTTCTGAGAAGATGGAGTCCTCCTCGTCATTCCTCTCTGCCACGGGAGTCCCTGCAAATACTGTACATGGAGAAGGGGATTTGCATTGTGCAAATAAGGAGATAACATTAAGCAGGTAAAGGAACTAATTAGTGATTTCATGTAAAATTATTTGTTGTTTCAATGCCCTGGGTGGAGCCCCAGTGGTGCTGGCTGCCCCAAAAATGCCAAATTGTTGGGGTGAACCAGTTCCAGAGGCACCCAATTCCCAACGAGAGGAAGGAATGACCAATAAAAATCGGTGACATTTGGCTTTTGCTGATTTATCTTCAATTCAGGCTGCTTAGCTTAACTTGAGCACAGCCGGAGTATTTGCTCAAGTAATAAGGAACTAATTAGTGATTTCATGTAAAATTATTTGTTGTTTCAATGCCGAGTGGAGCCCCCTTGGTGCTGGCTGCCCCAAAAATGCCAAATTATTGGGGTGAACCCCAGTAAAAACCATTTCCAGAGGCATCCAACTCCCAACGAGAGGAAGGAGTGACCGATGAAAATAGGTGACGTTCGTCTGTTGCTGATTTATCTCCAATTCAGGCTGCTTAGCTTAACTTAACTTGAGCACAGCCGGAGTATTTGCTCAAGCCCTGAGCTGACAGGTACAGAGCACCGGCCATTATTCCTGCTGGGGAGTCAGGGGGCTGAGCCATCCATCCACCCTGCAATTCCTTGGATTCCCAGAGCTTTTTTCAGGCGGCTTCCTCAAGGACAGCGCTCACGTCTGGGGCGCGGTGGCGGTGACAGATGGGATACAACGTGTCATGTGATGGATAACGCCGGAGCCACGGCGCTTAATCCCTCTAATACTAATAGCAGCATTATCATAGAGATTTATGAGAATGTCAGTTCCAAGTTCCCAGTTCCATTCATGGGTTTTTAAAACTTCAGCTGCAAAAAACACGCATCTATCCCATTAATTCTAATTATCATGGTTCATCTTCTCAGCAGTTTTGTACTCCGGAACCTTTCAGTGCAAATTAACGTACCAAAAAAGTGTATTAATTAATATTTGTAGCTTTTCATTTCTGCGAGAGTGTTGTCTGGAAGCAGCTGGCAGTACAGGGCCACTGCTATTGAATCTTTGCCAAACAAGTGCAGATGTAATTTTGTTATCTCTTGCTTAGTCATTTACGCAAATTAATTTGAACAATTAGCCTTTTACTGGTCCTTCATGAATCATGCAAAAGGGATCTGCCAAAAAATTGCTACTTGACAGAAAAGAATTGGTTAACGTTGTAAATCTTCCAAAAAGGTATTACTGTGTTTGGGATGAGGGAGAACTTCAGGAACAGTAATAGTGGTTTTATTTTTCTTTTGTATGCCTTATCTTATCTTATTGCTGGGGAACAAAAATTCTGAAAGAAGAGCAAAAGCAGCAGAAATGTGGGAACTTTTGGATGAATACCAAAGTAGTGAAGTTCCTTGCCTGGATGTTGCATTGACTTCACTGCTCTCAGAGATGTGCTGATGTTCTACAGAGAGGAGGTTGGTGCTGAGGTCACTCCAAAAAGAACAGATTTACTCATTATATGATAAAACACCCAAATTTCTCATTTCTTTGGGCAGCAACATAAAGGAAGTGCGTTATCTCATGGAAATGTCTCTCCTCTAAGTAAAAGAGGCTTCCACATTAGAGCTCAAACTTTTATTTAACTAATGTGAAGAATCTCAACTCCTCTGTGGGGGCTGGGTTTGAGTGACAGGAAACTCAGATGTTTCATTGCTCTTTTCTTAACTATCAAACTGATTTTTCACCAGATAATCAAACTTACCAGCAGACGGTGCCATCCAGACACTCTGAGCAGTGCTGTCAATGGAAATCTGTCTCAGTTGCAGTTATTGTAAACATCCCCTTTTATTTTTTTTCTCAACATTTTTGCATATATCCTTTCAGTTTAAATTGTATTGCACAAATCTGAGCTTAGTGATGGATATTCCTAAATTACAGCCAAGTTAATTGTTACCTGTCCCTCTGATTTCACTGCTGAGACAGTTCTTGCAATTTTGGAAGGTATGTGCTGTAATATTCTCTAGGTTAATTAAATAAAATTAATGGCCAGCTGCATCCAGAACCATATAGTCAATGTAGTGATAATATATAGATATATAAATAATGATAATAACTGATATATTTAAAATATTATTTAAATTCATATTATGTAATATAAAAATGACAATTTTGTCCATCTTGTCACCCATTTTGACTGGACGTCGATCCTTCAGAACAGTAAAGTTTTTCTTGGGGCATTAACAGGACCATCCCATTCTGCCTGAAATTTTGACTGCAGCTGTGGGAACAAGTTCAGAATTAAATATTTCTTTTGTGTCAATCCCACTGGAGCTGAAACGAGCACTGACTCTTCATTAGCTGAGCCAGGCAGCCCTGTGCAAATTCCATCACTGTGGCAGGGTAAGGTAGGGGTCCCTCTCCCTCTAATTGTTTTTCCCAAGCTGCGATTTCACAGTCTGTATTGTTATTTCCATTTGTCCATTTGATTGTGGAGAGAAGAGACCAGATGTTGTGTGACAAATCATAGCTATTTGCAATCTGTTGGAATTCTTATAAATTGTGCCGGGGATCATTTTCTGATAACCGATCCTGCAATCACTTGCGCACGTGCGTCGCTTCAGAGCACGAGATGTCCTGTTGAAGATGGTGGATCTATTCATGTGCCTCGATTAAACAGGCACCACGGGCATTTGTGGGGATGTTTGTGGTGGGAAATCCGTGGGTATTTGGAGCTTGGTTCGCTGTGGTGTCAATTTCCATTCCATCAAGCCCCACGTTATTGTTACACCGTAAAACTCGAAACCGCCTCACGGCTTTTGTTATAATTAGGCTCAAAATTTGGCTGAAGATTATCCTGCAGCAGAGTGATCCAATTTTGTTTGCTGAATCGTAATTCCCAACAAATAGTTCCTTCAGGAAAGTGCATCCAGCCCAGCCCTGTTATCCATCTGTTTTTAGGGGCTGTGGCTAATCAGAGAAGTGGTCTCTCACTGCCACACTGAGAAGAATGAAGTTAGTTCCTCTGCAATTGAAAGTATCAGTAGTAAACTTGGCTGGAGCTTGATTAATGGTATATTAAAATCAGAGTCTTCGTGGTGAGTGCTAGATAAGGAGTTTTGGGCAAATTACTTGGTTACTGGGAAACCTTTAAATTTTAATCATGAAGACACTTCAGCATCATTAGGAACTGAAAAGGACAATGGGCACTGGAGGAAGTTATGTGAATTGATGTGCTTTTCAATCTCTTCTTCTGTGGGGCTGTTGAGTGATGCATGGGCTGCAATCGAGGATCCTCTTGCTCCCCATGCCCCTGATTGCTGTTGTTATAATTTAGTGTTATCCAGTTCTTTTTGATCATGGAAATCAGATGAGTTATTTGCAAAAGATGGAGGGTTTTAGCATAAGAAAATGTGGTTTAAGAGCCTGGACTGTCTCTGCAGTTTGTCTGGATGTGGGGGGAGGCTGCACCCTGTGTTTGGAATGAGTGGAAATAACAAAACAGGCTGTTTAACACACATTCATTGTTTAATGTGATAATAATACGAATCTCAAAACTACATTTACACCTCACTTTGAGATCTATTCAAATATATCAGGAATAGAATTCCAATGTCATGGAATAGACAAGAAATGCTCAACATACTCAGTGACAGCAAAGTGACAGCAAAGGCTACAAAATTTCCCAGCTTTTCCAGGGAAGTATACAATGGAATTGGGTTTATAAAGTGACCACTGTAATTTAAAGTCATTTGTTTGACCACCAAGGGAAAACCTTTCTCCTTCCTAAAGATGTCCTCCAGACATATTCTCTTAATAGCCTGAATTTATCTGTAGCCAGTTCATGTTTGCACCAGTCTTGCCTAGTGATTTAAACTACTTTTAGCCAAATCTTCATTCATTTTACCGGCCTAAATAAAAGACATTTTTTCATTCTCATCCCTTAAGAGAGGTTGGACTTTTCCCCAAGTATCCCTTTTCCATATTTTGATGAATTTTCCTCCTGCCTGTGAACAATCTGCAGCACTAGGCCACCCCAACATGGTGCTTGTAGAATAATGGGAATATTCACCTATTTTTAATGAGAATATTATTCCTTCCCCATCATAAGATGCAACCCACCATTTGTGCTCATGGGGCTGTTTCATCAGTGATTTATATTCAGCACATCATGAAATCTTCTTCTTCCATTTCCGAAAACAACCTCAAAACCACCAATTATTCATTCCTAAACTCCTGAACTGGAAGTTTTGTGCTCCTAAATGTTATCCTATGTCTGTCATTGAAGTCCCCAGATCATTTCACTTACCTGTCGTCTGAAATTCCTCAGAGCTGGTGCTGCCTTCCAAATTCATGTCAGGAAAAACAATTTAATTGCTGTAGTCGCATCCTCTGTCAAATTAATTATCAAAATTGTTCAATGGGATCAGTTCTGACACCTGAGCAGTGTAGGATTAACAGCCATTTGTCCAAAGTCACTTTGGAGTGCTGTGAAGGAAAAGGTCTAAATCCCACTGTGTTCTCCGGAGGAACATCCACTTTCTTTCTAAAGGAAAACATGTACTAGGGAATTTTTAGCCTGGGAAAAGTGGTTTGTTTCCAGCAAAGACAGAACTTGCTGCAACAAAACATTTGCAGAAAAAGAAACTTCATTTTGCAATATCTGCACCAGTCATCATTGGAGAAGCTGGTTGGGAATGATCCCTGTTCCTATGGGGTGCAGGAATCCCAAATCCAAGCTGTTGGCCTTAAAAAGGCACATTAGCCATCTACAAGGAGATCTTCCCCTGGGAGTATCCCATTCACCCATTCACTGAGTTTCTTGATGCAAATTAGAAACATTTTTAAAATGAAGGGAATTTTCATGTGGGAGAATACCATTTCCCATCCAAAATAGCCACAGGCTGGAATTCTTGCCACAGAAAACAAACTGCCAGACCAAAATGTGAGAGAAAGAGACATATCCAGGCACGGTGAGTTGTGCTTTTTTATTTTTTTCTGCTTCTTTTAGTAGATTATGTGTAGTCAGGAATTGGGAATAGTAGAACAAGTCCTAGGGGGGTTATGGATTTAATGGAAGGGGATGAGGCTGTTGTGGGAACATATTGTTTATTAAATTTTCTCATTCAGATGTTTATTGTATGATTTATGGTGACAAGCTTATTATGTGCCCCTTTTTAATTTGTCATGTAATGATTGTGCATATGTGTACAGCCAATTAATATATCCAGAAGAGATAAAAGCACTGGGAGAAGCCCCTCTGATCAACCAATTTACCTTTGTTTACTGTGTAAGGCTTAAATTTCACCAGTATCAAATCATTCCCTATCTCTAAATCTATAGATTATGGAAATATGGCATGTGCAGAGCAGATCTCACAAATATTTTTGAATTTCAGGATTCACTGGGTCGTTTACAGGGAGTTTTGGATTTCACACACCTCATTTTGAGTGTGCACACGCCAATGGTGAGCTGAAAACTGAAGACAAATCTCTAGAAAATGCAGCGCTTATCTAATGTACTTTAGATTTGCCTTATCAGCCTTGCAGAAGAGGAGTGTCTGTGGGACAGGCTTGGGTTATTTATCAGCTTCAAAATGTTCATAAAGATGTCTGAAAAGTTGAAAGGAGAGTCTGTGCTAAGGGGAGTCTGTCTTCAGCAGCTGCAGGAGGGGCTGGAGTGGGAAGGTTTGGAATCAAGGGCCAGTCCATGGCATTACATGGGGTCACCTCCCTAAGCCACCTCTTTTTTAATAATTATGGCAATTCAGAGCTCACTCTTCCATTTTGCCATTTTCCCATTTATTTTCCTCTTTTTCCTTTTTTCCCTTTTCCCCGTTTTCCATTTTCCCCATTTTTTCCCCTTTTTTTCCCCTCATTTTCCCCCTCCTTCCCGTCCCCATTCCCCCCTTTTTTCTCCCTCTTTCCCTCTTTCCCTCTTTCCCTCTTTCCCTCTTTCCCTCTTTCCCTCTTTCCCTTCCCTTCCCTTCCCTTCCCTTCCCTTCCCTTCCCTTCCCTTCCCTTCCCTTCCCTTCCCTTCCCTTCC
>JAWWEX010000300.1:2590367-2608603 GCA_035583215.1 Arremon brunneinucha
CAAGGGATGGAGGGACAGGAGCCAGGGAATGGCTCCCAGTGCCAGAGGGCAGGGATGGATGGGAGATTGGGAATTCCCAGAGCAGCTGTGGCTGCCCCTGGATGTCCAAGGCCAGGCTGGATGGGGCTCGGAGCTTCCTGGGACAGTGGAAATGTCCCTGCCATGGCAGAGGTGGCAGCAGATGGACTTTGAGACTTTGAAGTCCCTTCCATCCCAACCCATTCCATGACCTCCAAACCTCCCAGAGCCCCAAGTGGATCCCATCTGGGATGGGCTCACCTGTACCCCACAGCCTGCAGGTGTGGCTCAGAAGATCCCAGAGTCAGCCCTAAATTGCCATGCTGCTCCTGCCCCCCTGCTCTGTGCAGCTGAGGAAAATGGGACATTTTTAATGTGGTATAAACTGTGTGCAAGGAATACCCAAATCCAAGAACTGCTGCTTCCTTTCTTTACAGAAATGTCACCTCTCAAGGTAGTGGGCCCAGTGAACAGGAAGTAGTGCAGTCAGATAATTAAAATAATTGAAAATCCTGAATCCAAGGTGTAGATACTGGCCTGGATTCTTTGATGAGGGTGGGAACTTCTGACTTCATAATGAAATATCACTGACAAAAAATTCCAGACAGATATTTAAAATAAATGAAAATCCTGAATCCAAGATGCAGCACTGACCTGGATTCTTTGATGGGATTCATTATTCTCTGGCTTCATGAAATATCACTGACAAAAATCTCCTGAGGTGTGGTGGCTTTCTGAGCCCCCACCTGTGAGTGTTTATGTCATTTCCCCCCAATTTCATCCTTTTTTCAGGCACCACCAGTCCCACAGCCCCAGCTGGGAGCTGTGCTGGTTTCACCTGCTGAGCTCACCTGGGAGGAATCAGTGCCACTGCTTTTAGGTGAGTCCCTTTGCCTGGAAGTTTTTCTTGCATTAAGGTGTGGGATTGCTCTGCTGCTGCTGTTGGATGTGAGGATTTGTCCTCCCAGAGGTAGGTGCAATCAGAGGCAGAAATGAGGATAATACTGGGATTTTTGTGTTTATTTTTCTGCTTCTTTGTATTTTTTCATCTGGAATTTTAAAGTTGTTCCCCAGTGCTGAACAGTTATGGGTTTTTGCTATTCCTTTGTCACTTCTTTCTTGTTGCTATTCCTTTTTCACTTCTGAATTCTGGATATTTTTGCTTTGAATAACCTTGCTAAATTCTTTATTTTTTTGTTGTGTTCCTTTCCACTGCCCAGAACCTTTTCCTGCTCTAGTTCTCTGAAGTTCCTCAATGAAAAATCCCTGAGCCTTGCAAGCCAGTTTACTGTGAAATCCTAAGGAAAGCCACATTTCATGTTTTTGACACTAAACCCATTGTTCAATAATTTAAATTGATATAAAAAGTAATATTTTTAATCCAGGGCAAGTTTTAATTTTTCCTTTTATGTCATAAATATGTGTGGGCAGTGGAGAAAAGTGATTGTGAGTTTTGGTGGGGTGGGTGTGTTCTCACAGGGACTTTATCCATCCTTGGCTCCTAGTAGAAACCTTTGGGGTGGGATTTTGCATAACTAGGGCTCAGAATCCACACAAAGTCTTTAAGATTCTTAATAAAATGGTTTTGGTTAGTAAATTTCCAGCTGTTTCTGGCTTTTCAAACCAGTGATAAAAGGTTGGGGATTTAGAGTGGAGTAAAACCCTTCTCAGGAAGGGCAGTGCTCAAAGCATCTATTCTGTTTAAAATTTTTAAATAATTAAGAGATTATTTTGAAATTCCATTGGTTCAACTTCATTCTGCACCAAAAATCTGTGCTCTGAAGGTCAGAGGTTACAGGCAATGGGGTTTTTCCAAGTGTCTGGGAAAACTTTGTAGCTGTGTGTCTGCTTCATGCATTTCTTTCCAACTTTTTATTTGGAAATGAGGGAGTTTTGTAGCATCTTTTTCTTTGCTTGATTTTTCTTTAAGAGCATCTCTGGTAGGCATTAAATCCCTGGAAATGTTCAAGGTCAGGTTGGGCAGGGTTTGGAACAATCTGAGGTAGTGGAAGGTGTCCCTGCCCATAGAAAAGGGGTGGAACAAGAAGGATTTTAAAGTTCCTTCAACACAAACCATTTTCAGTGCTGGAAAAATTCTGTTTTTTCTCTGAATTTATTAATCAAGAGCACAGGGAAGAGTTGTGAGAACTTTGACACTTACATGGAATCTAAACTGGCATCAGGTGCATGGAGATTCCTCTGGCATGTGATCCATCCTTGTGGTCTGCCCAAAGCCAGACGGTTTAGGCTCTAAGCATGGAGCATTTGAAAGATTTTAGGTTTTTGGAATAAAGTGGCAAAAAACACAATATTCCTTTCACAAGAGATACTGATTTTATATCAAATCTGCCAGGATAGAGATAGAAAGGAGGCTTTTACTGCTCAGACTGATCATCAGTGCCATGTTAGAGCCCTCTGGTCACAGTCTTGGTGCTGTCCCCAAATCAGGGCAGATTTTTTATTGCTCTGAGGCCTGGTGCTGCTCCTGCCCATCAGGAATTAACCTGGGAGGAGCCTCCCTTATCTTTCAGACTCTTATCTCAGTATTTCCCTTCAAATCCTCCCTTAAAGCAGGGCTTTTCCCACCTTCCTGAAGTGGTTGGGGAAACTTAGTAAAGGTTTGTTTTGGTTTTCCTGTTTGGTTTTCCTGTTTGGTTTTCCTTTTTGCTTTTCCTGAGAGTCTGGGGCAGCAGAAGGAAAATTTGCTTCCACCAGAAACACCTGGTTTGTGTAAACTGCAAAAATCTGACAGGCCTTGCTCAAGTTATTGAAATTATTTTAGCACATTTAATGAAACTTCTTATGAGGCAGCATCACTTGAGCAGCTAAAAAATCCTCCCAAATACTTGGTGATTCTTAAAAAAACCCCAATCAAATAAAAGCTTTTTTACCTCATGCTTTTTTTTTAAAAAGAAATATTTTAGCTGATTTCTGTCCTTCCCTCCTGTCCCACTTATTTACAGCCATCAATAGGAGACTTAGAATTTTTTAGGTAGTTGTTCAATAGCTTTTTTTTGTCCCAAAATCCTGCGTGTGCCTCTTTAGTAGGTTCTTGTCAAGCCAGTGTGTGTTGTTCCAAAACCAAAGCAAATTTATAATAAATTAAACCCTTCCATGCTGAATTTGGAAATTCTAACATTTGAATTAATTTTTACTAGAAATTGCAGCTTTGGTAGAGCCTTTGACTTCACTGGGAAAGGAAATGTATGTTTTTAGATCCTGAAATGAGTAATATTTAACACATTTTGAGTGTTTTGGTATTCCAGTGACTCTTCTACCACAGTGAAAGTTGAAAAAATCTCACTGAGGTTTTACCTTCATCTCCCCAGGCTTCTCCTTGGTTTGCCTTCATGATCTTGATATTTTGTGGGACAATTTCCTGATATTTGATGTTTAATTGCTCATATTTGATTGCTGTTCTGTGCTTTGGAGAGCTGATGCTCTGTGCACTCCACAAGGTCTTCCTGGACATGCTCACCTAGCAAAAACCATTTTAAAGTGAATTTCTAAGGCGTGCTGCCCTTGGGGAGATTATTTATCTTCAACTTTGCTTTCTGGAGCTGCTCAACAAATCCCACAGATTGTAGGGAGAATCTTTGGAAAACCTGTGTGGGTTTTCCCTGATGCCCATCCATGCAGTTGTGGCAAAAATGTAAAAGCCAGACACAAAAACTCTGCATTTCCTTTATTTTTACTCCCCTGTGGCCATCTGCAGTGGCCCAAAAATTAAATATATGATGGGCAAGGCACAGCTCTGGCCATGAGCTTGGCCACCGAGGGCCACAGGTGTAAAAATTTGGTGCTGTTAAAAAGCACTTTTGACACTTGAAGAGTTGGTTTGACCCGTTTGTGAGAGTTTTATGGAATATATACCAGAATAACAAATTTCTTTATTATAAACTCCTGTTTCACGTAATTCCTTTAAGCCATTATCTAAAATATAGTGATTTACTGCACCTTTTCATGCCTCCAAAATCTATGTGCCTTGTTAGGCTGAAGTGTTTTTCCGCATGAAAGTTTTTCTACAAAGAAAATCCAAAAAGTAATAATAAAAAAATAGAGGTGACCCATTTATTTATACAACACTCAAGTATTTTTAATTCTTCCTTCTAAAGATGGATTTTTCCTATGGTTTAACAGGCTTGGGGTGCTCCTGGGCACGCTTTAATTCCTGTTGCCTTCTGGTTTGCCAACAAATAGACATTAATGAATTTCTCTAGGTAATAATGGAAAGCTTGGAAGAAGTCAGATCCTGTTATTCATATATTTTTCCGTGAATTTTTAGACAAACACAGATATTTTCCTCTGCCCACTGCAGAAGGCTTGCACTGGTGTTTTACTGGATTGGATTCCATCCTCCTGAGGGTCCCTTCCAATTCAGCATTTTCAGTGATTTATTTCTCATCTTTTCCTTCACCCAAAGCCTGCAGATTCTCTCCTGAGGAAATAATTTTGGGAAATCATTGCTGGTGTCTCCTGCAAGAGCTCTGATGGTTGGTGTTGATTATTTTTTTATTTTTTTAACCCACATTTACTTTTTAATTTTTTTTGTGTATTTGGTGGGGTTTTTTTTTGGGGGGGGGATTTGTTTGTTTGTTTTTGGTTTTGGGTTTTTTTTGTTTGTTTGGTGGTTTATTTTGGTGTTTCTCCCCAAGTTTAAGGCATGAACCCTTTGGATTTAGTTGGGTTCCAGCAGCACAGGCACAGCTGGAACAGTGATGGGAATGTCCAGGGATCAGATATGAGCCTTGGCAACTTTCTGTATCAATTATTTCTTAGCAGTTTTTCTTCATGTTTGTCTCCAAAAAATAAATGTCTGTGTTTAACACATACAAAATGATGTCTCTCCATGGCTAAAAGCTCTAAAATATTTTCAATTTCAGAGAAGGCTGAGCTGTTGAATAGTTCACTAAAACTTGAATCAAGCTGAGTATAATACAGAATTTTGTGTGGTCCAGCTGATGGAAGGAATTAATTAATAAATTTCCGTGCTGATTTCCATTTCCCATGGTGAGATACTTTGATTTTTTGCAATGTTTGGTGCAGTTAAAGGGGGGCAGCATCTGAATTTCAGAGAGATTTATTCTCTTATAGTGATTTTCCGGTTCCCATCTTCAGCAAAACTGCACCAGACTTGGCTTTTGGATATTTGCTCTTTTTAGGACCCCTACAGCAAAAAATCCCTTTGGTTCACCCAACTATTTCTGCAGCATGATGAAAAACACAGACACTGATTCATATGATGTAATTATGGATACTTTAAAGTGGTTTATGTTGTATCTTTTGTTTCCTTAGTTCAACTTGGACATTTATCTGAAGTTTAGAGTTTTATTCAGAACCAATAGAGAAGGGTGGGTTGTACATGGAATTAAAGTCTTGTGTGAGTTTTTCAGTAGTTTTTAATAATTTTAATGTCCTCAAAATATTAGGAGGTGGCATAGGTCCTCCTTCTCTTTGAAGTAAGAGAAAAGATTTTATTTTGAAATATTTTTAATTCATTATACCATTATTATTTTATTTTTGCCATTATTTTTATCATTTATTTTACCATATCGGTTTTGTTGTTTCAGAAATTGTACCTTGATCAAAAATGCTTTAGGTATAAAAAAAGGGGAAGGTGTTCACTTAATACTTTCTTAATCAATAATTTATTTTGAGTGTTCATTGGGTGCCTTGGTACCTCTCTTAGCTGATATGAAGTATTTTTATTTTTCTGCAACAAAACTGTTGCCATCAATGAGTAACAGCAGGAATAATAGTAGGGAAACCCCATCCCTATGGCTCTGGTTTATTCCTGTCTGCTGTCCAAGGGGGTTGTGCCTCTTTCTGCTTTTCAGCACTCTGCAAAATGTGAATTTTCAGTTGAGGCTCCTCTTTATACCCCATCACTGTGCAGAAATGAGGAATATTAACACGTCCTCCTGAATTTTGTGCTGTGGCCTTTTGTCCTGGGGATTAAACCCCAGCAGGTCTGGAATTAGCTCAATGCTCTAATGTTGGTACCTGAGGCTGAATCTGCATATTTGGGTTTTTGGGTTTTCCTGATCTTCAGGTCAGGTTTGCTGTTCAAACAAAGAGCTCCAACCTCTTCAGAGCTAAGACTGAGGGGAAAATCTTGGCAGGATTGAGAGGCAGGGGTAAGGAGGTCTCAAGGAGGCAATTGTTGGTGTTTCTTGGGGATTTTCTTTAGAGGAGTTCATTAATAAAGGCACAAATATCTAGTTTTGTTGAGTTCAGCTTAGGAAAATCCTGCTTGGTTTGTGGAGTCCAAACTTCCCATCTCGGGTTGTGTCAATAGTGACTCCAGTGCAGCCGGGCTGGTGCTCACCCATTTATGCAGAGCTTTATATTTTTATTATTTCAGTGTATTTAAAATCCATGGTTACCACAGAATGGCTTGAGTTGGGTAAAATCCATCTGTTCCCAACCCCTCATGGAGCTGGAAGCCCAGCCATGACTGTAGGGTGATGGAAATCCAGGAATTCCCTTCCTTGTGTGCTCAACTTCTCTCGTGGTCTCCCAGAGAAGAGGTTGAAGATGTTCCCAGTAGGATTCCCTGTTGGAAAAGCACAGTCATTAGGAAATCAACTTTTTTTTTTGAAAAAATGGTAGAATGACAATCTCACCACGTAATCAGCACCACCTTCAACCAGTCAGTGGATGGTAATTTACCTTCAAGGTTCAGGGAGTGCTGCATTGTTGAAGATGTGCATCAGCCCCCATTGTTGCTGCTGGAATTAATTCCATTTCACATCAAGATTTGTACATCAAATAAACCTGAAATTTGGACATTAATTGCTGGATATATCTCCATTTAAAATAGTGAAAGTCCTTTCCTTACAGGAAAGGAAACTCCCTCACCACACTTTTCAGCGAAAAACAGAGCGGTGGTTTTTTTTCTTTTTTTTTCTTTTTTTCCCCAAAGAAAATTGGAAAAAAAAAGAAAAAAAGCTCTTTTAGACTCCTTCCAGTTGATGCTCCATGTTGTGACACGTCATGTAAAACTGCATCTGTTATGCTGAAACCAGAACATAAGAGAGACACTCTTGACGTGAGGAATCACAACACGAGCGAACAGCAGGAACGCCGAGAGCGCGGCGCGGCGCTGCCTCCCCTAACCCCAGCCCTGGGAGGAACGAGGTATTTCACAGAGCTCCCAGCTCCACTCTGCCCACATTTCCTCCCCAATGGCTCTTCCCCCTCTCTGCAGGCCCAACCCAGCCCTTCCCATAGGGGGAAATTGGTGGGAATTCAGAAATTCCGAGTCCGAGGGAAGTTCTGCCCGAGCGGAGACCCCAGGATCAGGCCTGGGAGGTTTTCCTGCCTGGGAAGTAGAAAATAGACTCAGATTAAGCGAGCAGACTTGTTATTTGACAGTTTATAAAATATTTTAGTATCTTTTTGGCAGTAGCAGTTCGAATGTTGGCAAATGTACACATTGCTTGCAGTTACAAAACCTTGTAATGAGTATTTCCCCACTGTAATAGCAGCGAGCTGAAATTTGGATAAACCACTTAGACTTGTGAACTCTGACATGCCTGGTAACTATGTCTTTGCAAAAAGAATTTTGTCAAGTATTGGAGCTCCTACTAATAGCACATCCATCTTTCTGCACACTATAAATCTTAAGAAAATTTCTATTACTCTGCAATTTGTCTGGCTTATGCTATTTATTAGCCATTTTATTCTGCTGCTTTAAGAAGTAATGTGATGTTCATTTTATTGCTGGTTCAATAAATTGTTAATTATAATGCAGTGATTGCTGCTGACGTGATTTAAAAGCCACATTAGCACTATAGCATTAAGTTTTAACTATTTTACCCTTCAATTCCCTGTTTATACAACAGTAAAAGGAAAATAGCCGTGGACTAATTTAAAAAATGAAGGTACTTGTATCTATTGATCACATGACATACTAGAAACTTTTGTTGTTTTTTTGGTTGTTTTTTTTTTTTTAAAGGTTACATTCAGGTCTGGAAAAGAAAATGCACCAGCTGAGCACGGTCTTCCTGTTCAGCAAAAAGTGTTCTTAAAGCAAGATTAACCCCAAAGTTAAATTAACAGAATTACTTAGTTAAATTAGGACAATTGGCCTAATAGATTAAAGGAACAAAATACCCAGATAAATCATAATCATTTTATAGTTATGTGTAGCTTTTGGTGCCCATTTTGTATAACAATGGAGCAGAAGGGAGGCTGAGATTGGAAATTGTACCTATTTTCTCCAAGAATGTTGTAAATGGGATTGGGGGAAGTCTCCTTTTTGCTGATTTAAAGTAAAATCTAATTGCTGTGAGCCTAATGATCCATCCTTGGCTGAGCAAGGAGAGAGAACTGACTCAGGTCCAGATCACACAGAAATATTGGGCAGGATGGATGGAATTGTGGAATTCTGAACCACTCCCTGTCTCTTGGATACATACATCAGACATGGAGATTTTGGGTGAAAATAATTTACTTTTCTTAGTTATAATATGTGCTTAATGTTTTTTTCTTAATTGAGAAAAATACACTCATAGAAAAATGGGGGGAAACCAGAATAACTATGGAAACTGGTGCATGAAGCTGTTTTATTGGCATATACACACATATATGTTTAATATCCATAAAAATAGGTATGAATGGACCTAAGTCTTCTTTATTGTGCACCACCACCAAAACTGAGGTGCAGCTCTCAAAGACTGGAGGCTAGAGGTCATTAATTCAGACAAAGCCATTTAAATACACAGGAGAATGTAAATTTTTTCTGTTCCCAAATACCCCTGCCATGGATCCACCTGATTCCACAGGGAACATTCACCATCACCAGACTTTCAGGCTGCAGCATCTCTGCTTAAAGCATCTTCTGAGTCCTGGGCAGCTTTGATATGTAATTAATAATATAAATAATTGAAAGAAGAAATAGGAAGCTGTGGTTAGGAGACACTGCCTGGTTGACTTGTTCACGTGAATTGCTGGATCATTGTGGTCACAGGCTCAAAAATCGGTTCTCAATTTCCCAGAGTGTTGAGGAAAAATATTGGTAAAAGCTGAAAAAGAAGTATGTTATGGAAAAAAAAAAAAAAAACAAAAAACTTCATGGTCTTTCAGAACATTTTGGATACACCATTACATATATGTTATAATTTTCCAAGCTGCTCCATCCTTCCTCCAGCTTTTATAGGGAGATCTACTGCTAGACAAGCCAATAAATCACAGCAAAAAAGCTTTCCTTGCTGGTCAGAGACCTGTTGAAATGAATTAAACGCCCAAACCCTTCAGAGAATCCTAAAATGGAGAAATCTTACCTTGAATTGTCTGATTGAATTAAAAAATCTGCCTGGAAGAGACCTTTTACTCTTTAACTAAGTCAGAAATAGTTCTTAACTTGAAGACACCATTTTCAAAGGTGAATTTGCAGTGGTTTTGTTGTAAGAAAAGAGCTTAAATTATTATCTTTGGGAAAGATCATTTCCCAAAAAAAAATAATTTCTGCCAGGGGAGTGCATTTAAAAAAAAAAAAAAAAACCAAAACCACAACACCCAAATCAAGCCAAATGAAACAGGAAAAAAGGAAAACAAATCAGCAGTTTACCCCACATCTGAATCTGGCTAAATATGACTTATTTTGATAAATATTGCTTATTTTGATGAATCTTAACATTTTCTATTTAAGTTTCTTTTTCTATTTTAATTTCTTTTTCTATTTTAATTTCTATTTCTATAAAAAATTCTCATTTTATTTGTGTTTAAGACACTGGCTGAACTGCTTTCATGAAAGGTTAGGTCTTGGCACTGGTCATGGTAAAAATTACAGATATTAATGTAGATAGAATTAATTTAGCTAAAATTACAGAATTAAGAGAAAGTTTGGCTGCCAGCTGGCTCCAAGATTCCAAGCTTTGGGAGCAAAGATCTGAGCTAAAGGGACTGATAAAACTTCTGGAGCTGCCATAATGTACTGAAAATCCCATCCTTGACTTAGTGCTACACAACATTTCAATAAAAGAAATTAGGGCATAAAAAATGACTGTGGCCCCTATTAAGTAGATTTAAAAGTGGTAAACTAATTGCAAAAAAGTAATGGGGATGTTTTCAGCAACATCTCATGGAGACTCAGCCATGGCATAAAGCGTTTCCATGGAATGAGTAATGACCTGGAAAAAAAAAACTTTTAATGCTTGCAGATCACACAAGAACTGGGGGAGTGATAAATAAGGGAAGGGGATGGTAATCTGTAGAAAATCCAGATTATTTTGGAAGTAGGGACTGGTTTGCAGAGAGAGCTTCAAGGGTGGTTTTAGTAGGTTGGATTTGTAGGATTATTATTTTTTTTGAATGAGTATTTGATTTAGAATTTGAAAACTTTTTGGTACTTGGAGGAAATAAATTTGGGTTTTTCTTTAAATATTTCTTTAAATATAGTTGAGTTGTATTTTGTGAAGTTTTTTTTTGTGTTTTTTTGTGTAAAATGGTAATTTTTATTTACTTGTAATAATAGAAGCGTTTAAAGGTGGTGTTCCTCCACCAGGAAGCCCCAAGGAACTGGTGGGGAAGGGACAGTGCTACAAACCCAAGACAAAATCACTCTCTGAATTTTTTGAGGAGAAAGAATTTACCCACCCTGGTTTTTCAGGATGGTGAGAGGCTCTGGCCTGGGGCAGCAGGGTTTGGATTGGGGATGCTCAGGGAATTTCTGCTCATTCCAGGTTGGTCGAGGTGCTGAGCATCCCCACTGCCCTGCCAGGATGTTGGGGGAATTTTACATTCCAAGGAATTTTATATTCCTGTGTTAAAGCCTGGTTTAAAACCTGCACTTTTGCAAAATTCTATCTGGAATTTGTTGAAAAATTCAGATCAATTCTACTTCTGCCAGAGTCAAACAGGAGGCTTTGGGGTAGGAGGCTGTGCTTATGCTGCCCTCAGTGAAATTCCCAGCCTGGAATTTATCCCCACCAAAATTAATTAATATAAATTATATGTGAATGTGGATAAGTGTGGGACAGCCCTGCTCTAAAGGAGGGTTAGAACTAGATGAGTGTTAAGAAATTATTTTCTGCATTACTTATCCCTAAATAAAGGAGAGAAGGGTTGAGACTCCAGGAATTCCTAGCTCAGCACAGCAAGCTGAGCAGCCTGTAAAAGGGGATAGAAAGCAAATAGTTAAAAAAGGTAAACTAAAAACAACCCCCCAAGTTCCATGCAAACATTCCATGCAGGAAACTGTCAGGAGAAGCAGGAGAGAGGGGATGAAGCTGATAAAGCCACCTGGACGTGTGGCTGCTGCAGCTTTGCTCAAACCGCGACTTTGGAAATGCCAGTTTACTGCTGCCTCTAAACAGGACGTAAAAAGTTATCCCCAAAGCCATAAGAGGAAAAAAGAAACTCCTGGTGAACTGTGAAACCAGATGCTTTATGCTGGAGGAGCACTTTCTGCAGCCTTCACGTTGTTATTTTGTTCTGGGGAAATGCCGCAATGCGCTCGGTAATTTCCAATAGAGGTGTGGGCACAGAAAGAGTTTGTGCTGGGAGGGATATTCCTGTTTGAGGGTGGGGACACATTCCACAGAGGTAAATTGATAATAAATCAATTTATTTTTCAAGCTGTAACAGTATTTTAGTTTAGGAATATCATAATGGGTATTTTTTCAGTCAGCCCCTATCTCCCAGGAGGGATTGAGTCCCTACAGGTGCTGCTTGTTGGGTTTGGGCACCAAGAGAGCTCTGAAAGGAGCTGAGGAAAAGGTGGTCACCCCAAATATCCTGAAAACACTCTGGGATGGCCTGAAATCAGGTATTTTTCTTCCTAGAAACCTGCAGGATCTGGAGTATTTGTTATTATGAAAGGTTGAAGCAAAGCAACACTAACAGTGAATGGTGAAATAGCTTCTGTACATAAGTATTAAATTAATTTTGCTCATGAGAATCTTTTTGATCCTTAAAATTTTGAGGAAGAATGTTAAAAAATATTTTTTTTACTTTTATGACTTTTTTGTGGGTAGTAGGAATTATTTGCTACTTAATCACATACCTAAAATAATGCAAGAGAAAAGGAGAACTAATTTCATTAGGACTTTATTGGTGAGCTGATGGAATTGTGAGAACCTGAGGGTCAGATAAATCCTGAATTAAAAAAAAAAGGTATGGAATATATTGAATTATCTATATGGAGTAGAAAAAGTGAGATACAGAAATAAGTTCTGATTAATAAGACAAAGGGAAATGGTGCAAAACAGATGGCATCCCATTCTGCCTTATGATTATGCATGATGTCATTACAAAACACTGGGATTTTTGTGTTGGGTGATTAGAGACCAAATTAGCAGCTTAACTTTTTCTAAACTTCAGCTTAATTGACAGAATTTTACATCCTATTGGTAGTGGGCTCCAAGAAGCAGCTCCCGAAGCAAAGGCTGCAATGGGGAGTAAAGAAAGGGGGCAAAATCTAAGAAATTTTTCTGATTTATCCATTAGATTTTAATTCAGTTAATCAGTTCTAATGTCTCACTTTTTTTTGTTGAGCATGTTATGAAAGACAAGAATTTGCCTCGATTTTTTTGGATAAAAATTCCAGTAGATTGGAGTGTTTGCAGTAGGAAGTTGGTTTGAGGAAGGTAGAAAGAAGGCAGATTATATGGTGTATGTGTATATAAATAATAAAGGAAATCTAAATATAGTTGAAAAAAACCTTTAAATTTTTTTAAAGGTTTAAATTTTAAAGGTTTTAAATTATAAAAAAATTATTAATGGGTGAGAAAGACTTGGAAGTATCAGGACTGAGTGAAAAATGAAATGTGTGGGGCAAACAGGAAAAAATCTCAGAGAAAGAAATGCTTTGGAGAGGAAGGATGGAGAGGCTGCTCTGAGGGAGGGCCATGAATGGAGGTGCCACGAATTCCTCCTGGTTCCAACACCTTGGGTGGGTCACAGGAACCCAGAACTGGCACGGGCAAGAGGGACAAGGTTAAAGGAATGATGATGGGAGGGTTTGGAAGCTCCAGGCCTATTTTGGATCTTGCTGCAGCAGGGATATTTGCTTTCCTTGCTGTACTTGAACACTGGGCATTTCTATTTCTGGAAATGCCCCGAGAACGTCATTCAAACTATTTCAAAGCTCAGGAAAATTTCCTGGGTGGTTTTGAGTTTGCGTTGCAGTTCCTCTTGTCTCTTCCTTCCAAGACCTCTCTGATGAAAAGCAACAGATCCTGGAGATAAATCCACATTTAATCTTTGTGAGAATTATGGGTTGTTTGTTCTCTGACCAAAATGATTTTGTCTACATCTTCTCATCTTCATTTTAATCTTTGGTTTAAATCAGGACAGGGGGAATGTTTCTTAGCAAGATTTTTTTTATTTTTCCCCTATCATGATCTAAGATACCAGAAGAGGGAAAGTTTATTCTTCAGGCATCTCAATGCCTGGTGCCAGTTTGGTTCAGTGTTTTAGTGTAATTTACTCATTCTATTTCGTTTTCATCAAGTTTTTAATTTGTCACTTGTGTGTCATATTGATAAATGTTTACTTTAATGTGTGCTATTTGTTAAACGAAAATAGACATAAAAAGAAACCACAATTTTGCTTTCCTGAAGGCTGTACTTGTATTTTAAAATACTTGGTGAATTCTTGATGCCTGAAGTTCCAGGAAAAAGAAAAGTGAAAAATAGGAGTATTGAACATGTTTAGTTTACAAATGAAGAAAAATAGGACAATATTCTCACATGGGGAGAACAAAATCTGAATTAACAGTGCAAGTAGAGAGGGAAGAGCACAGATATTATAGGAAATAGGGCTTGGAGGCAGGATCAGCTGTGCCCAAATCCTTCGTGACAGATCCTTGTCTAACTGGCTCTTTACATCACCACTGATGGACTTTCCACAATCTCTATAGGCTCTTTTTTCTTTTTTTGTTAATGTCTAATCAAAATCCCCTCCTCAGCAGTTCCAGCCTGTTCCTATTTATCCTTTTTGAAGTGGACACAGGGAGCAAATTCTTTGCAGCTCCCACCCATCTATGTACAAAGTTATCACTGCTGATCCTTCCCTTTGGGGTCACCCAGCTCACTTAGCATCAGTTTTATACAGATCATGCTTTCCAGCCTTTTGTTCCTTATCTTGAGAGTTTAGGCAGGGAAATAATTAATGGATAAAATATTATGTAAAAATACTTTGATATTTCCCCCCAGTACTTAAGCTGGGTTGAATATTCGAGTCAAAATCAAATATAATAATAAGAAATGAATTCTGAGATTTGAGGTTGGTTTCTGTGGTTGTGGTTATTTATTTTTATTAGGCTTTGCCATAAGGGTCCAACATCATCCCCTCTCTCTCTGTATTTACGTGGAAAGGACAATTTTGAAGCCGTGAACAGCCTTTTATCCTAAATCTGTTGTTTCTATCAAAAAACTTAATGCTGAAGCAGGTGACATTCAAAACATCTTATGACGGCATTTTAAAAACAATTTTTAAAATTTAAACTGGTTTTGCAGAAGGAAAAATGTCCTTCAGAGCAGAGTTTGGCTATTGGCTTGGAAGGGTGCGGGATGCAGGACACTTTCCCTTCCTTCCCCTTCTCCTGACACCTTGTGGAACCATCACTAGTGGCTGAGGTCAGGCTTTGGGAGGCTGAAATTTTTAGGATTTGACTGTTTTTTTTTAAAAAAAATGAAAGCAGAGAATCATAAAGTATCCTGAATTGGAAGGGACCCCCAAAGATCATGGAAGTCCAGGTCCTGGCCCTGCACTGACACTCCCAACAATCCCATCAAGTCCCAAAATTGTTGTCCATGGCAGAAAATTCATATTGCTCTTTGATATCTAAGACACAGACTATGAATGTAAAAGAAAATAAAACAAACAACCAAAAAACCCCCTCCCAAATTCTTGCCAAATGTTTTGCTTGCCCAAAGAAAAATATTGGTTGAATATTATTTCACTTATATTAACCCCAGGAAAATTAATTTGTGAGCGAGATTAAAAAAATCCCTCATGCACATTTCCAGTGTTAGGAAGAAAATTAGGTCCTTTTGATTTTGTGTTTATATAATGCAGAAATTTATACATTTAAGTCACCAGATCAGCAATTAGCTGTTGAGCTCTCTTTGAGAGATTTGTGAAATGTTTGTATTAAAATCAGGGGTTTGTTTTGGTTTTATAATCAAAGTCTCCTGTTTTGTTCCCCATCTATTTTTGACACTTGTGTGTCATATTGATAAATGTTTACTTTAATATTTTTCTATTTAACTTTAAATTTTGCTATTTTTATTGGATATAACAGTTGTATCACTGTGTCTTGTACAAAAAATGGTGGACATAGGGTCCCATTTTGGAAAGTTCTGGGCATTCAGCAGCAATCCATGTACCAAAAAGTCATGCAAAGAAAAAGCTGGAAAGTTCTCCTTTATATTTTTTCAAACTTCAGCCTTCTGTCCCTCAGGAAATGTGCTAGTTGAGTAAGGAAGCTCAGCTTTTTGGGACACCAAGGCCCTGAAGGACATTCCCAGGCTGGCAGGAGCAGAGTTTGACTTCCCAACTGTGGGCAAAATCCTCTCCCGATGCCAGAGGATGGTCCCCCCACTCCACAGTCAACACAGCTTAGAACTGCAGCCACAAAAATCTGTTTGCTCATCACTTTAGCCTTCCCTGAGCGTGCCTAAGTCAGAAATAGATTCTCCCCCAGGCCAGGATTTGCCTGATGTGACTCGTGGTGTTTGGAGGCAGAGCTGGAGCTGCCCTGGGAGCACCATGGGCAGCCCTGGAGCTTCGCTTCCCTCTCCTGCTCCCAGCTCTGGTTCCAGCATCAGGAGATCTCTCTTTGCTCCCTCGTTTTCCAGATGGGGTTGATGGTTGAACCTGAATTTGCAAGCAGAGCTCAAATTTGGGGTGGTGTTGTGTTGATGCAGGAGGCAGCGGCTGCACGTTGAAGGCTTCCCACCCAAAAGATGAGTTCAATATTTCATTTCTTGTGCATAGGATGATAAATAGGAAAATGGGGAGTAAAAGGCAGATTTTAGCCACAGATCTCACTGGAATGTGTCAGTAAGCAGAGTTCAGTCAGGCTCCTATTGGAGATATTATTGTTATTTTGAGATATGATGGCCCTAGGGAGAGGACCACAAATCCAGGCTGAAGCTGAAGGAACTACCTGGTTCCAGCAGTGATCCTTAAAGTTTCTTTGAACTTAATCACCTATCATTCATCAATAATTCATCACATGACTCTGTTATATTGTTATTTGCTCTGATATTCAGGACAGCACTGCAGGTAGTGGAAGGAATGGATCCCTTTGCCACTGCAGCCACATCACCCTTTTATTTCAGTGCCTTCAGCTTTATTTGTTTATTCCCAATTGATAACATATTTTATTATTGTTCTAACAATGCAATTACTTCAATTGGGTGGTAAAAAAACAAAAGAGCAAAAACAGCGCAGGGAAAAGTCCCTATGGAAAGCTTGTCAAAGTGTCAGTGACCCTCCAAGGCTGCTCCATTTATCACAAATGGCTTTGT
The DNA here is from genome assembly GCA_035583215.1 of Arremon brunneinucha. Classification (NCBI taxonomy): domain Eukaryota; kingdom Metazoa; phylum Chordata; class Aves; order Passeriformes; family Passerellidae; genus Arremon; species Arremon brunneinucha. Next base: position 2,606,870 of record JAWWEX010000300.1, read on the forward strand.
TAATGCCCAGCCCCAGCAGCACTTAGACTTAATGCTCAGCTCAAGGCCAGACAATGGGAGATAAACACTTGATAAGACATCTATTGTCATATTTATCATTTATAACACGCAGCAAAAGCCTGCTGGAACATTTATTGGGTGTTTGGAGGTAGAGTGTTGTCACCAGTGCCACCCTGGCTGGAGGCAGGGCTGGGCTCAGCCTGGCTGCCAGGAGACCTGCTGGGTGCAGGGATCAGAGGAGGGAAAGGTTTTTAGTTTACCTTTTTTAAGGTAACTATTTTTTTAACTATTTCCTTTCTATCCCCTTCGAGAGGAGAGGGAGAAGATGGAGAGTCTGAGTGTGCCAGCACAGCATCGAGGGGAGAAGGAGGAACTGGGTTCATCCTAAAGGTTTTATAACCAGCAGGAAAGTGTGTGAGGGATGAGAGGACAGATTTAGGAGTGGTTTCTGGCGTGCATTAGCTCTGAGCAGTGCTGGAACCATCCTGCTCTGTGTGGGTGCCCTGCTCGTGGAGCAGCTGCTGGGCTGTGCTCGGGCTCTGGGCAGGGCACTGCTGCCAGAAACGCACCCCAGAGCCTCAGGAAGCAAAATTCAGGTGCTGTTTGGTCAGAGAGACAAATAACTTTGGACTGCCTTTTCTTCTTCCACGGCAGCAGTTTCTAGTTCCCTACATGAGACAGGGTACCAAAGCTCTCCTCTTCTCCAGAGGAAAAATCCCTACTATTATAATTTTTTCATTACAGCTTAAACATTTTCAGTTTTAAAAGAGGAGAAAAAATAAGGATAATTTGCTAGATCTGATTTCTGATGCATTTTGTTCAGTGTTATGTAGCCATATTTTTTTTCTTTTCTGTGGGAAATTTGATACATTACTTGAAGTTAACTACATACAAGAGAATACTAAATAAATTCACTTTATGTGTTTCCCTAATTAGTTTTCAGTCATGTAATTCTCTTCAATACGGAGCTGAGAAATCCCCAAGTCTACCTTGATGTAGTTAGTGTCACATACACTGATCATGTGAAATTGAATTTGAATTTACTACTAATATTTAAACACGAAAGCTGACTTGAACCGTATTTCCCCCTTGGATAGAGATGTCACTGCTCCCTGTAATGAGCAGCATTATGTTGAATACTTAAGCCAAGAACAACCAAGTTACAGGAATGGGGCATTAATCTTGCAGAACTGTGGAATTTGGTGCTTTAGACAATGCAGTGTCTTCACATTCCTTCTTACACTTTAGTTACTGGAGGTGAGGGTTTTGCAGCGTGCATTGCTTGAGCGTATTTGGTGGAGATGGAGAGGGAATATTGAGATTTCCAGGATCTCTTGGATAGCTGTAAACTGACTATAAGCACAAAGCTACATTATTTATATCACTTTCAGCTGTTGGATGTAGGAAATGCGACAAATTCCTGTCCAGATCTCCCTGACTTTGCCCCCAGATCTGAGGGTGTGTGTGGGGTCCTGCCAGTCCCACATTTGGGGAAGAGGGAGATGCTGAGTGTGGGTTTGGTACCACATTCCTGCTCTTGCAACTATTTCCCATTCCTCAATTAATTAAATCTAAAATCTGGTCTCTTGTGATGGTGTTCACAGGGGTTCTTGGAAGAGGGAAGAGACAAGGATCTGACTCCATGTTTCAGAAGGCGTGATTTATTATTTTATGATATATATTACATTAAAACTATACTAAAAGAATAGAAGAAAAGGTTTCATCAGAAGGCTA
>JAWWEX010000300.1:2608703-2623861 GCA_035583215.1 Arremon brunneinucha
ACCAATCCCAGATGCACCTGTTGCATTCCACAGCAGCAGATAACCATTGTTTACATTTTGTTCCTGAGGCCTCCCAGATTCTCAGGAGGAAAAATCCTAAGGAAAGGATTTTTCGTAAAAGGTGTCTGCGACAGTCTCTCCCTCACCTGGGGGGAATCTGAGGTTTTGGGGAGGAATGATTTTCAAAGACTGAATACAACAAAATACTGCCAGGGTTTCTCTCTGCAGTTTTTGGGGTGTTGAGGTTGGAGAGATGGGACAGAAGCTGCCAGACTTGGCACGTGGATGGCACTGAAATGTGGTGTAATTAATGTTGCTGCATCATTCGCTCCTTACCTGAGTGGGTACAAACACCTGGATGACTTTAATGAACTTCGCAGTACTTGGCTCTGCTGTCGCTCAGTGTTTGCTGATCAGCTCATGCACAAATTTGTACAGGGAGGGAAAGAAGCTGGAGCAGGAGAAAGCAGAATTTGAAATGTCACTGTTGGATCTCTCTGAAATGTTTAGAAAAAGCAGGGTTTAGGTCTTTCTCAGTACCTTGGAAAAGGGTGAATTCCACTGAAAGTCCTGCGCAGTGAGGATGTGGGGGACCCCAGGCCAGCTTCAGAATTCCTTGAGGGGTCCATGCTCTGTAATCCCCCAAACTGGTTCCACTCTCAATATCATCACCAGATTAATTGGCAATCATGCTGTAGGTAGAACTGATGAGGAAGGTAATTATTCCTCCTGTCATAGCTGGGGAGGAACTCGACATAGCACAATGAGGAAAAATAATTTTGAGGAAATAATACCAAATCTTCTACCGAAGCTTAATGAAAACAAACCCCAATGCATTGAAAATGGAGTTTTGTGTGTTTTTATAGCTTTTTTTCCCCACTCCTTTCTACAAATCCATCCAGATCCTTTATTTACTTATTAATGGGGTGTGGTAGATTTGTTCCTTAACATGCTGGATTTGCTTTTCTACTTAAAGACTTTTAAGATGTTATTTCTAAACTAATTTTCTGAGCCTGCATAAGATTAAAAAAATTTCTTCTTTGTGTGAGGAATTCTTAAAAAGTGGCAAAAAAGCAACTGGTAAATGAGTGAGTTGTGACCCATTCATAGGAATTTCCATACATTGATTTAGTGTTTTTTGCAAAACAGCATTTTGAGTGACTCCTATCACACCTCAAAGAAGGAATTTGGTTGAAATCAGGTACCAATTTTGTTATTTTTTTTTAATAGATAAATGAGCTCTGAATGTAGAGCTGCATCTTTCTGTATCAGGCTGGGTGCCTGCTGCAAGGAGAACCCAAAAATTTCCTTGGTGAAGTTGTTTTTTACCATCTCAGAAAGGATGAACTCCTCTTGCTGCTGTTTTCTCAACAGCAGTTGTGCTGTGGTGTCTGCAGGAGGAGGATTACGCTGCATCTGGCAAAGGAAATTACGGATTAACATGTGCATTATGGAGGAGAAACATTACAGGAAAACTGTCATTTGTATTTTACAAGGAAATAATCCTTTAAGTCTCTTAGGGCTGCAATAACTCCTTCGTTTCACTCCCCTTTTGGAATACCCTGTGAATCCTCACGTCAGAATTAGTAACAAACAAAACAAAGCTCAGAGGAATCTGGACTTTTTCAACTAGAAAGGTCAGGGCTAGAGAAGAGATTTTAGAAAATGTTCCAGGAGCTACCAAAGGAGCCCCCCCACCACAGCCAGACCTGGGATTTTGGGAATTCTCCAGGTGCTGAGCATGGTGTGGATTTATCCAGCTGCCTTTCTCCCTTCCCACAGTGAGAACGTGGAGTGATGCCCTGCAGAGGGGCTCAGCCACCTCCCAAAGCCTGAAGAAAACTGGTTTAGAGGCTACAGGATCAATCTGTAATTTTGCTTGTTAATATTTCCCAGGAGAAACATTGCTTGGAGGTCTGGAAGCATTTTAGGTTAGCAAAATACCTGCTAATTCCTGCTCTCCTTGGCTCCTGCGGCACTCACCACTTCCAAATCATGGTTAAACTCAATGGCCTTATAGGTGTTTTCCAGCCTTAAAGATTCTGGGAAATCATGGTTGGGTTTAGTGATCTTAGAGGTCTTTTCCAACCTAAATGATTCTAAGGCTGTGTGCTGCTGGTTTGCAGTGAGAAGGTCTTGCCTGCAGCATCCAACTTCCCAGATTTGCTCAGAATGGGCATAAATTATTTTCTTCCCCAACACTGGATTGAAGACTTCAGAACTGCAGTCATTAGGCCAGAGTGGGGATTTCTGCTGGAAACAGCCTCGTTTCCTTTGTTTCCAGCAGTTCCTTTGCCCAGCCTTTGCTATGTAGCCATCCAGTGTCTGTTGAGTCACTGCTCCAAGCTGGCTTGTCACTGTGGAACAGGAATGCTGGACCTTGGGTCACAGCACCCAGCCATTCCCTGCATGGGATTGTGGCATTTCTCTTCAGCAAAGGCCTTGGAAGAACCTCCCAAATCCCATTTTGGCACTAAAGAACTGGTGCCACTCTTCCATTTGTGGTGTTTGCTGTTTTCTGCTGGCCAGAGGGTCACTTAGGCTGTGTTGTGAGGATGTCACAGATACCTTTTCATGAAAAATCCTTTCCTTAAGTTTTTTCCTCCTGAGAAGCTGAAAGGCCTCAGGAACAAAATGTAAACAATGATTATCTGCTGCTGTGGGATGCAGCAAGTAGATCTTTGATTGGCCCATGTTAGTTGTTTCTAATTAATGGCCAATCACAGCCCAGCTGGCTCGGACAGAGAGTCCGAGCCACAAACCTTTGTTATCATTCTTTCTTTTTCTATTCTTAGCCAGCCTTCTGACAAAATCCTTTCTCCTATTCCTTTAGTATAGTTTTAATGTAATACATATCATAAAATAATAAATCAAGCCTTCTGAAACATGGAGTCAAATCCACGTCTCTTCTCTCATCCTAAGACCCCTGTGAACACCGTCACATGAGGAAAACAATTTTTAAAAATCCCCAAAAGCAGTTGTTGTGTGTCTCCAGGCTTGGCTGAGGAATGCCATGGACCCAACAAACATTTGGATGTTGACTTCAGAGCTCTGGTTGGAGAGGCAGTTCCATGTGCACTGACGGCTTCTTGCTCTGCCCTCAAGATTGTCACCACCTTCCGAGCCAAGCACTGAGCTGGGAGGGAATTCTGAGGGAAATCCAGCCAGGGAATGGGCCGGGGATCTAAATTCCCACCCTTTGGGAGAAATTTAGATCCCTGGCCCAATCCCTGGCTGGATTTCCCTCAGAATTCAGAGCTTCAGAGGGAAGTGAGATGGCTTTGGCCATGGCGGCGTGACTCAAACCCAACACGGCACAGTGTCAGGAACGCTGTCATCTCCCTGTTGGATTTTTGGCTGGGCTAAGAGCAGCTTTAAACAATAATCTGTATTTTTTTAGCCAAATCTACATCTACATTTAATTTTTTTAGAGGTTTTTTGCCTTCTTTTCCTTTTAAAGAATTCCTTGGCGTCTCTTTTCCAGCCTTCCAAGAAACAGTTAAATGACTGAACCTCAAAGGTTTGAGCACTTCTACAAACAACAGTCGCAGGGAGGAAAATTAACGGTTTTCTGTTAATGACTCATATTAGTCCTCTTTGGTGGTCCGAAGCAATGGATCAGATATTTTTTTATTTTTCTTTTTTTTCCCCCCATTTCTTCCACATGCCTGTCATTGGGCTGCTTTTCTGATTGCTAGTTTTGTTGTTAAAAATGTCACTCTCTTTATTCACCCTTCTCCCCATAGAATCTTTAAAACTAAATGCAGGAAAAGTGGAATATACCTGTCATTTAGACCAGCTAGAACAAAGGTTGATAGAAAATACATTCCTAGTTTGAAGAGGCTTCCCTGCTGATTTTGTTTATCAGAAAATGGCAAGTTTTGTTCCTAATGGACTGAAATTTAAATAAAATCTGACTCTGGAAATAAAAGCAGCCATTATGACAAAATAAAATTATATATTTTATAGGAGAAATTGAATTAAAATGCTAGTTTCCTTTGGTTAAATTCTTTTACATAAGGAAATGAATAAACGAGAGAGAGTGGAATAGAATGAGATAGAAAGCTGATTGTTGAAGTAAGCTTTTTAAAAATCAATAATCTCTTGTAATTTATATTTTTGAAAAAACTTTGAACAGACTTCCATACGATATCTTGAATTATAGCTACATTTCTATGTTTCCTTTCATTAGGAGTTGAACTGGGGGTTAAATAGAGTTTCCCCCCTGGGATTTCAGGTTCTTATCAGGCTGTGGGTTTGGACTACAACCTTCTACAAAAGCAAAGCGTCTCCAGAACTGGAGTTATTTGCACTATTTTATTTATTAATATTAATTAAATAATTATTTTTTCTAAAAATCAGGTTATTTTACATGCCAGGATGGGAATTGAATATGAGGGGAGGTGGTGGAGCCACATCAGGGCTGGAGAAGGTGATGGTCGGGGAGCAATCTCCCTGTTGGAGAGTTGGCTTCCAGGGAGATCATTTGAATTCAAGAGGCTTAAGATTCAGATCCAAAAAACCAGTGTTTAGAACTAAAGTTAACATTTCTGTCCACAAATGTGTGCTCTCACAGAAATTTGTGGGCCTTACATTGGCACAGAACGTTTGATAGACATCCATGCATTCCTTGCAGGTGGAAGGGTTGTCCAGATTTCCAGTGGCTCTGGTTTCCCTAAAAATAAATGGCTGGTTTTGAGATAGGCAAGTGAAGGAGTTTGTAAATGCTAAACTATTAATTAACTCTAATGGGAAGGCTAGTGTTGCATGGACATGTCATAATAAAATTTAAAATGTGTTCACAGGCAGGTTATGGCTCTAATTTGCAAATTTCCCATCCATGAGCTCATGGATGAGAGATAAAGAGGTGGTGAGGAGTAGTTCATGCATCTGATTTCAATTCAACATTCCACCTGGGTCCTAGGGGAGGCTGCATGGGAAAAGAACTCCTGGCATATTGCAAATCCTAATTTAAAGAAAAAATACATTAAAAATCCAAAAATTCATTCTTGAATTCTCCTCAAAATTATGACACTTTCCCAGTGCAGTGTTCCCTACTGGGATGGAGGATGAGGGAGGTCTGAGAGCACCAAAATGTTGGTTCCTGCACTTCTTCTTGGTGTGATGGGAAGAGCCACATGTGCTTCCATGGAACCTGGCAGTGGAAATGTCCCATGGCAGCCATGAGGCCTGGGTGTGGCTGGAATGGCATCGTTGTCCCCCCAGGAATCCCTGCCACTCTGAGTGTCAGCAGGGCTATAATTATTGTCTTCTTTAACCAGCAGCTGGGGACATCTGCTAGCAGATGTTTTAAAAGTGCTTTGGAGATGAAAATAGTTTATTATTATTATTATTAATGTCCACAGTGATTGCTGTGATCACAGAGTGCCTTTCTGATAAGTCCCTGATGACAAAATATCCTGTGGGCTCTGAAGGGTTGGGAGCAATTCCTCTGTCGCACAGGAATGTGTATAAGGATCATATTTTGGGCAAAAGTTGGTGCTGGCATGGCTTCAGACCTGCTTGTCCTGGTGGTTTTTGGGAGGATGGAGGTACCTGGGACATTTGTCCCCCCAAATTTCCATCCAGTGTGTCAGGGCTTTGGGCTGGTCACATCTTCACACCAGTGGCTGCTTGATCCTCCCTCCAGTGAGGAAATGCGGAATGAATCAAGGGAATTGCTATAAACCCACTGATTCCTGATTTCCTGATTCTTGAAATAGCATCACACAGGATTCTAAGGTTTTTTTATTTTCTTTTTTTTTTCCCCTTTTTTTCCTCCCCAACTTGCTGGTTTGTGCAGTTGTGGCTTATCAACTGGTTTAGCTCTTTCACTTCCAACTGAAGCCTAAGCCAAAACTGAGCTAAATTGAGGTTCCCAGGTCTATATTTAGGCATCCAAATGGAAGGGGTGTGATGTTCCCCATGCACCCTCAATGGGTTTCACACAGCACTCACTGAAACAAGGGGCTGTGAGATAACATTCCACCTTTCCAGCTCCTGTCTTACACTCAGAATATCACGTTTGAAGCCTAATTTTAGCAGATTGAACTGAAAGATTTCAACTTTCCCAAGGACAATCCAGTTTCCAGGATTTTGTTGCTCAGTGTTGGGGACGTTGCTTGCACGCAGGTGGGAGTGCTCCTGCTCAGTGCAGGACAGGAAGGTCACCGAGAGCTTCTCCCTTCCCTCTGAAGCTCTAAATCTTTTGCAACCCTTCAAAAACATTCTCTGGTCTCTTGTCCAAGGGTAATCAAAGCTGGAGGAGTTGTTTACATGCCCCTTTTTAGAGCAGTTCACCCCCGTTGAAGATGAAACCACCCCGAGTAACTTTGACTGCCCTGTGAGCAAATCCTGAGTGTGTGTTTGGTAATCAGGAGATACAGAAATCCCTGTGAGGTTTGTGGGCAAAGCCCAAGCTCAGACAAAGAGTTTCCAGGAAATAAATTGCTTGTGTTAATCCTACCAATTCATCTCCAGGTTTTCTTCTTCCCAAACAAACCTGCACTGGCTGAACCCACTTGTAACACAGGCGCTTGTATTTTAACTCTCATTGAGGAGGGCTCAGTTTCTTCTTTCCCACTTGTCCTTTTTTTTTAAATTATTGTTATTTTATATTCGATTACATCCTATTATATCTGATACTTACCAGAATTAAGCTCTCCTCACTGTAATGAAACCTCAGTGAGCCTGGAGGGCTTTGGCAAAAGTAACCTCAGGCTCGTTTGTCGCGACGGTTTTGCCAAGCCCACACAGCTCTAATTATGTCTTTTCACTGGCCTGGGTTAAACTGTCCCCTCTTTCCAAAGTCTTTTGTGTGCTATTCAGGAATACATTGTTACAATGAGCACAGTATGTTTAGAATAAGTTTAATTGGATTTGGTAGCCAAGCAAGTGTACGTTTTTATTGGAGGTACTGACGGCTTCCAGTGGAGATAATATTTATACAGTGGTCCAGGATTGTTTGCATTTAGGAGAATAAATAAAATGAATAATATCCAAACAAGATAATTAAAATGTCAATTACAAAGTACCTTTAATTCGCTCTGGCTTTTGATTTGCATATTTCTTCCTTTACTTTGAAGACAAAGAAAAATGCACTCGATACCAAATTTCCAGCTCTCAAATACATCACATATTATGATATATTAGCAATTACCTCCCTTTTGCACTGTATTTACAGTAAGATTGCACAAGAACACCCATATTTGCCTATTGGGCCATTTTTATTTAGTGCACAAACATTTTCTGTCTGACTTTTTCAGATGCTGACTTTTTGTTAAATCACAATGTTGTGGATGAGAAAAAAAAAACCCTCAAACCAAATCCAAATAACACACAGAGAAATCCTTAAAGTTGCATGGAGCACTGGCTAAAGGCTGTGATGGACAGGTAGTTCTATAAAATGGATTTTATTTGCTACTGACCTCTCTTTATGTAGATATTTTCAAAAAATCAACATTAAACAAAATAACTTGTCCTGTTATTGTATATATATTATATATAAAATGTCTTACCCTAAAGAAGTGGACTTTGAGAATAGCACTGTTTAAATTTTGTGTTTGGAACTTCCAGGCAAGAACAAGATGACAGAAGGCCAGAAGATTCATTAAAACCTTTGTGAACCTGTTGCTTTTTACATACCTGGAGTTTTGTCTTTGTTTCCAGCATAGTCAGCACTTCCAAAAATGTGTAATCTTGCAATACCTCGGGCTATGTTTGTGGTTTAAACTAGCAAATTTTTTCTTGTGAGTCCTAAAAATGGCCATTTTTGAGCAGGTTGGGCATCTTCTGTCTCTTTATTTTGCTGTTGTTTTGGTAAATGTGATTTTTTTCAGCTCTTGTCGTGCCTGTACCGTGAATTAGTTGTCGTCAATAATTATTGCTCTCCATTTTGATCTTCTGTGTGGGTACTTGGCAAAATCTGTAGGGACTACTCGAGATGAAAGGGTTGCTATGCAAATAGGAAATCTTACTCCCCAGTATTTGTCACCAGTTGCAAAGCACAGATTTGGAATGAGCAGTTGTGTGGCATCCTAAGTAAATAGGGATGCTGGGCTAACACAGCCTGTGGGGCTCCGAGACAAGTGGGAAAAGCAAGTTAAGCTTTTTATTTTTATAATAGTTATTGCTACTCTCCTTTATTTTTATTTTTATTTTTTTTTTGTTTCTGGCGGGCTTTGTTAAGCAGATCTTTATTCCCAGAGACTGAAATGTACTCCTCTTTCTTTTTCCTTGAAAATTAAAAGCTTCTACCTTAAAGAAGTGAATGATACATTATCTGCTGTCTCTAAATTGAGCCCATTTGGAGCTATTTGCATCCTGTAGAAACCTACAGCTGAGTGCTGTGCTCAGAGGTGTAATGACTGGTTGTCACAACACGCTGGAGGTGGCCCCATAACAAAATGATCCCCTGTCAATCCCCTTGCAGGAAATGCTCTGGCAACCTGTAATTCAGCCTCAGTATTAACATCCTGCCTGGGTTTTGTTAAATAGCACTTTCTAGGAAGTAGATCCGCTGAACTTGTGCTTAATAATGTTTTAAGGGGAATATTTGATGGAAGTTTGAGAAAGCATCACATGGGGTTAACAGTGATTTGTCATTTGTTTCTAATTAAAGGACTTAATCTCTTATCACTGGAACAGCCTATTTTTTTTTTAATACTAAAGGCACAGATGTGAATAGAAACATATTAATGAGATGTCATACTACACAGTCATTTAGTGTTTTGTTTAACTTAAACATAGCAGAAAATGTGCATCTAAGTAGACACATGTAATGACATTGAGATAGAATTCTAATTCCCCGCATTTGCATAACCTTTCACAGCTTCCACCTTGCTGCAGTTATCCTGTACCCAAAATTGCTGTTTGTTACAGCAGTGGAAAGGTCTGAAATCACACCATGACTTTGTTTTCCTGTCCAAGGGGCTGGGGTTGCCCTCAAACCAAACATGGTTGTCTTTTTGACTTGGTTGATTCCTTTTAAGACTGAAAAAAAAAGTGTGTCCAATTTGTCAGTCATGGCAGTTGTTGTTGTAAAGTGATGAGGAACAAGGACTGACCTCATCCTTAGATATCAGACATTCCAGGTACATGGCAGCCACTCTAAATATCTAAAAACTGGGAAAAAATGGCATGAACTAGTTTCAGAATCACTAAATCATTGAGGCTGGAAAAGCCCTTCAAGGTTTTTGAGTCCAGCTTGTGACCAAACCCCACCTTGGTCACATCCAGTTTTTCCTTGGACAATTCCAATTTGCAAGAGTAAATCTTTTCATGCGGGTAGGAAAGGTCTCCATGTATTAATTTAGTGATTTAGACCATGAATAAACTTAAACCCACATTTAAAAATGTTTGGGCTGCTGTGCCTGTTTCCCTTAGTGCTTTGCTTTGTTATTTTCATAGTGGGAGACAAATTATAATGGGTTACATCCCTTCCTTTATGACAAACTGTTTCTTTTGGCTAGGGTGGTTATGAAAATTAAGGCTGTTCATTCAGAATTCCAAATTTTTCCCTTTCCTCACATGCACTGTAAGTTCCCATTAAAAATGAAAGCAATGACAGGCTAAAACCAACCCAGGCTTATAGAATAAGAATTAACAACTATAGAGCAAAATTAGATTGCTTTAACATTCAGAAGTTTTTATCAGGTAACTCTAACCCTTGGCTGTTGCTCACTGTCAAGAGCAGCTCATCACTTGAGGGCTTCATAAATGTTTCCTGGCATTATCAAACATCCATTGAGAGAAAAGGACAGAAATATGTTGGTTCTGTTTAGACAAACATTCTCCTTTTGAGAAGATGTTCTCTATTTCTTAATGAAAAGATTGTAATGCAAGTGAGAATATTTCAAATTTTGCTCTGGCTGTCAAATACAACAGAACTGGGTAGCCTTAAAAGTTAATAAAAAAATAATTGAAAATTTGAGTGCTTATGTGCACTGGCTAAGAAGGAAAATTGGACTCAGTTTTAGAGATAAGACCTTTGGTGTTCAGTCTTTGGTTTTCTTCTTTTAGTCATTCACAGGTTTGGATGTTGAGTGAAACTCAAAGGGCTTCACCACAAGCTGCAAAAAAAGCCTGGGGGTCAATGTTTCCATTTCACCTGTACTTATTATCCATTTCACCTGTGCTTATTGATTGCTCAGGAATGTGGTGTTGTCAGAACTCTTTTATTATCAGGGATGTCCCACATCCAGCCAGGAAAATGTTGTGCACTTTTTGGTTCACAATGACAGCTGTGCCGGGTTGCATGAGCTTCATATCTAGGAAACAAAAATTAATTTGTGCCAACTCAAATGCAGATTATTGAACCTATTTCTTCTATTTTCCCCATAAAACAGCACAATAAAGCCCAAGCAGGACAAAATCAGTGCAGATTTGCCCCAACCTCTCTGTCCAGTCTGATGGAGAGTTCTGGTCCTTTCAAACGTGCAGGGAAAGTTTCAGCCCAGAGTTTACTGAGTGTTTCTGGCCCCCTGTAAAAGTTTGAAAAGGGCTCATAAATGGCAAGAAGGCAGTTTGTATACAAGAAATGTAGCCTGGCAATAAAAGCCTGTTTTGAAGTACACAACATGGTTTCTGAATAAATATTTCTTTAATGCATGTAATTACCGGATCAGCAGAATAAATGTGGTCATGTCCTTGTAATTAATACATTGTCAAAAGTTCATTTAAGTATAATAATTTCACAGCAAAACTGCTGCCTATGTAGTTTGTGCGATAATTTGTTAAGTGCAATAAATATAAAATTATTGGTAGATATATATTTTTTAAGTTCTTATTCATTACAGCATGCTATCTAATACGCTTAAAAAGATTTTTTTTTCATTAAAAGAAAAGCCACTAAAAATAAAAGTGCTGTAATGATGTTTTTCTTCTTTTTGCTAAAGGAATTTTCAAGCAGCACCACTTAGTATCGCAGCTGCAATTGGCAAATATTTAGTTAAGAATTGTGTAATCAAGTTGGCAGAGGCTCGAAGATCCAGTGAGGAATGCTCAGAGAAAGATGCCTGTTTATGCATTGTAGAAAAGCAAAATGGTTTTTTCCTGGATTTGGTGTCAGACTCTTTCAGTTGTACCCAGAGCTAATTACAGGGCTGGGTTAAATGTTACAGCTGTACTGAGGTTTTAGCAATGGGGAGAGTGTTGTTCTTGACTTTTGGAGCTTATTTGGAATAATTCTGAAGAAAATTATTCTGATTCGTGGCCGCCAATCCAGAGTGGTGACTTTTGGTGGCTTGTTTTGTGGTGTGCAGGGCAGCAGAGGCTGTGCAGCAAGGATGTGACCATGGATGATGGTGGTGGCCAAGCCCAGGCTACCTGGGAATGTCACTTTGTTCTCAATCAGAGCCTGTGTTAATGAGGGAGAGGCTGAGCATTGGAAGGGGCTGCTCAGGGAGGTTTGGAGATGTCCAAGGAATGCCTGGGCATGGCTCAGTGCTCTGGGCTGGGGACAAGGTGGGGATTGGGCACAGCTTGCACTCCATGGTCTTGGAGGGCTTTTCCAACCTAAATAATTCCATGATTTTGTTCTCAGAGCCTGGTCAGAGATTAGTTCCTCAGCTGACCCCACAATGACTAATTCATGTTAAAAATAGAACTGGGATTCAATCCCCCAGTTTCCAAACCTGTGCTAAGTTGGTGCCCACAAGACCACGCTTTTCCCATATGATGTAACCCATGGAATGACTGATGGAGTTTACAATGTTTGTAGTCACTGCCTTAAACTTATGCAGGCAGTAGAAGCTTCTTATTCTATTTAAGAAGACAGAAAAGTCAAAGTTTTAATTTCTCACTGAAATTTCCTGAAATTTGTTGTCCTATCAGAGTTTAGAACATGGGTCAGTATTCAACAAATATGGACAAGAAAGGAGTTGGTGTGTTTTCATCTGGAGCTGGGACCAAACCAAACCTGGGTGGATGAGCAGGCTCAGAGAGGGCAGCAGTTCGTGGGAGGATGGAGCTGTAAGCCCAGGATGTCTGTGAGGAGTGATTGAACCTGCAGGGCTCTCTGAGGCTCTTTTTGGTGTTAATATCTTTATCAGTGACCTGAGGAGGCCACAGGGGGAACTCCCAATGTGTTTGCAGAAATTGTTGCATCTTCATTTTTTATGATGAGGGCAGTGAGGCCCTGGCACAGTACAGAGAAGCTGTGGCTGCCCCTGGATCCCTGGAAGTGCCCAAGGCCAGATTGGACGGGGCTTGGAGCACCCTGGGATAGTGAGAGGTGGCCATGCCTGTGAGAAGAGATGAGTTTTAAGGTCCCTTCCAAAAAAACCTTTCAGTTCCTCGCCTCTGTGATCCTGGGCAGGATGTGACCTGTGACCACCTCCCTTAGCTCAGAACTTTGTGTGGGACAGAGGGATGAGGAAAAACCAGCCCTACTTGGAAAGCTGGAGTTTCACACTGCACAGGAACACTTTTTCCCCATGAGGGTATCAAGCAGGGCAGGAGTTTTTCCAGACCAGCCATTTCCACCCCTGAATGTTTGCAGGGCAAGAGTGGATCAAGTACTCAGCAATCGGGTTGGACCACAGAGCTGACCCTGCTCAGGCAGAGTCCTCCTACATTTTTCTGTGATCCCACGGATGTGAGGACAAAAAAATCCCAATCCCTAAACCTCAGACACACTGATCCATTCTGACTTACACCCCAGGAGTAAATTACAATTTGTAACGAGGATTCCAAACGATCCCTGACGTCTGTCAGCTCCAGTTGGAGCACAAGGAATGCTGCATTTCAGTGCTAACAGCTCCATTTGCTCCAGTGAGATATAAATGTTCCTTGACCTCAAACACAGGTCACAGAGCACGTGTGACATCTTGTAATTAAACTAAAAGATTAATTGACAAACACCGTTCGGGTGCTGAGATTTAGATGGTTACAAGAAACCATAAAAAATGTTGTGATCCTGCAGGGAAATTGGCTCCAATGGGTCTATTTTATGTCTTGGCTTTGAGACATTGTATGCAGCAAGAGCAAAGCAGTGCTGCTCATAAACAGTGGAACATTAATTATATACATTTAGTTTTATGTAACTTGTGGAAAACATAAGAAAATTCATGTATTGTAAATGTCATCTTTTTTTTTTTTTTCCTGAAGGGATTTTCCATTATTATTTTATGATGATAAAATAAGGTGTTCTGATGTACTCTCAAAATAATTTTTATATTTATTTTTACATGTTTCAGTAATATTGAGTCAATAAAGATGGTATCAGGAAATCTATGAACTATAATGAATTTTATTTACATTTTTATTATAGCACTAACTTCACATCCGTTCCCTTCAAGTGTACAGTTGAAAACAAAAAGTGCAAATCATCTCTTTTTAGGAAAACTACCCGAAACATCTCAATCACTTTTATAATGGATTCTTTATTGCAGTGTTAGAAAATGTTTACATTGAGACAAAACGTTTATCAAATGAGGTCATATTCTGGGAGAACAGGGAAAATGGATTAAGGGAAGGGGAATGGTGAGAACTGGTCTTTGCTTTCACAGCCTTTTTCTGGAAAATAGTATTTATCCAGTACGATGAGTATCCCTCAGCATGGAGAGAAGTTCCAGAACTTGGTCTGCAGCACAGAGCCAGTAGATGAATTTTTCTCTTGAAAATTGAGCTTCAGGTTTGTCATGAGTGTATAAAATGGTTTTGATGGTGGTTCATGGAATCCCAGAAAACTTTGGGGTTGAAGGGACCTTGAAGCTCATCAGTTCCACTGGTAGGGACACCTTCCACCACCCCAGGGTGCTCCAAGCCCCAGTGTCCAACCTTGGGCACTTCCAGGGATCCAGGGGCAGCCACAGCTGCTTTGGGCACCCTGTGTCAGGACCTCCCCACCCTCACAGGAAAGAATTCCTTCTTAATAATATAAACCTCTAATTTTAACCTCTGTTTAACACTAATTAAGTGTTCTCAAAGTACAGTCTGAAGTCATCCTCACTGAGATGCTTTAAGAACTACTTCTTGTCAAAATGAGCCAACTGTGTCTCCACAAGAGCTTTCACCAAAATTCCTGGTGAAACCAGTGCTTTGTTGCCTCAGAGAAATTCTGAGGGTGGGTGGACAGCATTCAATTGGCAGAAAAGTTTTGGGAGCCGATGTTCCAGAGCAGTTAGTGCAGTGATTGTGGATTGGAACCTGGGAGGAAAAAGGCATTTCTGGCAGGGAAGGCTCGGCCACCTCCAAAGCGGTGTTGCTTCCCTTGGAAGCATTGGTGGCGTTTGTTTAAGGCAGCCATCTGGTCAGCACGGGAGTATAATGCACCATATTGCATCCCCAATAACATTTAAACTGTTTGCAATCTCAATAAACTTTTAACTTTTTGAAGCACATGCACTGGGGTGCACTCAGCCACTGCGTGAACCTGATTTCCCTTCCTCGCTGCTGTTGGAGGGAAAATCAGGCTTGCGTTTCCAAAAGCTGCAAAATCGAGAGCCAAAAATAAAAAAGCAGGCTAAGAGCAGCAAAAAGCTCATGAAAACCTCTGTTAGCTGCTTTCCAATTCTGTTTTATTCATCCTACCACCACAGCTTGGGGCTGGGCTGATGGATTGGGCCACTGGGAGCTGCGAGGTGTGGAACTCTATGGTTTTCTCCACAGGAGGAGATGGGAGGAGGTTTTTTTGGGAAACTTTGGTTTTGGGAGTGTGCAGAAGTGTCTTCAATGTGCAGGCACTAAGCAAATATATAAATTTTTTCATTCTTTTTTCTCCTTTCATTTTTTAATTTTTTTTTCTTTGCTGTTGCTGTGTGTTTTCCACTCTGAATTTTTTTACTGTGAGGGTGGGCAGGCCCTGGCACAGATGCCCAGAGAAGCTGTGGCTGCCCCTGGATCCCTCAAAGTGTTCCAGGCCAGGTTGGATGGAGTTTGAAGCACCCTGGGATAGTGGAAGATGTCCCTGCCATGGCAGGGATGGAATGAGATGAACTTTAATGTCCTTTCCAACCCAAACCATTCTGGATGGAATCTATGGATTGAAGAGATGAAGCATCCCTTGTTGCATTTCTACTCTTGGGGAAGCAACAGAAATGATGTAAGATGAATTTATTACACCTGTTGCCTGCTCTGCTTTTCCTCTTCTCTTCTCTTCTCTTCTCTTCTCTTCTCTTCTCTTCTCTTCTCTTCTCTTCTCTTCTCTTCTCTTCTCT
>JAWWEX010000300.1:2638774-2656155 GCA_035583215.1 Arremon brunneinucha
CTGCAGGAGGGCTGAGCCCCCATGGGATGGGGCTGGGACACCGCCCTGACACACATGGCAGTCGTTTGTTTTTTTGTTTTTTTTTTTTGTTTTGTACTATTGCATTTATATTTTTAATTTTCCTAGGAAAGAACAGTTATTCCTATTCCCATATCTTTGTCTGAGAGCCCCTTAATTTCAAAATTAAAATAATTCAGAGGGAGGGAGTTTACATTTTCCATTTCAAGGGGGGCTCCTGCCTTCCTTAGCAGACACCTGGCTTTTCAAACCAAGACACTGTGTCTTTAATAATGTCTTATTTTTGTTTGTGTTTATAGTGAAATGAAGATGCTCCAGTGTTAATTGAGAAGGGTCTATCAGGCCATGCAGAAATTCCCTCCTAATTTAGAGCTCCAGTGTGGGTCAACTGGGCACTGATGGCTCTGTAGTGTGTGC
This sequence comes from Arremon brunneinucha, assembly GCA_035583215.1. NCBI lineage: Eukaryota > Metazoa > Chordata > Aves > Passeriformes > Passerellidae > Arremon > Arremon brunneinucha. The sequence continues at coordinate 2,639,210 of JAWWEX010000300.1, forward strand.
CCACGTCCCTGCTCTGTGGTAAATATGAATTTAGTTCAACTCACAAAGAATGCAGGATAAACCAATTTAAATTTGTCCTGCCTGGTTAGTTCCTGTGAGGCAAATTGGTGCTCTTTGATAGTGCTTAGAATTTATTGTGAAATCAACAGTTAAGTGTACATTGTACATTAGCCCAAGCAGCATGTTTGTTCCTGCTCAGGACCTTAAATATTATTTTTGTTATTATACTTGTTAGAGCGTTGTTTTATTACACTAAATAACATTAGCTAAAATTATAATTGCCATCATTATGTTCTTATTGTATTAACTGCTATGTTGTGATAATATGATCACAATATTATGGCATTATCAGTGATGGGGGTGGTGATAAAGAGGCAATTCTGTAAATTCTTTGTACAGCTCAAGCCATGGTAGGAGCATGAGGGGATAAAGCTTTTAATGTTTACACTGATAGCAGCTGAAAGAGTAAAGATCTAAAATTTGCAACACAAAGCCAAGCCTTAGGAATTTGGATGCTCAGGAAAACACATCTGAACTTCCTGAAGGAAGGACTTTTCTTTTAGGGCCATTAGAAACAAAGGCTGAGGTGCCCAGAGCATCACATTGGTGTTAAATTTACTCATCAACCCTTCATTTGTGCCTTTTGTTTTGCAACTCTTTGAATAAAGAGAAAACCCCAAGAGAAAATGCTGTTGCTAAAAGCTGCAGAGGGGCACAAATTCCAGCCCTGCCTTGTCCTTAGAGTCTTGACACAAACCCACATTTCAACAAAACAGTTTTGAGAGCCCACACAGCCAAATCCTCTGATTTTGGCATGTTTTGTGTGAGCCCTCTATTTCTCAATTTAAAAATGCACAGGATATTAATATGTGAAAGAATTTAAAGGGTTTGCTAAGCCAACAAAACAGGTGAATTTGTGAATCCCATTATCTGCCCCTTTCTGGGTAATTCAGTTTGCTAACAAATGTTTGGACCACAATATTTCAGTGGCCCAAGTGAATGAGCAAGGACTGAGCAGAACAATATTTCATCTTGAGGCTTTTTTTCACTCTTTCCCAGAAGATGCTGCTAGCAGCGTGCAAAAAAATTGTATTATACCAAAACTGTACAAAAATAAATTCCCTCCCCACAAGCCAATAGGTATTGTTTTACGGCTGGGAGATGGAAAACATATTGGTTGAAAACATTACAATATTTAAAAACCACATGGAGTTGTAAAAATTGGAATGAGTCCTCTAAATCTTGGATAAAATGGTTAATCAGTTGATCCTTAACAACTGCTATGTACAGTACAGAGAGCTTATAATTCACAAATGCAGGTTCAAGCAGTGTTCCCCAAGGATGGGGAGAACAGATTGAAACACTGAAAAGGAAGGGGAAGGAGACAGAAGGAAAGAAATAATTAAATAAAAATGTCAAATTCTTCATTGGGTTCTTTTTATGTTTTGTGTTTTCCCTACTCTTGTTCTCTGACTCTCAACCCTGAAAAAAAATTATCTTGATGGAAATAATCAGTTCAATATTTTTAATACTAATTATTAAACTTGCTGCTTTTTTCATTTCTTCTAAGAAATCATCTGTATTTTACAAAATTTAAAGCCAAAGGCTTGCTTGTAGTGCAAGAAAGCAAACATATATTTATTTTTTTTTCTTTTTAATGACAGTCAATAGTCCCACAACTCACCAGTGCATTCCAAAAATTTCATGCTGTCATCATAAAAATCTGACTGTAGCAGAATCTGTCTGGCACTAGACAGAGCCCTAATGACCCTAAACTCACACACGATCCCTGGTGATCAGAAGAAGAAAAATACTGGAAAAGTAGAGAAATATGTAAACTGCTTAAGTGACAGAAAAATATCCTCTGGAGAATGTCATTCATTTTTTTTTTCCCTGTCTTTCACAACTGTCAGAGGTACCAGGTCTCTGAACTTGTCTTTTGTGTTGTTTAGCAGGAAGCACTGGAGAATTTTCCAGTCACTTGGAAAGTAAAATTAGTGATGAAGTGGGGTCGTTCCCCCATTCCTACAGTTCCAGCAGCACATTCCCACTATTTTAACAGGAAGCCCAGCACAACTTTTACACAAAATGTTGGGAGTGTCAGATTTCCCTCACCACACTCCTGTTTCCAAGGGTTCGTTTAATGAGAAATTGTGTTACAACACAAACCAATAAACAAGGTTTTACTTGGCCGTAGAAATCATTGAATAACACAAGCATTAAAAAAAAAAAAAAGTATTTTGAATGTGCTTTTCCCCTTTTTTTTTTTCAAAATATCTTAATAGCTGATTGATTTCTCATGTATCTATAAATTAAGCAGGGAGGAATTAATATGATTCTTTGAAAGTTCTAAAGCATTCCAGAGAAATTATGCTGAAGAAACAAAGAATTTCATAGAGTTTGAGATATTTTTTGCCATATTGTGTGACATTTGATGTTTTTACCTCCAGCTTTTGAAATCAGCCTGATAGTAGAGGCTTCCTTCTGTCTCTCTCGACTGCGGAGAGATGAGACTGAAAATATGAATCATAAATGTGCTGACCCCAAAAGAAATGAGAAATATCAGCGTAGAGTTGCTTTGAATAAATTACAGGCACTTTAAAGCCATTTGGTGTTTAATTCATTGTGGTTTTTAAAGCTAGCAGTTAGCAGGAGCCTCTCTGTGCTCTGTTGTGTTTAGTTCTGCCACCACACTGTGTTTTACTCATTTTCATGAGCTCATTCATTTCCCTGTGATTGGGTCTTGCTCTGGTTTTTGGGTTGGGCTCTGAGTATCACGAGCAGGATTTTTGTTCAAATGCTCATTTTCTTCTTGTGGAAAACATTTGGCTTTTATAGAGCACTTCTGAGGTGGACAAAGTCAAACTTCCTTACAAATTGGTCAGTAACAGAATGCTGGAATGATTTGGTTGGGAGGGAGCTTGAAGCTCATCCAGTTCCAGCCCCTGCCTTGGTTGCTCCAAGCTCTGTCCACCCTGCCCTTGGACAATTCCAGGGATCCAGATCCACAGCTTCTCTGAGAAACTTCTGCCAGAGCATCCTCACCCTCTCAGGGAAGAATTTCTACCCAATATCCAATCTAAACTTATTCTCTTCCAGTTTAACATGTAATTTTTTATTACTAGAAGCGTACAAAAAAAAGCAAAACCCATAGGACCGAAGATCTAAAGCACAGTTCAGACTGTGATCCTGCTTTGGGAGGGGAGGAGAAAAAACCTTCTTATCTGCAGGTTCTGTCCTTTAAGGCTTGGAAATAACAATATTGGGGAAATAACAATATTTTTCCTCTGTGGGAGCAGCAGCTGGACAAGAGTCTGTCAGGCAAATGCATCATTTTAGTTGCTGATTCATCAGGAATTTTGCTATCTTAGTCTCCTATCAGAGAAGGTAAAAGCGGGCAAATGGTTGGCTTAATACAGTCCTAAGCTCTCCTTCACCCTGGAAGGTGTGTTCCCAGCAAAAAGTGATTTCGTCCCATAAAAATGGATATCTCAGCATGCCAGCAGCCTGGAGAATGGGAAATCCTGATGCATAAATCCTAATTAGACTTGTCAGAAATCCCTGGAATTGTCCCAGGCCAGGTTGGACGCTGGGTCTAGTGGAAGGTGTCCCTGCCCATGGCAGGAATGGGATGGGCTTTAAATTCCCTTCCAACCCAAACCATTCTGGGATTCTGTGAAGAGCTGCACACCCAGGCTCATGTCAGCATTGCTGGTCCCACTCCCTCCTGCTCCAGCCGTGCACATCCTCACGTTCAGCTGGAACTTTATAGGCCTTTGTCCACATCCCTGTGGCATTGAATGCCTCGCAAATCTTTGCAGATCAAGCTTCCCAACATCCTGAGAGGCCTTGTCAGGAAAGCTTCATCTAAATACTTTAATCTGTCTCCTTGCAGTAGAACTTTCACTTCCCTTGCACACATCCTTTATGTTTGTTGAACTTGTATTTATGGGGCTAAGTTTTCTTAAACCCAAACAAAACAGTAATTTATCTACTTTATTTCTTTCAAAATGGTGTTCTTAAAGTACATCTTGCAGATAGATTATCTGTCCCTCACAGCAAAGCCTCACAATGGGAGCCTAATAATTGCTCTTTTTCTAATTTCACTAAATGAGTTATAATTATTTTACGTCTGCTTTATGGTTACGGAATAGTATTAACCTAAGCTCTAATTATAATATAGCTTTCAAAGAAATGTATGGACACTGAATTGATGGACTGCCAGCTTATGTAGGAGCATCACATAAAGCAGATATACAGCTGATGGTTTAAGGCATAGCATGTTAAAATTCAGGGGCACAACTTGTTCATGAATAAGTAACAGGGTGTAAATTCATTGGCTATTTTTTGTTTTTAGTGGATCAAACAGAGAAGGGCACGATTAATCCTTGTCAAAATGCAAGTACAGTTGAAGTTGGGTGTGACTTACACCAATAGGATTGGGAGACTCAAGCAGAGCCTGGAAGTCAGGCTAAGTCAGCATTGCAATGGTAATATTGGATATTTTACCTGTTTTCTACTGGTTTGCTATGTCTTGGAGCATTGGGAATGTTACTGTGACAAATTAACCCCTTGCTTTTTATGTGTAAAGTGATCCTTGACCAAATATCTTTCCATAGGTGGTTGAAAGCCAAAATATTTAAACACAAAGTTTTTCACATTTTTGTCTGCTTTACAGAGCCTCTACCTACCCCTGTCAAGGTGAAGTCTGGTTGCAGATCTGCAGCCATGGAGCCTCCTCCTGTGCATCCCTGGAGGATGAATCTCCTCCCTTTTGCAGCCCCCAGCTTCCCACACACCTCAGCTGCCTCCCCCATCCAAAAGGAGACTCCTGGCTTGATGATCTCAAAGTAGAAAATCAGATATTTTTGGGCATTTATCAGCTTTTCACTGGGCTGTGCAGCAGAGAGAGATTATTTGGGCCTAAATCCCTTGAAGTGACCTTCAGGGTGGTTTTGCCTTTAGTATGAGAGGATTTGTTGGACAGCACTGACTTTTTCCTGGTCATCTGGACCATCTGATGGAGCCACCATCCCTGAAAATGTCCAAAACACGAGTAGATGGGGGATTTTTGGTTTAGTGCAAGTGGTGGTGATCAGCCTAAGGATGGGCCTGATGGTCCTGGAGGTCTTTTCCAGCCTCAGTGAGCCCATGGTTCCACGTCAGCACAGCCACCACAAGGATGCCTGGCCACCCTCCAGCCCCCAAATCCAGGCACAGCAGAAATAATTGACAATTTCCTCCATAACAAAGGTGATCCCTCTCACTTGGGGTCCCTGACTATTTCTGACTGGGATTTTAGAAGTCGGGTGCAAACTCGGAGATGAAAAGTGCTGTTCGAATGAGCTTCAGACTAAACAAATTAGATGTGTAAAACACACCTGGCTCTTATCTCCCTCACAGCTAAACCTTGGGCTATGGGAACTAAATAAAACCTACCAGCCATTTCCTGGCCACTATGGGAGACTTCCCCTAAAGTTTATTTTTGAAGCCTCGGTGTCTGTTTCTTAATTACTTAAAGGTCCGTGGATTCGTTCTGTTGTATGAAATTTGATATAAATTGTTTACCAGACTTAAGGGGGCGAGGAGATTATGCACTTTCTTATTTTTAATATTTCTCTCTCCTATCTGCTGTGACCAGACAGAAATTTCAAGCAACAGTTCTTGGAAAACATATGGAGACCAGCCTGGGAATTTTGTAAGGTAAGGGACTGCCCATGATGCCAGGATGTCTGGCTGCTGCTTCTGCTGAGCAGCTCTGCATCCTTCATATTTTGAAATTATCCTATTGCAACCATTTTCCATTCAGTTTCATTTGGCAATATATCCTTGTTTCTAAAGGTGTCTACACTTATTTGACTACAGAAAATATTTACTTTTCTAAAGGGCAGCTTAACCTTTGTTTAAATTTGAGGTGAGTGAAAGGGCACTGCAATTATCTGCTGTATTATTTGTGTCACATCTGAGTTACTATGAAGGCTCAACATGCATTGGCCTTTATTAGGGAACTGCTTAACAAAACCCAATATAACCACAGGTTTTGCATCCAGCAAATATTTTATTGAACCAAAGGCTTGTCCAGGAAACTGGAACTCTGAGAACATTCAAATGGAAGAAAGCTGTCCCAGGGGATGGGAGAGAGATGAGTGGTTTGTTGTGGCAGTTGTAGCCATTTAATTTCAAATATTTTGCTGTCAGGTAAAGGGGAAATGTGACTTCAGTGTTTCCTGATTCAGATTGGAAAAACTCCAGTAGTGATGGAGGCTTTAAAGCTAAGGTGGATTCATGGGTAGGTCTCTGATTTCCCATAATATTCCCAAAATGTAACTTCCCCATTGAGAGGTAAGGAAGAAGAAATATTCAATGTGGTTGTAAGTTGTAACTAAAAGTTACACAGGGTGTTTCACTCACACTTCCAGGTGGGAGCAGTTATTTGTCCTGCAGGACAGGTTATTTTTTCAGGGCTGCAGGAGGGGGCTCCTTGTGGGCAGCAGGGGTGGCTCCTCCTCACTCAGGGGAAATGTAATTCCCAGAGGGAAAGATGAGATCGCCCTTTGGTTTTGTTGCTGTTGGTTTGTTGCAGTGTTTCTGGTCTCATTGCTGTTTCATAGAGTCATCACAGAATCCCAGAATTATTTGGGTTAGAAGGGAATTTCAAGCTCATCCAGTCCCTCTCCTTTTTATGAGATGTTACATTCCATAAATAAAGCTGCTGCCTCTGCCTCGATGGGAAGTTTTGATCCAGTGAATAATGAAATGTTAATCTCATTTGAGACAAAGACATCAGTGCCTTTGCCACAGAAATTGCCTTTTAAGCACAGCAAACAAACATTTAAGTACCCTTAGATTTGTGTCTGGTTAAGGACTGAAAAAGTTTCACCTGACAGTGTTGTCCCCAAGGGAAAATGAGCATCAAAGAAATCTTCAGGAGCCACAATCCCACTGGGAATTTGTATGGATTCACAAGTTGTATCGGAATCAGCATTCAATAATCCAAGTTAAATTGTGATGATGCAAAAGGAAGTTCTTTAAATGGATGAAAGATATTACCAAAGACAGAATCACAGCCTTTTTCCAGGAGGGAGCCTTGTTTGTGTCAATAAGTGATCCTGCTCTCCTACAGAGATTAATGAGGATGCAGATGGGATTATTTCAGGAAAGAAACTGGAATTTGATCAAGTCAGACAGGTGACTCCTTGGTTAGCTGGGAATGTCCCTTCTAATCCTGGATGAGCTGCCCCTCCCAACAAAACTCCATGTCCCAGCTGCTCTGGTAGCAGAGATGCTCTGAAGAGCAAAGTGCAGGTAGAGATCCAGCTCTAATTTAAAGTCAAGCAACTTTGTGTGAGTCTGATGCTTGGAAAATATCCCAGGAGCAGCTCCTTGTGATGGACTGAGTGTAAATAATCAGCCCCTCCCAGGCTACTCCCGAGATAAAGCACCATGGCCGGGAAGGGTTATTGCTTCATCCCATCACTCAGCTGGGTTTATATCTCCATGGCAAAGCAGCAAATGTATATGGATCTGGAGGAGCTTGATCCATGGCATGCTCAGAGCAGGGTTTTTGTATTTGTGTGTATTTATGGTCACTCGCTAAAGGAGCAGTGACCTCTTGATAGATTAATATAAAGTACTTCAGATACAGTGGCACAAGGAAAATGACTTTGACAGTGAATCCACTTGTTAGTTGCTGTGAAAGTATAGAAAATGAGAGGCCTTCAGCTTAAAAATCTGTCCTAAAAATCAGCCTGGCCACCCAAGCCCACCACCACCCTGAGTAAATTACAGTTTACATTGAGTCAGCCCTATCTTCCCAGTAAACGCAGTTTCCTTTGTCTTTCAACAAGTTCCTTTTAACAACATCCCTTTATAAACATCAAGGGGGAGACAGAGGTGGTGGGAGACAGGCAGGGCTGGGTTGCAGAGACCCCCGAGGGTCAGGTGAGGGGATGGCTCTGTGCAGGGCTGATGTGAGCAGAGGGAAGCAGAGGGACACCTCGGTGACCCTGCCAAGGTGCCCTGCAGGGAAGCTGTGCTGCTGGAGCACCAGGGCTTTGTTGCTGCACTGCTAACCTGATGGGCTCAGCTGGAAGCCGTGCCATTTCTTCCCCTCGTGCTGAGGATAAAGCCAGGGCTCTGCAAACACCAAAGGCTTTGAGAACATTTTCGGGAGAGCTGCCCGAGACAGAAGTCTGGGATCAGGAGATGCCTTGTAAAAAATCCTGGGGAGGGTTGTTAACCCTTGGGGATGTGTCTGTCTTCCAGGGATGCTGCTCCTGCCAGGAAATCATAATTTATGGAGGTCAAGAGGGTTAATGGGCCGGACTATGTGCTACCAATTGGTGGACATAAAATATATTTAGTCCTGTGACAAACCTAAAAGGTTTTCGATAGAGGGAGGCTCACAATAAAACCTGTGATGAGTCGTTCTATTATTTTTCTTTGAGAGCATTTTTTTTCTTTCAAAGATAAAGGAAAAAGACAGAAAGCTGATGTTTAAAATAAAATAAAAAAAAAAGCTGGGTAGCTGTTATGTTGCAGATGTGCGTTTTATAGTTTAATATTTTTTGCGTGAAAAAGCAGTTGGGATTGTAAGCAGACATGATGTAGAGCAATTTAAAATTAATAGAGCACTTCAAATTTTTAGGAGCGCTTTAAGTTAGAAGTGATCTTGGTTTTGGGCAGGCTTGGTAAAGATGTAAAAATATGCAAGAGTTCCAGACATATGAGAACGTATTGGCATAAAGGCAAACACTAATTCAGCAGATTAGGACAAAACAGATTATTTAAAATTCAACAAAACAAAAATCCAAATAACAAAATTTGTCTTACTCTGCTCTTTCAGTATAATTACTCAGCTTGCATTGTTCTGTTATTTTAAATATCCAGTGCTAGATGGGACAAAGAATCTCAGATAAGAATATTGAGAGTGAATATTACTGAAAATGAAGGAACTGTGCTCTGAGCAGAATTCTGGGCTGAGAGTTCCTCCCAGGGAGATGCAGATTTTGGGTCAGCAGAGGAGGTGCCTGTCTGTCTTTCCTAGGTGGAACAGCAGAAGAGACAAGCTCGTTATTGACTCTCTCAAAGGCCACAGGGGAAGACTGGGCTAATAAATTCTCTTTTAAAGTAAGTGAATGCTGCTGCTGCCTCATGCCCTCCCCTCAGCATCACACTACCTTTTCTGGATGCTGCACCAATCCCCAAATTTTCTTCCTCAGCAGAGATATTTTTTGTCCTGGGTGAAGTTAAACTGAGCACTTGGTTTGCTGTTTGCTTTGTGGGTGTGGGGTTTTGTTTGTTTGTTCGTTTTGAAATTATTATTATACCATCAGCAGCATCCATACATAGCTGGAAATAAATGGAATAAGTGGAGATTTGAACAGTAAAAAATGTGGAGAGGTGTAAGAGGCATGGGCCAGTGGTGGATTTGGCAGAGCTGTGGTAACAGTTGGATTGGGTGATCTTAGAGGGTTTTTCCAAACTTAATGATTCAGTGATTCCATGATTCCAACGAAACTGCTCAGTTTTCCTGGGTGTGCTGTGGTTGTTTAAACCTCCCTGGAGCAGCCTGTGTTGTGGCAGGGGGGAGAAGGGAAATCTCTGGAGGTGGAGGATGCCTGGTGGGGAGCAGGGCAGGGGATGCCCCCAGGGGCTAAAGAGGGACTCCCTGGGTTGATGAAGGCTCGAAAACCAAATCAAATGCTTGGTTTAAAGCACAGCATTTTGTTAAACTGGGCCTGAATTGCCATTTGAATTAATTCCATCATCACCTCATCTGTCCAGACCAGTTGCTTCAGTACCAACACCCATCATGGTCCTGCCAAAACACAGGAGAATCCATCCCCTGTCACACATTTGGGGCTGGAGCTGTGAAAGGCACAGAGAGAATCCCTCAGGTGCAGGCTGGGAGAGAGAAACTCTGACCCTGCTCAGCCTGGTGAAAGAAATAAGGGTGAGACAGGAAATCTCAGCTCTTTTTCCATGGGAAAACACCAAAAGTGCCCTCAGTTTTGCAAAAAAAGTGAGTTCTCTCTTTAACAGGGCCATTTTTCCCCCCTAATCCTTTCTTTACTGAGTAACAAACTTAAAAACATGACCCCAATTTATGGTGCATTGATCAAAACAAATTATATTATTAATATCAATACCTATAAGGATAAAGTGTTTAATGGATTTGAAGCAGTTCTCCACAAACTAGGGCACACAATAAATACCTGGATACATAGATTTTAGGCACTTAAAGCTTTTTATTGCATCAGAGAGATCAAGTGACTTTGACTACTGCATCCCAAATAAGTTTATTCCTGCAGGATTCCTGTGAGTGATTTAGTGTGTAACCAGATATTTCGTCACTCCCAAGAAATTAAAGATAATGTATTACGTGTCTCTCCCATGCCCGGTTCGTTATCCTTTGGTATTGATTTGCATTCTTTGCCATTTTGACATGCACTTTTTTATATTATTAAATGATGTGTTTTTGTGATAACAATGGATGTTTGTATCCCATTGGATAGGGCTTGTTGCAAAAATGATAATGAAAAATGTGATCCCTCCCTCCAAGTCCTGCTCCCTCTACATTTATTAGAGTTGCATGCATTAAATGTTGTAGAATTTTTCAGTGTCTGTCTGTACCTACAGACACTCATGGCTACCTCAGAGATAAAAAATCCTCTGTATTTTAATAGTTGTGCCAGCCAGCAATGTTTTATACAAATAACAGAAAACATGTCAAATTTAATAGAGAATGCATATATTACTTTTAATCTATCCCCTATATTTTCATATATGTGCTGTGATTTTATGAGCTAAACTCTAGTGGATAATTTGGAAAAAAGTCTATATGAAATGGCAAAGAAATTTTCCTGAAGTGTTTCATTTTATACATGCAATATAAAGATATCATTTTGCGTGTGCACACTTTGTTTTTCTAATTCATAATAAAACTTACAAAAGGATTTTCGAAGCAAATGGTTTCAAATCAGACACTTGGGTTTATAGCTAAAGCAGAGGAAGAGAGCACAGACTCTCTGCTTCTGCAGAACTGGGAAGTGCTTTATTATCCAAAGTCACACAAAATTATGTTCTCCATCACAGACCTTGAAATGCCTGGCTTTTCCCCTTTCCCTGCACTCCAAAATGAATTGGTAAAAGTTTTGTGGAAAAACTTAAAGCAGAATCAAGGCAAACCTTAAACCAAGGTCAGTCTTTATGTGTGGTGCAAACAGTGGTCCTTAGCGGGAATAATGGGAAATCTGAAGAGGTTTAAAAAATAAATAATTATTGCAGGTGCCCCTTGCTTTCTGACATGAATCTCCTCATAAAAGACAAGTCGTTGAAGTGGTGGTTTGGAGGATTGGAGCATCCCTACATGGACAGGAGGAAAATCACCCAGCAGCAAGGACGGGCCTCTCCTCTTTGCGCGATAACGCTCGCGCCGCGGCTGGGCCCGGCCTAAGGAGTCAGGATTAACTGCCAGCAGCAAGGGCTGATTTACAGAAACCACATGAGGAGTTCCTGAGCACGATAACAAAAATATTATCAACGCTGTTTACAGTGCAGTCGGTCAGTTTATTTCTCCCAGTGCTTCGTTACGTCCAAGAGATGCCTGCGATAGGCTCGCAGTCAAAATAAACAGGCAGAAAGTGTTCCACAGACACACTTTGGAGAGAACAGTTACTTTGCTATTTATTTAATAATTGACCATAAATGGAGTCAAAGTGCAAAGGGAAAAAAAAAAAAAAACCTAAAAAAAAAGCAGCGCACTAAGGGCTTTTTGAAAGATTGATAAATAATGTGGAATCTCAATTAGGCTTTAGAAGGAATGCAGATATTAAAAATTTGGTCAAGAATCTAATTAGCTGGAGGTAATTAAACAGTCTCACACGGGGTCATTAATCTTTTCCACAGACCTTTGATGTTTTGCACACTGTCTTCTAGTCATTAATAAAATTCATAACACTCCTCTTTGTGGTGTTTTATCATCGTGTTTTTCTCTGTAAGAGCATAGAGCAAGTGTCATTGTATCACAAGGGCCTTACTTTAGTTAATTTCTTTTTTTCTGCTTGTTAGACTTAACTCTTTCTTGCACCAAGCATTGCCAATTCATGCCAGAAGTTTTAAGACAGGTTTTAAATCCTTGTTTTACCATTCCCCGCAGCTTTCAAAATATGTACATTGAGAATTAAACCATTCTGATACCTCTGGTCAATTAACAAAGTTTTATTCATATCCACCTCATCTGTCCAGTGCTTAATTTTGCAACCTGGTTAATTTATATTTCACAGGAATGATAGAAAGAGTATTTTATTTTGCTTTCTTCCTTTACCTCCTGTTTCTCTTGATGTCCACTCCCTGGGAGACAGAACCTGTAGCTTGTGGTTAATTTTATTGGTGTAACCAGAGAGCTCGTGAGGATGGGGCCGTGACAGAAGTGAGGAATAATTATGAAAAAAAAAACCAAACCCTAAGTAAAATGGAAATTTGTTGAATGTGACTGATTTTATGTACAGTCTCAGTACAGTACTTCAATAATGCATTATCCTGACATATTTCAAAGACAAACTGTGTTCAGGAACAGCTGAATTTAAAAGGCAAGAAAGCTTTTAAAAAAATCCTTTGGAAGATAGGACTGATTTCTATTAAAAATATTAATAGCCATACATTTTTAGCCCTCGTGTGCTGTGTATTTATGGCTGTTTGTATTACAAGATCGTGTTACGTGGAGTTGTGTGAGTAGTTAGAAGTAGAGGGAGATACAAAGGGTTTGTTAATGAAATGTTTGTGTATGGACGGAGATATTTCACATTTTTGTGCAAATTTATTTCTGAAATAGGCAAATTGTTTTGTGTAATTATTTGTGGGGTTTGTGTTTTGGTCAGAGCTGTTTCAGGCAGATTTTGTGGCAAGAAGGTGTTGAGTCATCAGAGGGTGTGGATACTGAGATAGCACTTCAGGTAAGAGAGCAGAAATTGCAATATCTGCTTTAAAATCTGCACCTTCCCTTCCTCAATAAAAAGGGGAGAGGTGCAAAACGCTCCTTAAGTGCTGTTAAAAATGACAACAATTGCAAACATCGGTGAGGATCATTTTGGTGTTTTTATGACCGATTTGAACAGCAGATTTGTGCCTAAAAACCGGGTGATCTTACAGGCAGTTTCAAAAAGAATTCCCACTTGATAGCACTTGAGGAGTAAGAGGAATTAATGACAGACAGGAATGAAAATCTCTGGCAGTTTACAGTCATCCAGAGCAATCATATCCTGCACTTGTGAGCGTTGTTTTGTTCATCTCCTCTGTCCTCCCCTTGCATATTTGTTGGATAAGTCTCTGTCACTACTTGTGGCTGCTGCTTTCTGCAGCATCTTCTATTAAGTTCACATCCAAAATGCAGCAGAGACACAGACCAGAGGAAAAAAAAAATAAAAATAGAATGCACAGCTCCAAGGCTTTGGGTAAAAAAAAAAAATACAGTTTCTTTCTCAATTGAATTTTAAATATAAAATGCTATGTGTCATTTTCTCAGAGGAAGGAAGTGATTGCAGCTATTTTATTTCCACATTACTGAGCAAAAATGTTTCCCTCTAAAAATATCAACCCAACAGCAGAATATTTTGCAGAGTGATCCACTTAAAAGTGAGTGGGAGACGGCCAGCAAGGATTGTTCTCTTTTGTGTTTACTCGTAATTTATAAACAAGTTCTGGCAGTCTTTTTTTTCCCTGAAAACATGAGGAAGGCAATTTTTATGCTTTTTAGTCATATTGAAAAATTGTTTCTTTTTTTCTGTTTAAGCCTATTTTTATACTGGAAAGCTGACAGACACCTTTAAAAGATGAAATGATGAAAACTGAGCAGTTGCTAAGAGAAAGTCCTGCTAAAACTGCATTTCTTTTTTTTTTTTTTTTTTTTTTTCCCTTAATGCTCATGCATTTTCAGTGACTAATTAACTTTTCAAAAGGAGTTCATCTTTACTGATTTGACCTCGCTTTCTTTTACAGTGTGAGCCACCCAGTAACCTCAGGAGTTCCTCCAGGAAAACAAAGGATGGATGATCATGTCCCTGTTATTCTAAAGTAAACAAAAATAAAATAAAAAATCCCACAACAAGCAAACCAAACCGAGCAGAGTTCTAAGGTCCTTAAATTCTCCTTTTTACCATGAGAAATGCACTAAAACAATTTAAAGACTCTCTAAAAAAACGTTATTCCGATGATAATTTAAAAGCAAATTGCAGCTGTCACCTTGTGACCTTTTTCCAAGTGATGCTAATGAGATCCATAGGTGATTTCAGCTGCTTAATAATAATGAGATTGATACAGGGAATGCTCAGATTGGCAACAATTTGATAATTGTGTGAGCAGGAAGAACTAGCCCTCCCTGGTGGTTTGAAAACATAGCTGAGATTTGAGGAGCTGCACAGAGCTCTTATTTAATCTGAGCAATTCTATAATGATGTGAAAAGGTAAGTGTTTTTGATTTAGTGATGTCTATATTTCAAGAGACAAGATGTTGGTGATAAAGGAAGAGAGGGGAGGAAAAAAAAAAGGCAAAAGATGAATGGCTGGTTTCTGGAGACATCTTTTGGCTTAATATCTAACACCCTGTCTGTCTGTGTGCATTTCTCTCTGTTTTCCCACTAGGAAAATAGAATACTAATTAGATTTTGATTACAGGCAGTTTTTAAAGTGTGGAAGGCACGCTCACATTTGTGCTGTTAAATTCTCCTTTAATAGCTGGACACAAGGCTTTGAATTTGACGTGCTATCAGGGCTGATCAGCTGGAAAGAAACCGTGTACACTTCACTTAAAACATGCACTTTTTATTTTTTTCTCTGTCATCAAAATTGCCTGAGAACTTCCTGGTGATGAATAACAAACCCCTATGAAACACTTATTTGGAAAATTGATAATTCTTGGGGTTTTTTGGCTTAAAGGTTAGGAGGTGACGATAAAATCCTTTGCTATCGATACCATAGTTTAAGATTTCTGTTCAAAGTTACTGGGGCTTAAATGGATAAAGAACTGTGAAGATCAGTGTTAAAACATAAAAATACAACCTAGAAGTGCTCAGGAGTGAATAAAAGTTCCAATGAGTCTGAATTCAGCACCTGAGTGCAGATTTTGCAGGTTGGCCCTCTTCTATCCCCTGGGTCCCACTTTTGTCCTTCTGAAGAACCAGGAGAGACCTGGACAAGTCCTCATCACTCCCTTGACCAGCAAATGTAATTGAATTTTGTTGATGTAGAATAAGAAATACAGAAATATACAGGAATATTTATAAATACATAAAATTCCTCAGGACAGATGCAATTTTTTAATATTCTGAATCCATTTTAGATACCACGTTTTCACTTCAAACCAGTTTTGGGGTGGGAAAATAAAAAAGTAATCTTAAAAGAAGTGCTGCTGAATTTGCATTTATCAGGGTGAAATTTATCAGTTTAGAAAGCAGTCTAAAATGCTGAAAGTATTTATTTTATATACATGGACTGCATGAGACATCTTTTAACTTTAGGGAGAAATGTTGAAAAAAAAGATGATGGAGGAGTTTTTCCTGTAGATGCGATAACTTTATAGAAATGTGATTATTTTATAGCAATAAGCTGTTAGAAAATGTGCAGCGTGGCTGGGAAAAATTAATAGCCAACGGATAACTTAATAGGAGCTTTGTATAACACTGAATTTTAAAGGAATATATTGTCTAACAACAACTGATGTGAGCCAGATCCCACCTTAAGAAAGAAAGCAGTTCCTCGATAAGGGGAGTTAAAAAACCTCAAGATAAAGTTTCCCTGAGAAGTCCATAAATACCAGTTAAGATGTCCATTAGGTCACATCAAATATTTCCTTTGAGCCTTTCCTGGGCTGATTTTTGGGCAGTTTTTGTGCATCCCTGTGTGGAAGATCCTCTCTGAGGAGTGAGCAGACAAATTTTGGGGGTTCAGAGGCACCTCCAGCTTCCCAGCTGGAAATGAGGTCACCCCACAAGCAGCTGGGCAGGGAGGGAATGAGGGGCTCTGGAGCCATCATATCATCCTTGGTTTCCTCTCCTGCCAGAAAATGGCTAATAATGGGCTATTTGCATAGGGCAGGAGGAGAAGGCAGGCTGGAGAAGGGCTTTAAAGCTGAATTTTCTGCTAAATGTAGTTATAAAAACTGGACTAAAGAGGGCAGGAGATACTCTATTTAAAAAAAGGAATGCAGGCGAGCAGACAGTAAAACTCCACGGAGAAACAATAATATATATTTCAGTATATAATAAAGTGATTTATTTTCAATAAAATCTGTAAAACTGCTTTAGTTACTTTGACACCTTGATTAACTGGAGTTTCAAAGATATTTGTGTGTATGTGAACCTTCTTCATACCAACAGTCCCGAATACTTTATTGCATCTGCTATTGAATATGTATGTTTTAAAAGCATTTGCTACACTGTAGTTTTACTGGATGTCAGGGACAAAATAGATTAATATTAGACCGCAGCCAGAAAGCATTTCTGTGGCAGCACATGAAATGTAGCACTCTCCACTGCCGACGCTCTCCCTGACTTATTCCTGGGGATGCTTTATCCAGAGCTACGGGCTCAGGGAGAGATTTATTCCCTCTAAAATCGCTGATTACCATTATAAAACCCTAAAAAGTTTGCAGCCGTTGAGGAAATTTCAGAGCTGGCCGTGGCAGGAGTAAAAGGATTAGAGAAGGCAGGGTGCATTGTGTGTGCTCAGTTAGGGGGATCTTCCTACGGGCTGGGCATCAGGGAGTGGAAAAACTTTATTTCTTGTCCCTGTGATGCCCCAGAGCAGAGGCTGGGCAGAGTCCCAGAATGAAGCAGGGATTCATTCACAGCATCTCCTCCATGGATGCACCTCGGGCAGCACCAGAGCCCAGCCAGGGCTGCACCCAAGATGAACCAAAATGGCCCCAAAATGCACGAGCGCTCCCGGGG